>JANEYF010000168.1:0-104861 GCA_029963845.1 Rhamnusium bicolor | reverse complement strand
ATAAACTATTGCACTAGTAATCACAGTAAATATTAAAATCAAGTTCCGCCCCACTATGTCATAGTTCTATATTCAAAATTGAATTGAACGATGTTCAAAATTAAAAAAAAAATGCAGAGACAAAGAGTGAAGGCTAACTGTAAGTACCTGTAATGGCCGAATTATCTTCTCATGATGCCATACATATTCAATTTGATGTAAATCTGGACTCCATGCTGTTTATTCTATTACGTTAACAACCAATTCGTCAGTGTATTCCACAATGATCCTTGCAATATGCGGTCGACTGTTGTAATAGTAGGAATTTTCAGTCAGGATTAGTTAGTCAAGAGTGTTTTAATATTTTTTCTTAAAATTTTTTTTAACTGCCTCCCCAAGTTACTGAAACTTGAAAATCTAGAATTTTGTATTAGGTAAAGTAAGACGTGGTTCTACAGTTTATTGTGGAGTCTTCGCCAGCCACATCTAGAGCCTCGACAGTTATATAATCTCACCTTAATCGGAAACAAATTTCAATTTGCACAGTGGTGGGATCGAACCACCGATACTCAGTATCAAGTAAGTAAGAAAAAGCGATCTAATCTTCTTATATTTAGTACTCAAACCGTGGTTCGTGCATTCGGTAACAAAAATACCTTCAGAGACTCGTAAAATTTAACCGTTGCTCTCGGCGCACTTTGGAAGAAGTGAGCCAATAGCTGGTCTACTTGGGAACAAATTGTATTACCTGAGTCGTTATCGAAGGAAATATTCCATGATATCTAATTCCCACGAGGTCTAATTTTCATGACATCTAATTCCCACGATATCTAATTTTGGTAGTCATCCAATAGATCTGTTCGTGTTTCCGAATATAGGTCAATATAAAAGTTCAATGAGATCTATTTCCCATGAATTCTAATTCCCACGAGATATCTCCGATACCATTTTCTTTTGTGATCTAACAACATATCACTCCGTTTACATTCCGAATGCGTGTTATTATTGAAACATCTAAGAAGGTACCGATATTACGAGATCTAATCCCCATGAGATCTAAATTCCATGAGATGTAAAAATGTGGCTGTGCCTTACATACTGAAGTAATGTTCAGTATATAAGATTCTATCTTATAGTAAATTTGAATTTTGGAAACCATAGTAAATATATCTACATATCTATTTTTCTGGTGATTGTATATTTCTTTATAAAAATTTAAATCGAATTCTCATCCAAAGCAATTTTGCATATTCAACAATTTCAGATATTAACATATACGTAAACATTACATAACGTAAAGTAACTTCACGTTTTCTTAAATACATATATAATATTAATAGAAATATGTAAAATTTTGTCAATAAATTCATTAATATGTATAATAAAATAATAAATACTTTACAAACAACCTAAACTCACCAATTTGGTGACAAATTATACTGAAATTTAAAATTTTAACGGACATAAATTGAATTTATAAAATATGCGTAAACTTCTTGAAGTTATGTGTGAGATGACGTCACAATTAGATCTCATGGGAATTAGACTTTCATTTTGGATTGTTAGATCTCGTGGGACTTATAAATCAGTTTAATCAGAAAACCGAATAGATATACAGGATGATGAATAAACTACTTGAAATTAGATCTCGTGTGACTTAAATCTCATGAAATTTTCTTCTCGCACTCTAGATATCATAGGATTTTGAAATTGGCATTTTTAAGTACGCATCTATTATAAAACACATTCGGAAAGCCGAACGGATATATAGGGCATTAGGCATCGTGGGAAATTAATCGCAGTATTTAGATCTCATTGGAATTAGATATTGTGAGAATTAGAACCTAATGAAATGTTCTCACTATTCGATAAGAGTATACACATGAGGTCTAATTCCCACGATATATAATTCCCACGATATCTAATTCCCACAATATCTAATTCCCATGATATCTAATTCCCATGATATCTAATTCCCGCGATATATAATTACCACGAGATCTAAATACCCGCTGTACGCATGAACACCGTTAGTTAAAAATTATGTTACTGGTAAACCACGTTAGTAGAAACAAAAACAGTTGTATCTTGTTGCGATAGTCCAAACTATCCCTTGTTTAACTCTTTTTTTCATATTATCAGTGTCCCTGTAACATTTAGTTGCTCGAGAAATTCTACGACCCACTTCTACTCTCGTAGGTATTAATTAATTGATAAGGAGACCTTTCTACATTAATATCATCTGTGACACACTTGTCTTTTATCAATTGCCAATTATATTTTTCCATTTTCAAATCTTATTAAGAAAAAACTGATACAAATCGAGGTGGGAAATGATTTGAGATTTAATTTCGCTAAAACCCGAAAGCTTTTAGATAACAAGTACTTAAAAAAAGTATTGTCTATCTATAGTACCTAATAAGTCCCTACATTTGTTAAACATTTTACTAATTTGAATGTCAAGGTAAAATGGGAAACACTAAATAACACTATATGTGTAGCAAGAGCTAGTTAATATTAGCAGTGAGGCAAATTGTGGTGTCATACGAACGTGATCTCTAGAGTGTAAATTCTATTACGCTAAGTAGCTAGCAGTATTGACTAAATATATTATAATCATAATTCTGTCTAGTCTATTATTTTGATCAATATATACTCCAGTTTACTTACTATTTGATGTGGCCGTAATGCACCTCTAGATAACTGTCTATTACTTGAAAAGTTATTATGCAGATATTTGCCTAACACAATTTTCATGGTAATTTAAATAGAATATGTCACAGCCCAGACAATAGGATGCTGGATAAGGTGGCTTAGCGTGCCGACCGTCTTGCTCTACGAGTTTGTGTAATAATAATAAGGAAGGTCTGGAACTCCAGCCAGGTGGTGACCGCCGGGCAGATGTCTCTCACGAAATAACAGATGCCTCGGCACACTCTGACTATATAATTCCTCAGTTATTTGATTAATGGGAGTGTTTTTATTGTCAGGTTAAACGTAAATAAATACAGTTATGATTTCTATATTTTTTAGGGTAAAGTGCTGCTCATGGTTCCATGAAATGTTTATTCTTAATTTCCGCTCGAAATGAAAGGGTATAGTAATTAACCTAAACAAAATAATTGGGCAATTCAAAATGCATATTTTTAATAAATTATTCTCTATACAGGGTGAGGAAATAGAACTGAATAATGACCTTATCTTGTAATTATTGCCTATAATAAAAATTGCCTAAAGTAGTTGTCTGATTAGCTACACTACATATTTATGTGATCTTGATTATATTTTTTTAAAGGCTTGGTTTTATCGCTATGACAAATTTCCATTTTTTATTAAAGAGCAACCTGCATTTTTGTCATTTATAAAACAAGATTTTTAATATAAAAAACACTACATTTTTTGCATTATTGTATTGAAAAGTATGTTCGTATATCATTAAGCTATGACGTAACCGACACTTTTTTAATGTTTTTTGACATTTAAAAAACTTTTTATTTCAGATAAACTCATGTAAGATTTGATTTCTAAAATTGTGAAAAGATAAAATAATAAAAGATTGGTTTTGCTTTAACATGTTGACAGAATTTATCACAATAAGTATTCAAATTGTTCTCCATTGACCCTTTCAGAATGTCCTAGTCATGAAACATATTGTTTCTACAAATTTTTTACAACATTCAGCGTAATTAGCTCCATATCCAGACGTATTCACTCTCCAAAATCATCCAAATTTTCTGATCTAATCAGAGATTACATATTAAGTACCCTCAAAAAATTGTGAATGGGAGTTGAATCTGGAGACTTAGTAATCCATACCATGGGTCATTTTCTACCTATCCATCGATTTGGAAAACCCTAACATGAATATGGACCTGTATTGGGAGAATTGTAAGCAATTCCTTGTTGTTTTAACCAATTTTAATGAAATTTCACATACTTTTAGTACCTATAAACTGTCATCTTTTAACATATGAAGAACATATTTGTAATTTCCTGTTTAACCGCAAGTGACTTCAACCCTTTTATTTAAGTAGCAACCTTAATTTGTTTTATCACTTGTATAGAGATCACAGTTATCTATTCAATCATTCTTCAAAATTTAAGATTGGATAAGGGATGATTCGTTTGCAGCCAATTTTACTTTTACCCATTGAAGGCGATGAAACAGAATCCGAAAGAAAAAGCTTAAACAAGTTGGCATTGAATAAGTCTAGAACATTACACAGAATATTTTCAATGGAAACTTTGTTTCAAATATCGTATTTTACCTAAAAAATTGTGCATTTTTTCAAAAAAGAAACAGCGACATTTTTGAGACATCTCTATGAAACGTACCATTTATAATGCGATTTTTAAATGGAAACAGATCTTACCTGAGCCATTGCTCTCAACGTGTTACCGTACTTAACTCAGTTTTTTGTGAGGTATCCATTCGGTATCCCACAAGGATCCCATATTGGTCCCGTCCTATTTCTGGTATTTATTAACGACGTTATAACTTGTTTCATAAACAGTAACAGCTTGATATTTGCCTACAATTTACAGTGATAAATTAGCCATACAATCCGACCTAAAAAATCTAAAAATCTTTTTCTTGTATTGTATTGTATGTTTAAATTTTTATTTATTATATTTAGTGCTATTTAGATCTTTTTAGTCTCTTATTACTGATATTATTTCATAATCCTCTATTTTTCTCTTATTGTAGATACCAAAGTATACTAAATATAGTATTAATTAAAATAAGTAATTTAAAGTGCCATTTGGGATTTATATTTCTGTGGTGTTCGCAATGAATAAACAAGTAAATAAATATTTGTGAATATCAGCTTCCCTTGAATAGAAAAATAGTTATATTAAGGCAAGAAGTGAGGAAGAAAACAAATCAAAATCTAAGAATATATTTTTCCCCCGACTTACAAGTTTCAAACAAGACTGGACACATTCATATTCTACTCCTGCAGAAGACAACGATATTTTGACTCAAAATATCGTTGTCACATCATCCTCAAAATTTTTGAGGATGATGTGATATGCTTACTACTCTAACGTGGTTATTGTGCTACACAATATCTACTTTTACGTGTTCACAAAACAATGCTTCATCAGAAAATTAAACATTTTGAAAAACATATTGGTATAGTATTTCCAAAGTCAGTTGGGATGCTATAAAAACTCCGAGAAAGGAATTTATTTATTTAGTGGATAAATTTCTTTGTCAGCGTTTTTATACCGGTCCAACTGACCTTGGAAATGCTATAAAAATAATCTGGGTCGTTCACAGAATTTCAAAAGTTTCTTAAAATCTCCGCACGTTTATGAACCAGATTGACTTAACAGGAAGGATTATTCATTTATTTTACTGACTAAGTTTAAAAAATAAATTAAATAAGTTAACACACAGTGAACTTGAAGTAAAAATAAAATTAAATTCATCATGTCAATTATTTCAGAGTCTGCTTTGAACTCTAGAAGCTATAATTTCTATACGTTAATAGTTTTTTAGCATGAATATAAATATTGTTAATCACCGACAGGTGTAGGAAATTAATTCTCTAAAATTAAGTAAATATATGTCGTTTTAACAGTAAACTTCGATTTTATTAGAACTTCTGAATGTAATATTAAACACTATTAGCTATTAAAAGCTTACTTTATTACCTACTAAAGTATATAAAAATATCAGATATACGTAAATGTTATATACATAAAATGTAGTGAGAAGACATTTTCGATTATCCAAAATTTACCTGAGAATAATAAAGTTTTGTTCGACGACAGAAAAGCTCTATTGAAAATCCTGTTTTGTAAATCTAATCAAACCATTTAGAAAACCAATCGCGTTATTCACTTATTAGTGTTCCGCACGCGGGGTAAGAGTATAAAATAGAACACACAAAAACACTTGCAATAATGGATACGCAAGTAAAGAGAAAACGCAAAAAGTTTTTATGAAAGCGCTCAAAGAAATATGTATATAAATTTTAACTGTAATATAGGAAAAAAGAAACCATCGAAACACCCTATTGTATAATTTTTTCTCCCAGCAGTATATAATTTCAAATACAAAAGCACATTTATATATAAAAATTACCGAAGCCAATCAGTTTCAGGGAAGCCTCCGAAGCAAATGTACTGATATTTCGTAAAATAAGAATGCTGAATTAGTATACAGAAAAGGGGGAGCAGTAATCACCGAAGGCGGAATTCTTAGTCTGGTATAAAATGAATATGGTTCATCAACTATTGTGTTCAGCATCAACAATCTATCACTTGGTTATTTCAGACAGTTTTCAGCGCCTTGAAACGGCGTTCTTTTATTCTTTATAAAGTAAACACCGTAATTCTTTGTCGTATAATATTGGTTTTTATCGCCACGTTTCTCTTAGTGTAATTATTTTTTATCATTAAGTAATGGTGGTAATTTATTGTATTTTTTGAACAATAGTCATATATTTTTTTACCCTTAATACACTGGAATCTCCAGGCTTACAATTTATGTGTTCATACTTCTGTGGTTTTTATAAAACTTTAACAGAAATTAGGCGATTTGTATTGGACTCTGAGCAACTTATCACTTTTATGTGTTTCGAAAGAGGAATGGAGGATAATTGCTGTAAAGTTTGTATACGCTTCATTTCATACAGGATGCTTAAATTTTAATTTGTGAATAAAAACCGTAAAATTAATATAAGTATATATGTGGTGTCGCGATAATCTGGATCAATTAAAACCATGCCAACCGAATTATTTAATAATCCGGATTATCAGATCATATTTTAAATATGTAGGTATTTTGAAATAATAGTATAACTGCACCAAACCAAAATTGAGATAAAAATCAAACGACTTGATGTCGAGGAAAAAAAATGCACCCACCATTTAATTGTATCTGAATTTTTTTAATGTCACTGATCGTTGAAGTTCCCAACCGTAGTTGAGGGCTCTTCCACTAATTCCGCTGTTTAAGTCAATAATTATGTTTATTCTTCTTCGAGAGTTAATGTTTTGTGATTGCTCTTATGCGGTTCCCTATTTTGTAATAATGTGAAAATTCACTGCAGTTGAGACTTTACAGTTTATCCTACAGCCATTGAAGAATAATAAACAGGTTGAAACCAATGTACAGTTTTTTCATGAAATGAATAAATCCGGACTACAACGTACACAATGGGAGCAGGAATCTAGTCCGTATTATGCTGCCGTGTTTTTTTGAAAAGGGCGTATCTGCAATTTTGGTAATTTTCTGATGAGGCGTTTATGAATACTTTTAATAGTTGACAGTTTAAGCTACATTTTCATTACTCACACAAGTTGTAACTGCAAGTATTATAGTTATAAAATACAAATTATTTTGGAAGAAGTAACCACGGATGGCTCAGTAATAAATATAAAAACGAAATTATCTCAAATCGAAGTACTTGCAGATACGCCCTTTTCAATTAACACTCCAGTATGCCACCATAAGAATTAACGTTAGTGTGTATGTATAACAGGCTGTTTATTTTATCTTACATAATATCCATGAAAAGGAAAAAATTTTCAATGACATTTATTTCATATTTTATCATAACAGTGAAACCAAGTTTTAAAACCGTGGCCTACTTTGTGAAATATGATTAAAAAAAAAAAACTTAAAAAAAAATAGAAATACTTCAAACATTTATATCTTCCTTATTTGACAATATATGAAAAAAATTAAGAATTAAAAGATAACTTCTGTGTGCTCTCTTAATTTATCAAAAAATATTAACACAACAGTGCACATTAAAAATAATAATATTTAGGAATACTTGGGGGCCTCAGGTCGATAACGTGTGTCGTCAAAAAGTCGACTGCAACCTTCTGGCAATTCCGCCGAGAAGTACATAGGAACTTGGGATTCAACCCACTGATAATACATCGGCTGTACAGGGCGGTTATCAAACTGAGGTCTGGTGGCCCATCGTGGACAGAGCGACCACGTCCCGAAAACTCACAGAAGTCCAGAGCCTAACCTGCCTGAGGATCACTGGCGCAATGAAGATGACACCAGCAGCTGCTTTAAAGGTTCTGCTGCAAATTGGTGGAGTAGTTGGCTAGGGCATGCGCTGGCAAGTGTGACTAGATAATCTCTCCATCGTCCTGCGGGTTCGAATCCCACTACCAGCACTGCTGTCGGTGGGAATAGTTCTGTGTTTTGTCATGTGTACCCACCTCGTCCGTGCAGCTTCGGCTTTGGAATCGGGGGTTGTCTAATTCTTGTGGTGTTTATGGTATTATTTCCGGGAAATTAGAAGAATCTGCTTTTATATAATTAATTAATATCACACATTGTTAATGGTACAAAATACTGTAACTAAACTACTTAAAAATATCGTACTCACCTTAAATGTGTCCGCCATATACTTACTACCCGTCCTGGAGTGGGTTGGTACCTTTGATGTGAAGATTAAAACTAACCTTATGCTAACAATGTATCCTATTTATAACTAAACTATTGTCACGGTTTGGTAAACTGTGACCCACTAACCAATAAAACGGGCTATTTGGGATCGTCCCTCTGTCACTATTTATATTATTTTTACATTTTGTGATTTCCAAGCTCTCAAATGCATCTAGATGTCTAGTATTGGTTACATTCCTAATTAATCTTATATTGTCAATATTTATTTTATGGTTGTTTTCAAATGCATGTTGGATAACACTAGACTTATCTGTTCTACCACAATTGAGATGGGCTATATGCTCTTTGAATCTAGTTTGAATTAATCGTCTAGTCTGTCCAATATACTTTTGATTACAGTTCTTACAGCTATATTCGTAAATCCCCGAATTAAACAGTCGTTTCGCGTTAGTTAAATTCATATATGAAATTGAAAACTCTGGACAACTATCATTTTTGGATATATTAAAATTAGAAACAGTGAAAATAAGTTAGAATTTGACATGTACAGAAAAAAATACAAGTACTCTAAGATATATCCCTAAAGACTGTCACCAACGTGCTCAACACATAATGGCGAGATTTAATTTTCTGGTCCATCCAGTTTCCCCCTCAATGAGGAGAGGTTTGAAAACGAATAGGCATTAGTTAAGGATATAGCTAGCTGCAAGTAATGGATATTCTGAAATGACAAAATTGGAAACAAACGAAAAGTCGGGGATTTATGAAATTAGCTGTAAGAACTGTAATCAAACGTATGTATAGTATATATAGTATATATGATAAACCAGACGATCAATTCAAACTAGATTCAAAGAGCATATGGCCCATATCAAATATGGTAGAACAGATAAGTCTAGCATTGCCCAACATATTTGAAAACAATCTTAAAATAGATATTAGCAATTTAAGATTAATTAGGAATGTAACAAATACTACACAGCTGGATGCAATTGATAGCTGGGAATTCACAAAGTGTAAAAATAGTATGAATAGTGATAGAGGGTCGATCCCAAATAGCCAGCTTTATTAGTTAGTGGGTCGACAATAGTTTAGGTATAAATAGGATACATTGTTAGCATAATGTTAGTTTTAATCATCTCCAGATGATGTCAGTGTTACTAATCCCATGCATTTCTTGCGGGCGAACTTAACTAATACGATCTACTTACGTCTCTCTGGCGTACTCGGCCAGACAATGCATTTGATTATTCAAATGCAAATATCTCCCTCAATTTTCGTTCAATCGACTTGAAATTTTGAGCACTATAACTAAAACCTAAGTAAATTACAATGGTTTTCTTAATTAAATGTATCGACTGCTTTATTAAAATCTACCAAGATTTATGTGACTTAATTTTTTCATCACAGTCTAGAAGTTTTCGACGAATTTTTTTTTAAATAATATAAAGAGTGGAAAAGGAGCATTGCGCATAATTCGTAACAATATGATACTTTTATTACATTATTATTATTACTTTCTAATTAAATGAAAATATGAGAATGTGTGTGTATTTAAAGTGGAACACCCTATCACATATTTTTGTATTGCAATAGAAAATAACTTTATATAACATAGTAAAACAAAATGTTTCTAGTTTAGTATTCATCAATGTAAATAGAAACTTTGGATTGATCAAGTAATAAATAGAAAAACTCTATTGCAATTATGAATAATCATCTAGTTTTACATTGTATTAATATTTTATATAGAAGACTGATGACTAAAGTTTCAATAAAACTTTTAGTTCAGGTTATTATATAATAGGAACTTTATATGAAATAGTGATTAAATTCTCTTTTTTGAAAACAGTTGAAAAACTAATTAAAAATTTCATTTGGATATTTATTCTCCTTTTCATTCACTTCTATTACCTTTTACTAGTTTATCGAAATATTAATTTTTGTAAATGGTGAAACCACTAGGATTTGTCAGGGATTGTTCTACTATAGGACCAAAAAACTGAATTTGGATGCAATCACAAAAACACTAAAAAATGTGTGTTGTTATATATACATGTGATCAACTAAAAATTGCAGTAATATTTGTTTTAAAATCAGGTAATACGAACACTACACAACTTTTTTATACCAGGCAACTGAACTTTTACATATTTTTGTGTCCACAAATACCTCAAACCTTGGATCCGTTGATTGAAGCTCATGGTAACACTACTTATTCACTATTTTATTAACATTATTAATTAACAAAAGTAACTTAATGAAAGAAATAAACGATAAACATTTGGAAATCAATAATTTAGTGACTTTTCTTTACTTGCACCATCCCAAATCAGTACTGAGCTCCTTGACTCGTACACGAAATATCTCCTGAAACGGTAAGTTTTTGCAAAAATGCTCGGACACGTCGATTTTTAAATTGAATTTTCCATCTTTTAAAAAAAGTTAAATAATTTTTACAGTGGCGTACCGTTGAACTGGGGAAATAATTTTAACTTTTTTTAAATAGCCATCCCTACTAATTTTTCTTAAATTTGAAAAAGCACTTATTTTTGTACAATATAGCATAAACATTTTATTAAGTTGCAGACACAAATTTTAGAGATATATGCAATTGAAATATCAAGATATTAAAAAAAACGTGTTTATTAATTTTAATAATAAAATTAATTATACCAGAAATATTCTTATAACGTCTAACTTTGACATAGCAATTGAAAAATTTTTTATACAACCTAAGCGTTATTTTTCATTTCACTCTTTATTTAAAAAAAAATTTAAATCATTTTTCTAGCTTAGCAGTACGCCACTGTACAAATTACATAACTATTTCAAGAAGTGACAAATTCAATTTAAAAAATCGACGCGTTCGAGCATTTCTGCAAAAATACACACTATTGTCGAAACCATTAGATGGATATATAAGGCACAGAATGGGTTAAGGAGCTCAGTACTGATTTGGACTGGTGCGAGTAAAACAGAAATAAGTTAGAGACTAAAGTAGTGATTTTTAAATGATTGTAATTAGGTTCTTTATTAAGTTATTCTTGTTAATTATTAATTAGTAAATAAAGCAGTTAGTGTTACCAGGGGGTTCAAACACCGAATCCAGAACAAATCTCTTAAGTATTTTAATAGAGAGCATGTTTAATTTAAAAATCGGCGTGTCCGAGCATTATTGCAAAAATACACTATATCGGACGATGTTTCGCTTGTTTTGGTCCACACTATATGGACAGTACAGATCTTTTTTTGAATATTCCTGACGCTTCTCGGAGAATTCTGGATCAAGTTTTATAAATCTAGGCTACTTTATCTATTTAACTGAAGTTTAACCGGTAACGGCATCTCTGGGCACATTTTGGAATTTTCATATTCAACATATTCCACACTGACGTAACAACATGTAATAATAAAAAAGCCAAATTTCATTTAATCCGCCTTTTTTTATGAATTATGACTTTAGCTGGTAGGTCACTACAACAGATTATGGAACAGATTTTACAGTAGTAAATGGGGATAATTAGCAAAACGCTTACTCAAAATTAAACGTCGCTTCCAAATTCCTGTGAACTTATCCATTTACAAAATTCAGCAATTTTAACTTTGAATGTTAAACTGTGGTGTGCTGCGGGCAATCAATTTATAAGCTTAAAAGTCTTACTTCTTTATAAAAATATTTTTCTTCTACTCCACTATATTAGAAGCACCTTGTATCTATTTACCATAAATTATGCATGCTATGAAATCAGATAGACCCTATAACGGATGTGGCTCAAGACGCCGATGTAAATCAGGATAATTTAAGGATTTATCGATTAAACAATACTAAATAGCTGTTGGTGGGTAGGTACAGAGGTGTACTGGCTGCTTTATAAATATATCACGCATAATCTCAATCAATCAAAACACAGGAACATGATGACATTCTGTTGTATAGCAATAGCTAACTTATCGTATTTTATGCTTGTAGTATTTGTCCCTCTGCAGTGATTTGTCAACGCCACCCTGGAATTCATTATGTTTTGCTTCGATGCTCGAGGGGATAGGATAAGCTTTGGCGATATGAAATTTTCGTATAGGCGCCGCTCGATATGATTTCACTATTTACAAAAAATAATGTAAATCTAGAGGAAGCTGAGCACCAACATATATCTGAAGTATTATTATGTTATAAAATGGCAACTTAATAGGACGTATAGATATACAAAATTGCAACAAAATACAAGAGATTACGCCTTTAATGTGGAAAAGCGGGATGTCAGTGAATAGAAGGAATTAGTGGTAAAATTTAATTGGAATATAACAGCCAAACTTTTACAAGAATAAATTCTCTACAAATATAATATAAAAAATTAATCCCCTTTTTTAGGCACAGAATTTAAACCGTCTCATCATACAAGAGAACTAAAACAAGCACAGCTCGAGAAACTCCAAAGTGATGCAGACAAAAGAAAAAATAAACTCAGATGCTTTTACCTAAGAACAAAATATCAAATTACATAAGCACTGGTTGGAAACGCTCTGAAGGGTCTCCGAACAGAACTGATGAAAATATTGGCACACAGAAATTTCAATTTATTACAACCATATCTGATTATGCAACCAAGAAGAAATTTTAAACAGAATAGGAGATGAATTCTGATTGTGAGCCAAATAAAGAACCAATATGTTGTAACATTATGAAATGTCAAGTTTATACCAGAATAAATAATGAACAAACAAGGTCTACAATTATTTTTCAAAATTATTACTGTAGAGTATTTTAACTTTAATTATTTGTCCCATTTCAGTGTGTTTTAATAAAGACTTTTTCAATTTAAAGATGTTTTTTAACTTAACCTGTTAAATTCTCAACTAAAATATTCTTCTCGAAATCTATTTTGGGCTCGTTGACATTTCACTTGGAAATACGAATGCGAATCACGTGACAACTCTTTAAAATGTATTACTATACACCATTCGTTTCATATGAACACTTAAAAAATTGTTTACCTGGGCTCGCAGGGTGACCCTTTGTCGACAGTCAAACGTGGATAGTGTTATGTGCAGAAATTTCAATAAAACCAATTAATCTAATCAAATAAAATCGGTAGGGCAACTAAATACACAAGCGAGAGTAATGTGGGTTGCGGTGTCCATCGACCTCAGATTTTAATAATTTTCTAGGATATTTTGTTAATTTAAATAGTATCCTGCGCATGAATTGTGTTGCTCCTGGTTCCTTTTCCTGTTTTTTTCTCCTGGACTGCTCGTAGCAAGGATTGAAGGTACCAGTTCAAGTCTGGTCGCCTTCAAAATTTAACGTTATATTTTACATATTAATAAACGTCCTTCTTTTTCTGGGATTTATCTCGGGGGCACCATAAATTGTGACCTGCCGTTGTGTAGTTGTTTGTGCGGTCATAATATCGATGTCTGTCGGATTTGCCGGTTTGAATTCAGCCTGTTGGTAAGTCCATGTGATCTTTTAGTCTTTTTTTTCATGATTTTCATTCAAGTTTTCCTAATAGTGTCGTCCTTTCCTGGAGTCAGGAAATCGTGAGTGGCAGCAAATTTCAACCAAGAACCGCAGTTTATGCGTAAGTGTTTAAATTTGTTCTTTTGGTGTTCTATTTTTAGGGATATTTTCTTTATTCTTACAGGGTTCTTTTTTTTGTTACGAAAACTGATTGAACCAGTTCCATTTTGTCCTCTGCGTGGGCATACTTGCCGCCTGGAAGTCCAGGCTTATATAAGATTGGTTTTTTTGAGTGGGGCTGTCTTGGTGTCCTACTACGCTGAGCGAGGTCCGCCGATATCCAGAAGTCCTGTAGTCACCTCCAGTCGGTTCCTGTTACTCAACCGCCGTTGGACCCAGATAAGTCCCTAAACACGTATTTTAAGAAAAATATATATACTGAGTGTTTTATTGCCTTCCCCACTTATTTAATCGTTTCGTATTCAGGTTTTTTATTTTATTTTAAATCATGTCTATAACCACTTATTTCAGGATTTTCTTTTATCTATTAAAGAGTTTACCGGTTAATGTTCATAAACTATATAATATTTAGTGAATATAATTACAATTACCAGTTTAATGAAATATTCTGTTTGGCAATTTAATATTTGTTTATACCCTTGCATAGTATTAGTTTTTTTTTATAGTAATAAGTCATTACCAGTTATTTTTCTGATTTCAAACTTGGTGTATCGGGCCAGGGGTTGCGTGATCACGTAAAACTGGGTTAATTTAAGATTATTTGACATCTGAAAATATTCAGTGGTTAAACACTGATCTGAACCATAGTTTTTTTTAATGTATTTATTAACCTGAATAAATTGTTATAAAATTTATAAAACATATCATCTTTCCTTCCTCGGTATATGCTGTGTCTGTGAAAACTATATCCAAATTTATCATTCCAAGGCTCAAGGAAACCCACCCCAGCTCGAGCTAGACCGTGCAGTGGGCCAGTTCGTGAACGAGAGATACGGAAGTGGCGCACTCAAAAATAAATTTTTGTTACAATAATCTGCTCTCATTCATTATTAATTATTACTTATCCCGGCTTAACTTAACCGCATTACAAAATTGGAACTTAAATGTTAATTCTGCATATCATTTACTAAATATTTTACTTCCTATCATATTTATTTATTATTTTTTTTTTATTATAATTTTCATTTTTTTTTATTGTAACAATAGTTCTTTAGCATAGGCGCGCGGTTCATTATACCGGATGACAATTTGAAAACTTGCACTCGCTATATCTCCGAAACTAATGAAGATATCAAAAATCGCTCGGAACCGTTTCGGTGATATAAATAGGGAACTCGAACAGTGTAATAAGTACCACCCAGCTACCTCAACTCAAAATCTTAAATGACAACCCTCTGCTTGTGATACCTCATTGAAAAGCAGTTGAATACTGCTTTCCAATGATACCTAAGGAAGTTTAGTTTGGTCAAGTAGTTTTCAATTAATTCATGAATAAATGAATTAAACCAATTTTTTTAATTTAGTCTACTTTATAACAGCTATTCGAAATGATTTCCGGTATTTTCTAAACAATAATATAGTCTATTTTGAAACTCCTGTCGAACGTGTTCAAATACATCTCTGGTAATAGACGGGCGATCTTGAATAATTATTTGTCGTAGTTCGTTAATTGATTGAGGTTCGGTTTTATAAACAACTGACTTTAGGTAGCCCCATAGAAAGAAGTCCAAAGGAATTAGGTCTGGTGATCTTGGAGGCCATTCTATTGGCCCTCTTCTGCCGATCCATTTATTTGGGTAGTGATCGTGCAACCACTGCCTAACTGGGATTACGTAATGAGGAGGTGCTCCGTCTTGTTGAAAATGCAGCAAATTCTCAGTTAATGCAAGATTCCCGTGAGCGTCTTTCCGGTTTTTCAGCTCATGCACTATTATTGGTTCGATGGTTCCTTCCAGCATCTCAGCATAAATATTGCCATTTAAATTCCCATCAATGATTAATGGGACGACGATGACATCTCCTAATATACCTGCCCACAGATTTATTTTCTTAGGATACTGCGTATGCTCTTCTCTGAAAATGTGCGGATTTTCATCACTCCAATAAAGGCAGTTATATTTATTAACTCGCCCATTGAAATAGAAGGTATATCTATCACTAAAACGTATGTTTTCCAAAAGTTGAGGCGTAGCGATAATTCTGTTGGCATTAATTCACAGAACTCAATTCGCTGATCAAGGTCATCATCACAAAGCTCTTGATGGATTTGCATCTTATACAGATGAAATTTGTGACGCTTCAATACTTTTCGAACCAAATCGCGTGATATCCCTGCTATTGTGGCTGCTTGATGAGTAGACATTGTTGGATCCATGGCAAATTGTCCAAGGACCTCAATTTGGGTTGCTTCATCAAGTAATCTTGGTTGATTTCTTTTCTTGTTGGCGACAGATCCAGTACTTAAATTTAGAAATTAGTTGCTGGATATAAGCGTGTCTTCGCTTACAGTTGGTACATAGTTATGCAACGTTGTGCGACTTAATAACGTCACCTTGGGATTGTATTTATTCCAGAAATCCTGAAATGGTTGTTTATCGAATATATGCAGGAACATCACAGGCAATCAGCATTAAGAGTAAATCGAACATAAACTGTGTTGTCGAATGTACGCCATTTTTTTAGTTTTATGTTGCACAGAATTTACGTGACGTTTACAATCACGTTTGTCCCAGCACATCAGGTCAGTATCGCACACCTTACAAATTATAGCACCATTTTAGAATAAATCTGGGAATTCACTGATAAATTTATTCACTTTGTCAGCGTATGGCAGGTCTGACACACTCTATCATCTAGCGTCACTTATTACAGTATTCGAGTTCCCCCTTCATGCCACCAAAATAGTTCTGAGCGTTTTTGATATCCTCATTAGTTGCGGAGATATAGCAAGCGCAAGTTTTCAAATTGTCACCCAGTATAAATACAAAAAATGTATTTATAGAGTACCGCGCGCCTATGCTAGAAGTTTTTATGTAGCTATATATAAAGTGAATGCAATATAGAAGAACAACCGGCAATACCATCTTCACTTGTTATATTACTACTGATATAATTCTATTCTAATGCCATGTTTGAAGCCAAACCAACCAAATGATGAAGAAAACTTTTAAAAGCGGTAAAAGCGATATTTATAAATTAAATAATCATCGGATATAACGGATTTTTTTGAAATTTGTACAATATCTAATAGATAGTATTGAAATGTGCAGATAGTGACACGATAGAATTTGATGGGGAAATCTTAATAGGTTTATTAAAACAAGTTTTTTGTTTTATTCATTTACGTAACGTCTGCCTATTTCCGCGACTAGGGCCAGTCACTGATGCCAGGAGACAAGCTACCCTCAACCTGGAAATTTTGCCGAACCTCTTACTCTGAAAAAGTAGTGATTTCTTACTTGCCTAATCTAATAGACAAGGGACCGACTGCTTTACATCCCCTCCGATGGATGGTATATCGCCTACACACTCCTCGTCTAAGATTGCTTTTGCGTATACGCTGATATACAAACCGCTAGAAGACAGGATCAATTCGCCGAGCTCTACTTAAGTTACCAACCAAATTGTCTGCGCCTACCGTTGCTTAACTTTTTGTATGGAAATACAAGTATATTAAATCGGACTTACGCTCGTCCCTATTAAAGCAAGTTACTTAAGTCTAATTATCCAACTTCAAAATGCAAAATCTACGCTGTGTTTGAAATTTCTTTAAACTTGTTCCTGAGATTTGCTGAAAAAGTGATGTTCTTATAAACTATATAATATTTGTATGCTACGAAATTTATGATTTTTTCTAAAATAATATTAAATATATACAAATTGTAAAGCCCCCGAACTTTAAAAACTCCGGAACTAACAATATAAGTTACGGCAGATTCCAAGCAGGCCATATAGGAGATCGTGCAACACCAAATGGTTGTTTACTCCCGTGCCATTTTATTCTATGATTATGTTGTAGAGCCTAACAAATTGCAGTGATTTTTACTGATATTAGTTATAGTTATATACAAAAAAAGTTAATAGGTTCCATCTTGTGTTTGTGTAGAAGATATTTAAAGTGTTGATGATACATAACTTTTTAATATTTCGCCCGTAAATTAGTGATAAAGCACAGCCGACTGAACCTTGGGTAAAATGCTAAGTCGCGGCTAACTCCATTAAGTTTTAGTCGTAAATATATATTTTACGTTATAATCTTGTGTTTTTCTCAGTTGTTTATATTATAATTTATACGAGAAATTATTTAAAAAAAATAGTGTGTTTCTCAAATTCTCGATATTTACATTTACAATTACATTACATTTACAAGTAGGTTAGATATCAAAGTATCGTGTTTAAAATTGTTTTCCTTATGGGCCTATTTTGTAGTGTAAATTTGTAAAAAGGTAAGTTTTGAAACATATTACATAATGCCAAAAAAACTGCTGTGTCCATGGATGTAAATCTAATTACAATACCACTTTAAAAGCTTGGGGATCTATAGTATCGACCTTTTTTATGGCTTTCGGTTAAGGACAGTCAGCCATAATACTAATCTTGTGTATACCAATGACTAACCTAAGTACAAGACAAGAAAAAGGTGGGAGAATAAGATTAAAGATGATGAACAAAAAGGATATGACAGGGTCACACGCTTTCCGTGTATCGACCTTTGCCTTTCCAAAAGATTGTATGTTAAGAGATAAATAGTTGAAAGCTATTTCCCGAGATAACTGGTCTCCTTCTCAATATCCTGTTGTGTGTAGTAACCATTTTCCAGAAAATGATATTATTATGGAGGATATTTCTGTATTTCCAGACAGACCTGTAAAAAAAATTCAAACAAAAACTAAACTTAAACCTGATGTACCTATTTGTATTTTTTCAAATTTACCTGAATGTTTATCTAATAAAAGTACCTGCTCCAAGGAAAATTCCAGAAGAGAGACATAATGAAAACCTAGTTCGTCTTAATGGATTGAATGAATCATTTGAAAAATCAGATTTAGTTAATAGTTTTGAGGACTTCATTTTCAATTATCCTAGTGAAATCTATATTTATGACTTGGACAATAAAAGTAGAAAAATATAGTAACATTTATTTCTATATTCTAAATTTAACAGAGATCTTAATTTTGTTAATCAAATTTCAGTTGATATAAATATGATTGTTAAGGTATTTATAAATAATACAGAATTAAATTTTAAAGATTTAAACTGGGTCTGAAACTAATTAAATGGTCCCAACTAGAAAATTTGTTAGATAGATACGTAGGTCAAATAAATATTGAACAATCATTTAACTTTTTAATAGAAACAGTGTATATTTTTTGAGTGAAGTTTCTAAAGAACTGGTTTCAGACTCAGATATTTGGAGGCGGAGGATGGTTCAGAAGGTATTAATAAACTACATTACCAATTTTGATTAATCAAGTTAAATTACTTATTTAAAAAAATGCGCTATCCATCTGAAATCAGAATTATGGCTTTTATGTTGTATATACTTTATCCACGTGCTCATGATTTATTTAATGCTGAATTATTCAAACTTACCAACTAAAAGATATCTTCAAGATCTCTCATCTAGCCGTGATGTTGCCCCAAATACTTATATAAATACCAGTGATAATGACAGAAGTACCAATAATTATCTAAATTATGTATCTGATTATTTAAAACCCCATGAAAAAAATTATTGTGCTCTTAATTGATGAAGTGTATGTTAAGAAAAGGTTAGATTATAGAGGACTAATATTTCTGTTTTGTTAGAAATAATTGAGTACTCTTTTGAAAAGGTGGCCATATATATTTTACGTAGTAAATTTACAATTGAAAAATTAGAAAAAAGGTTTGGTAAATACAGACTATTAGATGGTAGTAATTATAATGTCAGTTTTGATGAAATCATTAATATAGAGAGAAAAATAAAATTTTAACATATGTTTAGAAAGGCTTCCGGAACTGCATTTTCACTTTCTAAAATCCAAAAACATACTGAAAAGTGCTGCAATGAATCCAGTCTTGACTAGAACATTCCCAAAAATACTGAAAGCGATAAATTTTTACTAGAAACAGAATATTTAAATGAATACCAAATAGATGAATCCACTCAAATATACATATTTGGTTATGCTTCATTAAAAATTTCTAAAAAACTAAAATGTAATATTTGTGTTTCTCTAATTACTGAAAGTAAAGGGACTTATTCAGAAAATGAGTATTTTAATTAATTACAATGCGTTGGTATAAGTGTTCCTACAGAGATGGTAAAAACTGTCGTATGTGTGCCATCTTTGAAAAATTGTAAACGGTACTTCCACCGAATATGACTTTCTAATAATTTATAACCAAAAAGACATTTTATGCACCTTAATCTTTTTAATAGGTATATTCCAGGATACATTTTTAAAGGATTTTTATTCTCAGTGTTTGTGGTAAAGAACATAAAAAAATATTCTTATTATGCTATGTTCAATTTTCTCTAATGTTTTACTTAACGATTACATTAAAATGAAAAACAACTAATCCAGTGCCGAAAAGGTCGAAACGAAAAAAATAAGAAAAGGAAACTGAATACTTTTAATAAATAATACGAGTAAAATATTTATTTTTCTATACTTAAAGACCGATACGCGACAAATTATACGATTGTGACATCAAATATACGTTTCACCTATACTTTAACGTTTTGGCAAGATTATTTTTTAAGTTCCCTCCAAAAGAAGAAAACCGTAAAAAAAATCTGAAAAATCAACTCGTAAAACCAACAAAAATATCAGAGTCAAAGGAGACAACTAACTAACATTTGGCAATAGTGCACCGCGGGTCTCTTCATGGCCTGCTTGAAGTCGGCCGTGTATAAGTGCTCTCAAATCGACTTTTTCTCTTTTAAGCACAAACTCTGTCATATCCTAAGCACGTATTCGGACAAGGAATTTCTACTCAACTTGTCTACGGTTTGCGAAATCCATTGAATTTAGCGGTTAGCACTATCCAAAATAACAATAATTTTTACACAACGTACTATATTAGAACAAAACGTTTAGCCAGAACAAATACAACAATTACTATTACTTTCGATGAGAGCGGTTATCATCTAATACATCAGTTACCGAGTTATAAATTTAAATTGTTTTTTAACGCAAATGGCACTTTATTTGCGATATAACAAGAAAAGCGTTTAGAGCTATTTATCTATATGCCTGGACGGTACGACCCCCTTAGGGATTTAAGTGTTTCCGGACATGATATTGGAACTTTTGCATTATTTAAGATATGCAGAAATTGCTCTCAAAAGTTAATTTTGGACACATTTTCTATACCGGGTGTCAACGAGATCATGTATCAGTCCGCAATTTTTTTTTTAAATGAAATAAAATTTTCAAATTTAAAACTCACGTATGAGAAGTTTTATTTTGACGAACATATGTTATCAATACCACTTTCGGAAGTGTCATCAATTTTAAATTTTTAAATGAAACACCCTGTATATTTCAACGCATTCTGATTATGCATGAAATTTTCTATGCATAATAAATTAAAAATTTTTTTACAGTACCCTCAAATATGGCCGACCTATTTTAGTTTTTTTATGAAATTCAAAATTGATAATTAAAACACTGTGTGTAATGAAAAGTTTCCAAGTAGGCAATGGATGTCATAAAATGGTTCATTTTTGATATTTGGTTGCAATATGAAGCGAATATTTTTGATTATAATGGTGACCAAATAGTAACCCCTATTTTTTCCTTCCCTATAGGAATTGTGGCAAATTTAGAACCTAAAGCATTAAAGTAATTTGCAAATAAATTAAGTTGCCATTGGAAATAAATGAGAATTTATTCAAGAAAACAAACAACAAAAAAGCATAATAACAAAAACTTTAAGTATCAACTAAATCAACATTTATACTTATCAGAACGATTTTGAAAGGACGTAAATAGGTATTTTGTTCCCAGGCAATAACTGTATACTAATACAAAGAAAGAGAAGATTCCCCTGGAAAAAGTTATAAAAAATGTAATGTGTTCCATTTTTATCTTGTCAATGTAGTAAACATGATTGCATTATAAAAATAAAATACCTTCGTAATAAACTTACTAATAATTATGAGGGAATGCCCCATTGCATTCTTATATCTTAATAAAACACTCTTCTAGAACCTTTTATAATTTATTTTCTTCCTTATGCCAATACAGTTCAAAGGATATTGATCTAATTAATCCATATTGGAAACACGCTTAATATCATGTTTTCTCACCTAATCATAAATAACTAAGCCTACCTAAGCATAACATTACATTATTTAATGAATTTAACCTACATAATACTTATTCTAATATATACAGGGTGGTAACATTATACCACTACGCCTTGAATTTATATTAAATGTATTAATTTCTGCAAACATTAATTCTTCTATCGAATTTCCTCAAACAATTATCCAAATGTTGGGGAGTTATTATTTCATTTATAGTTCTTCTGGTCGTGTGGTTGGTTGCATAATGTAGACTCTATCTTTCAGAAAACTCCAAATATGGACGTCCATTAGTGTTTAGTCAGGTGACCTGGGAGGCTACCTGACCCGTCCATTTGTACCAATCCATTGATTCTCAAAATTCACATCTAAATAGTTGGTGATTATTCGGGTAGTATGTGGTGGGGCCCCATCCTGCTGAAAAAACAGTCTATCTCTGGCTTCTCTTGGCAACTGATTGATAAAATCATTGTTAATATTCGTCAAAAATTACAGATATCTCTCGAAAGTCAGCTGACTATAAAAATTATTGGAGGCAGCAACACATTACCAAACATACCCAACCAAACATTAAAACCAAATCCGTCTTTAGTCGAGGAAATAAAGCACTAAAAACGGCTCAACCTCCGAAATTTCTGCAGCAAGACGGATTTTAATGCGGTTTTTTGCATTCGATTCGTGAGAGCATCAGGAAATTTTGTGAACTAATCTGATGAATAGCAAATGAAAAATTGCATATTTGCATTGTAAAAATGCATTGTTCAAAGTGCATTTAGAATAATTAATTTGCAACTCGGTAAAAATTGATTGAAATGAGTCCAAATTAGTTACTCGGGGGTTTTCGGGGTCGCTGAACACGAATATTACGGCGGCAACGTTCTCCGAGGGTACCTGGAGCCCAGGGTGGACCTGGACCTTACTCAAGGTAATTCCAGGAGATGAGGTCCACCCTGGGCTCCAGATACCTCGGAGGCCATTGCCGCTATGATATTCGTGTTCAGCGACCCCGAAAACCCCCAAGTAACGAATTTCAACTAAATATATTAAAAATTCACAAGAAGTTCCAGGAGATGAGGTCCACCCTGGGCTCCAGGTACCTCGGAAGTCGTTGCCACTGTGATATTCGTGTTCAGCGACCCTGAAAACCCCCGAGTAATGAGTTTCAACTAAATATATTACAAATTCACATGAAATTCCAGGAGATGAGGTAGATAGTATCCTCCCTGGGCTCCAGGTACCTCGGAGGCCGTTGCCGCCGTGTTATTCGTGATCAGCGATCCCGAAAACCCCCGAGTAACAAATTTGGACTCATTTCAATCAATTTTTACCGAGTTGCAAATTAATTATTCTAAATGCACTTTGAACAATGCATTTTTACAATGCAAATATGCAATTTTTCATTTTCTATTCATCACATTAGTTCACAAAATTTCCTGATGCTCTCACGAATCGAATGCAAAAAACCGCATTAAATTCCGTCTTGCTGCGGAAATTTCGGAGGTTCAGTGCTTTATTTCCTCGACTACTTGCTGGTTTCCTTCTCTAAAGAGGTGTTGATTTTATTATGTCCAGTTTCTAGTATTTTGCCAGTTGAATAATCACAGATTTGTAAATTTGATTCATCAGAAAGTAGTATTTGCCTGGCAAAATCTTTATTTCTTCTAATGTTAGTTATAACCCAGTCACAAAATATTTCTCTTCTTTCAAAATCGTTTCCATATAAATGTTGATTTATTTGATATTTAAAGTTTTTGTAATTGTTTTTCTTTAAAATCCTTCTTGGAAATTCGTCGTTAATATGTAACTTACCACCAATTTTCCGGAGGGAGACAATCCTATCAATTACAACAAGGGCTAATACATTAACCTCAGTATCCTCGTTTATAATTACCCCTTCATTTTCATCTTTTACTTGGTCAATTTTTCTAAATTTTCCAGTGGATGTCTTCTGTTTGCAAAACGTTGTCCCTAGTATACTGCAGCAGCTCTGGAATTTTTCCGGAATTCGCCGTAAATTAACAACATGTCGACTTTTTCATTTTGTGCGTATATTTTTAAGAGACATTGAAACAGTAAGCGTAAAGGAGCAACAATCAATTAGTTATTTAAAAATTGACAGTTCAAATAATATGTAATTCTAATTTATTTCCAAAGGCAACTTAGTTTATTTGCAAATTACATAATTTAATGCTTAATATTTTTCTTCCATACGAGACTAGACGTTTTAAATTTGCTACAATTCATTTATAATAAAATCCGGTACACTTAATCCAATTTAAAGCTTAAATTATGATGATCCCTATAGAGAAGGAAAAAATAGGGGTTACTATTTGAAAAAAATTAATAATTGTCGCCCAAATGTCAGGAAAAAATTATTTTGCATTTTTTCAAATAATTTTATTATAATGAAAAATATTCGCTTCATGTTGCACCCAAATATTAAAAATGAACCATATTATGATATCCAACGCTTACCTGAAAAATTTTCATTATAGAAACTTTCAATTATTAATTTTGAATTTCATAAGAAATTGAAATATCTGCCATATTTGATGGTAATGTCAAAAATTTTAATTTATTATATAGAAAATTTCACGCATAATCAGAATGTTAAAATACACAGGGTGATGCATTTAAAAATTCAAAATTAATAACATCTTCGGTGAAACCGGTATTGATAATATATATTCATCAAAATAAACCGATTTACTTTTTGTACGTATTTTAAATTTGAAAATTTTATTCCAATTTTTTTGAAAATGGCAGGCTGATACATGATCTCGTTGACACCGGGTATAATTAAGCAGATGAATTTATATCTGTATCGGATTATAAAGCCACAGAAGTATCTTTTTGCCAATTATCCCTATTCTTTTTTTTTGCACACAAATACTGTTTTCATGTTACATAGGCATATCTTTTAAAATATATTTCTGTGTTTTTTAATTACGCACTAATACATATATTGTCATAGCAAGATGGTATTTTTAAATTAATTTATTATTATAGCGGATACACTTAAACTGGTCGAGAACGGAAATACGATGAGGAAAGAGAAACATTTCGTAATTATTAATAAAGACGGTTGAATGTGCGCATTCCAACTGCGCGCCGGGTTATCGTGGTCATTTAATGTAAGTACAACTAATTACAAGGACTTGCCTCTTATGTTTTATCCATGAATAGTTGTTTATGGTTCTCGGCATACATCTGCATACATCCTCTGATAAATTTCTATCTTTGCTGTGAACGTCGACATGTATTTTAAAAATGAACGTTCTACATCCAAAGATGTAACATTAGGGTATGCAAAATATTGTTGGGAGTCAGTAGCACTTCCATCACTTAGGCCCTACTTAATGTCACTCATGTGTTTAATATCCGGATTTTTACTTTAAATTGTTTGACATCACGAACACCAGAATCATCTGTTAACGTCTGTAATGCCAAGTTTGCTTTATCCACTATTTCGAAAAACTGAGAAAAAGGATAAACTACTTTGGAATTTTTCAATAACATCTGTTAATAATATAGTTCCTATAATTTTTGTGAGCAGTGAGCAAATCTTCTCTGACCTATGCATTGTTTGCTACTGACATTCCTTTACAGTGTTAGAGTTTTGGGGCTGACTCTGAAATTACAAATTTAACGTGTTCGAAATATTTATTACAATAAAACGCCACTTACAACCGTGTTCCCCGTTATTGTTTTCCAACTACTGACTAACAAATATGAGTTCGACGGCCCATTTGGATTTAAAATTCGAATTAACACATTGCCCACCTTGTTAATTCTTGTACCAGAGGTATCATCCATAGTTAGCCATATTTGTTTATAGGTAGTTCATTCTTCTCAAGTCATTTTTTACCTATCAAAAAGTTGCGATCTAACTTGTCTCGTAGGTAATAGACACTTAGAATTATATTTTTTCCAGAATGAACGAAAATGTTCTCTCTCTAATTGTGCAATGCCACACGAAACTAGCATGAAGATTAAGCCGAAAATAAATACCCAGTACGGGTATCTTAGTTTACTATTTTGTATTTACGCTTGCGATATGTTGCCTATAGTCATGTACACTCCAACTATTCAAAGAGTGCTGGCAAATGGTCTAGAGGTAACGTACTTGCCTCGAAACTTCGGGGTCCCGGGTTCGATTCCCGGTCGAGGAACTGGGATTTTTCTGAGAGAGATTAATCGTAGTATACTCGGATATTGGGTGTGTGTCTATTGTCTCTAAATGTGTGGCCCTCTCCCATACAAGGTCATTCCAGACCTTCAGGGATAAAGGGGGTTGTAATTTCATGTGGTGATATTATTATTATTATTGTAACGAAGTGATTTTATTTTATTAAGTCAAGTTAGGTAGCTAGGTGTTATTTGTCTGTTTGAAAAATATTTTATCCATTATAGTACTACGCTTGTAAATAATAACAGTTTAATTATTAATTAACGATAGGTAGTATTGATATGTTTTTATGAACATTCCAAATATGCCAAGGAGCGGGCAGTACGCGAATCGCGAAACGTGAAACGCGCATATTACCCCCCCGCACTCCTGTGTCCCGCATTACCGTGAAGGAGCCCGAGACTGAAAATAATCAAATTAGTTTCCGTCCAGCTCCCAAACGAGGAACCACGCCTGCCAGCACAGTAAGTAAACTCGTGAGTATAAGGATATATTGGTATTTAAATTTCATGCGGAATTATTCTAAGTCGATGAACGGGTGACGTAGTTGTAATATACCGCGCATGACTACCGTATCTCATCCTACTTCTGCGTTTAGCAGTGTTTAGTAGCATGAGAATTTTTACAATCAAGTTAGTCTCCGTCTGACCGCCAACCGAAGCACCACGCCGACTTGGATAGTAAGTAAACTTGTGAGTATAGAGGTACATAGGTATCCAAAGGTAATTGCGAATTTTTCTAAGTCGATAAACGGTGACGTAGTTGCAATGTTTCGCGCATGACTACCGCGCTCATCCTACTTCTGCTTTCTGGCAGAGTTTAGTAGCTTGAGGATTTTACAGAGTATCCGAGACCAGTCCGTTGCTGCCGCCCATACCGTCCAGACGTGCCGACACCGACCGCTCCAGAGAGGAAGCCAGCCCAGGATCCGGAAGTAGGTAGCAAGGTTTGATTAAGGTTTGGTAAATAATCGGTATTACTTGGCTGGTGAGTACTTTCCGGGCTTTATTTTTTAGAGTTAGTGAACCGCGAGCGCTAAATGTATCCGCCTCATATCCTTCCTTAGAACGGGAGAGCGGCCGAAGGTTGGAATTAGAACCGCGTTCCACCGCGTTGCACCGCGTGTTCTCCAGGCCACCTGAGCACGTAAAAATTCTGCAGGGTGACTTGGAGATACTAGCATTTGATACCGCGTGTCCTCTAGGCTACCTGAGTCCGTTTTTTTGGCAGGGTGACTTAGAAGTATTTCCCGTAACCGCGTGCCTGCCAGGCCACCTGAGCACGTAAAAATTCTGCAGGGTGACTTGGAGGTATCGTCCGTAATCGCGGGTCCGCCGGGCTGCCTGAGCACGTAAAAATTCTGCAGGGTAGCTTGGGAGCTTTGACCATACCGTCGTCGTCTTAGATTTGCAACCGTTCGGCTTGCCACTCCTTCCCCCCCTCCAACTTGAACCGCGTTATACCGCGTGCCCTCCAGGCCACCTGAGCACGTAAAAATTCTGCAGGGTGACTTGGAGGTACTGTCAGTTGCCATCGCGTGTTCTCTAGGCCACCTGAGCACGTAAAAATTCTGCAGGGTGACTTAGAGGTACTTCCGTAACCGCGTGCCTGCCAGGCCACCTGAGCACGTAAAAATTCTGCAGGGTGACTTGGAGGTATCGTCCGTAACCGCGGGTCCCCCGGGCTACCTGAGCACGTAAAAATTCTGCAGGGTAGTTTTGGAGTTTGACCATCCCGTCGTCATCATCAATTCGCCACTGTTAAGGCTTGTTACTCCTCCCCCCCCTTTACCGTAACCGCATTCAACCGCGTGCCCTCCAGGCCGCCTGAGTCCGTCTTCTTTAGCAGGGCGCTTTGGAGGTACTAGTTGGCATATCATAAGACCGGAACTATCCATCAGCCAAGCGGTAATAAGTAACCGCGTTAGATAGGCATAGTTTGCTTGTATTGGCGCTTGCTTTCCCTCCTGGTATCCGTCCGCCGTCTGCTTATGACCGATTGATTTATCGCTGCTTACCGTTTCACCGCTTCATTCACCGGCGTACCGTATCGCACCGCTTGACCGCTCGCTTACTGCCCCGCTTGTCCGTAGTTAAGACTGTAGTAGTATAAGACCGCTTGTAGAATAAGACCGTTTGTAGGTAAGACCGTTGTAGTATAAGTTATAGTTACTAAGGTGTGTATAAAGTGTAAATAATAATTAGTAGAATAAATGTACATATATTGAATGAGAGTCTGTTCCATAACTGTTGTATGTAAGTTCCATTTTTCCCGACCCCTGGCTTAGCCGTATCTTCACTGTAGTTGTTCGGCCTCTATCGTCCCGCCGATAGAGTAAGTGGTGTTTCTGCACTCTAAACAGAAACTGGCGCCCGAGATCTCCGTACCGTGAACACAGCCGTAGTGTTGGGCGTCAAAGTGACACTTCTGCTCTTGCGTAGAGCAATGAAGTACGTCACATTATTATTATTATAAATGCAACGGTATATTACAGTCACTATTTTAGTATGTCTATTTTAAATCAGAAAATTCAGATATAAATTTACTTATGTGGGACAAGAAAGGTAAAATCATCTTATTCTTCAATAAACATATTGTTTGTTGTTTGGATATATGCACGTATGTCAAATTAGATACGGTCTGCTCGTGTACTGCTATATTGCAGCAATGTATTTATAGTATCAATAAATACAATGATAATATGTATAAATGAAATGTTGTCTAGTACCATACTTCGTCATTTCTCAAAGGTAGAGTTGACCTTTGTATTTATTTCTGATTATTTGATTCATACGGTTACAAATTGAGACGCGCAAAGATCCAAACCATAGGCACAAGAATAACTAACAATTATTCTTGTGGTATAGGCCGGGGGAAAGTAAATTGATGTAACGTGTTTATGTAAACCCTTAGTATAACCGCATGTGTGTGAGTTTGCGCTCTCTGTGTTTCGCAGATTCAATCATTTTAATTATTAGAAACGGTTTGAAAAGCTAATGAATGTTTATTGAATATAACAGTGTAAGATACTAATAATACATTTTTTTAAAATTCATTAACATTTTCATCGACATCCATTTTCAATTCACTGCTATCGTTATTATCATTATGACTCAATGGCAGCTGATAAAATTTAGGTTAGGTTGTATCTTAATATTGGGCATGAAGCCCATACTATACTTTAAGGTATGACTACCAATACTTGAATTAACAAGGTTTGCAAAAAAGGATCCGATTAAAATTTGAGAGAAAAGTTGAAAAAGCACGTGTGATCCCTCCTTTCAAATTAGTTTTTAGACAGTTTGTAAAATATAAGTAGTTAGAAATAATCATAGTTAATCTCCGTTTCGAATAGTGTGTGGTCATTTTTAAACAAGCCTAAAATTTCTTGAATATGTTGCTATAATATTTTTCTAGAGAACGTAAAGTTTTAAGTGGGTTATTTAATACACAGAGTAACATATCAATGAAACAATAAATCATAGTTGGCAACGTAAAGGTACAGTTATGACAACAAGCTTGATTATTGATTTAATAAATTAAGCTTTACGTAACTTACCCCTAATACGGTTCTCTATACTTCGTAGATGGTAGCTATTTAGATCCTAGATTAAATTGAATGGTCAGCAGATGTTTATTGGCGCTTATCGTGTCATGAACTCGTTTCATTATCCTTCCTTGATCAACACTACATATTTAGAATACCAATTTAAATACTCAAATCAATGGCAATTAGAGTAATTACTTATTTATTTCCCAGTATTAAGGTAAGTGCTTGTTATTAGAGGAATGTTTTTTATCTAGCGATATTATCAACATATACTTAGTAACCATGTAGTATTTAATGATGGGGGATAATGTTCTTATAGCTCATCAAATTACTCTATAAATTTGATCAACGACAGCATTGGAGGGTTAATAAAAGAGGATACAAAAAATAGGATAAAAATATATGACCTAATCCTTTGGTCGAGATATATATATATATATATATATATATATATATATATATATATATATATATATATATATATATATATATATATATATATATATATATATATATATATATATATATATATATATATATATATATATATATATGATGTTTTCAGGTTTTCGCGGGTGGTGATGTTAAATTCGTTTCCGGGTATACTCCCGCGTGGGTGATAGGCCCGAGAGGGACCGTGGTTGTCTGAACGACGTTTCGGCAGAATCTCATCTGCCATCTTCAGGTTCTAACAGATAACTGCTTACTGCGGCTTCTGGTTACTCGAACTGAAAAACCGAAACATCGTTCAGACAACCACGGTCCCCTCTCGGGGCCTATCATCTACGCGGGAGTATACCCGAAAACGAATTTAACATATATATATATATATATATATATATATATATATATATATATATATATATATATGTAGGTAAATGTTGAAAAAAATAATAACCAACATTTACAGGTTCCCCATCTTCAGAATTTGGAAATAAATGTCATTTTTCACAACTCTGAGCTGTATATAGTGCGTGAATATGTCAATTTTAATTAAGAAAATATATTTTGCCCGTAAGGTATATAATAAGCAATATATTGTGTTTTGTGATAACAGTAGTATTTTCTTCACTTGTAACTGTAATAATAGGAATGCTAATATTTGTAAATCTACAATAAACAATTTTTTTGGTGGGAATTATTTATCCCAACGCGGAAAATGGAAAGAAGTGTCCGCAAAAAAAAGGAAAATGAAGTAAAATGGAATGATAATACCGAGCATTTCCATAAGATGATAATAGATTTTGATCATGTTCCTAAGGTCAAACATACTTTTTCAAGATAAAGATATAGACTATTTTGCAAACATTTTTGATGAGGATATTTTGCAAAATATTGTTGAGCAAACAAACTTATATGAAATACAAAATTTGAACAGAAGAACTAATAAAAAAAGTGGTGTAAATGACCCTTCCAAGAACTGGGAAGAGATAACCATTGATAAACTGAAGGCTTTTTTCGGAATTGTCATGGGCATACATGTGCTTCCACAGTTGTCCAATTATTGATCAATAGATCCTTTTGTTTGTCCAAGTATTTAGTCAAGAGAAAGAAGAAAATTGTAGAAAATTTTCATATAAAGCATAATTCAACACAGGTTCAAAGAAATCAGGAAGTGTATGACAAACTTTACAAAGTGAGGCTTCTTATAGATCGTCTCAACGTAGTATTTCCATCTATTTATATAGCCTTACAGATCGGCATTAATTTCATTAGGCGTTAACCATTTAATATCGGCGTATTTCTTGTCACCTCATTGTGTGGTCTTAGTGATCACAAGGTTATATTATAATCGTCCTAAAATGGCAAAAGACTTAATTAAATAGTCGCAAATAAAAAGTGAGCAGTTTTTTACCTGTCGTCTGCCTCTGTTATCAATTTCTTCTTTAAAGTGATTTGTTACGCAATTTTCGGCTTCTCCGCCTTTCCAAGCAATTTCAACTACGATAATATGGAAAAGTTTTTTTTGCAGTCCTTCAGGAGTGTTTTAATTCCAAAGCATTATCATTTTTTTATGATCTTCTGAATCTAACGCAACTAAAGAGGCTTTTCTTATGCATGCCCCGTATACGCGATTTCGGCCTACATTCAATGACATAACGCGGCGTTACGGGTGCTATACTACCATGTAAGGCACTCGTATGGGGTAGACCAGACACCAGTGCTGCCTTACGTCCCCAAAGATAAATAAGTCCGTTGTCGGGAACGAGGAATGCCGGATTTACTGGAACTACTCGTTCCCGACTGTCAGGCTAATCCAAGCCAACAAGCCTGACATAGTCCTCCATCAACTCAAGGTGATGTATGTCATCGAGTTCTCGGCACCTGCGGAGAAAACATCACCTTGAAGGAGGAGGAGAAACGGACCAAATATCACGATCTCCGGTACAAGATCCAAGTGCTGTACCCAGGCTACTCGGTAAAAATGGTCGTCCTATTAATCGGTGTACTCGGAGGGATAAAGCCTACACTGCTCTCGGAACTAAAGATCATATCGGCCTGCCAAAAATCAGCCGAGTGGTTGGTAGGCCAAATGCAGAAGGCGGTCAATCTGGGATCTCTCCGTCTGCTTAGGGCACACGATTCTGGTATTTACAGTCACTAACCCCGCGTGATGTGGAGAGTGGCTGTAGTTAATGCACCGGCGCAACTCTCGTGAGGAGTCGGAAGCCACGAGAAGACTGTCCGGCAACAGATATCCCGAAAAAAAAAAAATAATAAACGTCTTTACATTATATTGCTAACATACTTTTACTTCTTTTCACCTTCTTTTTGGCATGAAGCCACTGCCCTATAAATTATTTAAAAAAAGTTGTTAAATGAACCTCTGCGCCAAAAGGAGTAGTCAGAGGTCGTTTTTTGATAAAAGTATTTTTGTCTGTCCAAAAATGTCTCTCACACCTAAAAAATATTAACCTGAAAGTGAAACTTAAATATCAAATATTTTAGATGATTTAAAATTGACGTTTCGGAATACTCTCTGATTCCGTTCTCAAAATTAATGGAAAATTTCTCTGATGAAACATTGCCTTCTTGAGCAATATGAAACATGACAATTTTCTGTTTATATGTATCCATAGACTCCTTTTGGCGCGGAGGTTTATTTAACTTTGGGTGTTACCGAACTCGCCAAAATAACCACAAGGTAAGCTATTGTGTCGTATATACCTAAACATATTTACACGGTGATATATCACATATCTTAATTTTAACTACTTAAAAATTTTTGTAATGTAACTATTTAGGTAATCATTTTAAAAACATATCGGTGATGTGATAAGTTTGACAAATATGGCAACTAGCGAAATCAAAAGGAAAATGAGAGTTAAAAATAATTCGCTCCATTTTCTAAAACTATTGTTTTGGGAAATTTAAACACAAATGATTCAAAATTATTGCAAAAACTGAGCTACTTATATGTTATTTATAAGTTTCAATCAAATATCACTGGGCTAACTGAGAAAGTGTGAAAAACAGAAGAAAACCAAACATTTCATTTCAGTAGTATAAGATGCCAAGTAATTTTCGACATGCGCATTCAAAATGTTCATCAAACCGTTTGAGATTTTCTGTTGGAACAAACCTATTATAATAGTGAGAATCCATTAAAATTAAAATATTTGTACTGAATACCTATGGAAGATAATTAAACAAAAATTAAACATTTATATTATTTGTAATCCAGTTAACAGTTATCTGTATTCATTCCCAACGACCCACTTTTTGGAATCCTTTGAAGAGTTTGAACCTGGCCAAATCCAGAAGCTACAGCAATTATATAGTTGGGTCCTTCAATTTTCAAGGTAAGTATGCAGCAATATTGCTTTTTCTCACTGTGTGGACATCCAATGGTTGCCTGTTACATTTACCATTATCATATTTTAAAAATAAACAACCATGGTCAAATGACGGTGTTAAATTTACATTTTTCTATATATATCAAATGAATTCGCACGGGAATTATTTATATTAGTGTCCATAAAAGTAGATTCTGTTCTTGTCTATGAATCTTCTATAAACATCCTTTGTCTTCCACTGTCATCATACCCCTGCGACATGCTCCTACAATTTTGAATATAAGAATAATCTATGGTGTATAAATAAAACTAAATATTTGTTATTAAGATTCTCATTATTCAACAATTTTACTTTCCATGCAAGATATTTGTCATCCGATGTTTCTAAAAGGAATCCATTAACAGGTTCTCTGTTTAAAACCTTAGACTTTTCGGCCAATAACCTTAATTTTTCTCTTTAGAAATGCAACCAGTTTAGGAAGCTTGTTTTTATCGAAGTTAAATAACAGGCTACAGTTTCCATAGAATAATTCGACCATTGGATTGGTGTTTTAACCTACGAGGACGTTTCAGAAAATTATGCTACTAGGACATTTTTTTGACAGTTCTTGAGCTTCTTCAGAGTGCACTATTGAATGATTTTGTCATACGTTCAATTGTGCTTCGCTACCGACTTAGCTGGTAGTAAATTAGAGGCGGTATTCGCTAATCAGCCTGAAATTTATAAATATCTGGCATTGTTTACTTAGTTATGGTATTTAACATCGGGTGAGTTCATTACTGTAAACGAAATCAAATTCTATTTGAGTTTTGATGTCAGTTTGAAATTTGGATACTCGTAGAAAAAATATCGTATCCGTAAAGTAGTTTTGTCGAATTCGTGGGGTTTGTATCCTTATTCATGCAACAAAACTTCACTTTGCGCACTTGTTACATAAATAACTATTATTTTTTATTGATTTTAGAATTTTATAATAATAACTAATGAATCCTCTATCACGTTAGCTATACAAAAGTATAGGTATGACAGATTATTTTGAACACAAGTAAATAACAGAAAAATAATATTTCGTTCATAGTGTAGGTAAGACAAGACAACTCTAGATTTCGTTGAGAAAATTTCACACATTTATCTGATATAACGATGACGAGATCTCTACAATAATTTTAACAGGATTATATAAAGGCATACAATGTATAAAAAGGATCGAATGCAACAACTTCGTCACACCGAGTAAAAATTTGATAATAAATTTATAAAGCGTTTATGCCACTACATGGAAATTCAGCACAAAGGCGCTTGTACGAGATACCAAGACCAAAAGAAAGATACAATTGGGATAACGAAGATAATAGAAATTTAGTGCCACGGCTGAGTGATCGCGCATAGAGAAAATTTCCCTTCACAGAAATTATATTCTAAATATATTTACAGCACGCCCTATCTCATATAGAATAATATTACAAAATATACACTACAGTGTGTTTCACTTTTTACAGGTATGGCCCTGTATCTTAGCTATTTTTGGATTGATCAGTTTCTAATTTAGGTAACACGTGCAGAAATGTATTGGCATCTAGTGCACATACGGAAACTAGAATACTGTTATAGACGTGCATGTTATCATTAAAAAAAGTGGGTAAATTACAAAAGAGTGTTAGTGATTTTTAAGAAGAAAAAAAAATTCTAATTTTTACACCCCTTCATCAAAAACCTCCTTGTACCAATTTTTGCTGAAGCTTAAGTAAATAGGATACACTAAAATAAACTGAAATTTTTTTTAGACATAATATCTAGATAGGTACCAAAGTCGAAATTATTTCTAATATTTATTATTATTTTGTAAATAACTTTTACCCTCTCTGTTGGAATAATTTGGTATTCATAATTTTTATTATACCTTTATGAGTATTATTTATTGACCAAGATAAGTTCTTGCATTCTCGATATGTATACCCGGCTCAGCTAATTTTTTTTTAATTTTATGTTTTCGGACTATTGTGAGCTAATAAATAATCAGGTAGTCATTTCGCGAATATTAGTGGCGGAATCAGCTTGTGTGCGAACACATTAATACTTTCATATACAAAATTAATATACAATACAAAACAGACAATATCTTACCTTTTATTTTTCACGGGCGATTTTTGTAAAGTCTAAAATTAGATGAACGCTGAACATTTTTCAAAAACTCTATTGCATTATAGCAACTATTTTTTGGCACTAGAATAAAAGTATATTATTAATAGTTATTGTCCTAAATTATTTGGAGTTAGATTCCGGTGACTGCATTAAAAATGCATCGGTATTCTGAAAACGACTGTTTCACGTTTACAGATGTAACTGAAGCGTATTTAAAATACTGAAAGTTTTAAAAAATTCGATTTTTCTATACACAAGATAACTTTTTAGAGCATTTTCAATAAAGTTTTGCGTTGTTTCCTCTGGTTCCGGGTTGTTTTGTATTCACCGGTTTACGGTACGTTGCAAAGGAACCCGTCTAGACACATTTTCACAATAATACAATAAAACGCCTAAGACTACAACTATCGAAACTCATTTACAAACTGCTGATTGTCGAGGTCGCAAGCTAGCAGGTGTCTTAAATTTCAATGTATCTAGATAGTGGGAGTTCAGCCTTACACGTATATCTGCTTGTTTATTTTTGTGAACTGAGACATATTATAGACGTTTTCAACTTATAACAGATCCTTTACGATCGTACAAAACTTACATTTAATTTACCTAGTGCTTTGTTATTTAGTTTTAAGTAATGCATATGGGTTTAATTGAGGACAATTTATTTCAGATTTTTTCAGTAACTAAATACTAATCTTCTACATTTAAAATATGGCAATAACTATTATAATCTTTCGTTTCTTCACTGTTTCCATTAATAATGCGAGTACATAATGTCTTGTATTTTGCAAGCGATTAGTAGTATACAATAAAATACAATACAATAAAAAGACTATTAATTAATTCCTCAAAAAAATCCTGTACCATTGCATTTCAAAATATTAATTGTCATTTTATTAGTTGTACGTAAGCACGTAACTGAAATGACTACCTAAGTTGCTGTCTTTATTAATAAATTAAGATCTAATAACTAACGCCGTAAAATAAAACACTGCGTCCCTGACATAGCTGGCCATATTAACATATTAAGAAAATAAAAGCAGTTTTTTATTCTCAAGCGACAAGTACTCAAAATCCGCTGTACTACTTATTTCCGTAATATTTTCATTTGTTCTTATTTCCATTATATAAATTTTCCGGATTCTGCGTTACCACACTGAAATTTTAAATACTACCCAAGCAAGGCATCCTGCGGAATTTTTTCAGAATAATCAAATATCTTATATTTTATGGAAAAAGTGAATATTATTGTAGGCAGTCGGGAAAGATTTCAGATTTCGGAACGGAATGGGACATTTCGCTTCCTGTTTACACAATATCTTTATTGGGAGAAAAAGAATGTGAATATTTTTGCTTATATAAGGGAACGAAGAGATATATTATGTATCATAGAATGAAATTGGTTCGAAAAGTATATTCGTGATATATTGTTTTTTAATTAATGTCATGTCTAGATACCAATAATGTGATTTGATGCATTAGATGATCTACAAAAAGTATAGAAATATAAAGGGAGGACTGAAATATGTTAAATTATAACAGAACATTTGTACACCACATCGTGTTCATTTCAAAAGTCACTTATCACAAACTAAAAGCGGTGGGAAGTATGCGTATTATCATTACATATCTACCTCGCGCATAGTTCCGCTGCAGAAAGGTTTAAATTCAAACACTATAGCTATAAATATTGCATTATGGGCATATATGGTACCAACTAACTAAAAAACTTTAAGATATGCAGTGTGACTTACTTTTGAAATTCATGCTTTTTCCTGTACACTATATATGGTTATGTGTGGTTATGATTATTCTGATTCAAATCATAGTTACAGTTTTTTGAAGTATACAGATCTTTAAAATTTATAAAATATAAGACGTTTAAGTTTAACGTACCCTGTACTTAGGCTTAAAAAACACAATTCATTCACAATTGAGCAAAGAGAAGCAATCCATTTTGGTCGGATGATAAAAATAAGAGTTAATTTATTTGTTAATTACCTTTGACTATCTCAAAACGATATTTGTATATGACCACAATATCTTTCCTCAAGCACTAGCATCATTGGTTTAAGACAAATTTTTCATGTAGATATTGAATATACATTGAAATTTAAAAAAGTAGTGATATGTATTTTCATGAAAAATAAATTCGGAAAATTTTCCTAATAATTTCGGGAAAATTTCACGGACAATTTGGAAATGATCAAAAATTAAATAAGCAAATTTTTCATATTTTTCCCATTCCAAAAACACCACACAAGTAGATATTTATTTCAGGCATTTAAGAAATTTCCTGGACTTAGTTGATATTTATATTTCGTAAGTAGTAATAGAAATAAATAAAACAGCTTCTTTAATTCAACATACTTGGAGCATTTTTGGGCTGTTGGGGCATACTATTTTAATCAAATCAATTGTTATATAAGATTAACGAATAATACGATCAATGAAAATCATGTTAAATAGGACAAATGATTGAAAGTAGAACAATCCTAAAAAATATACACAAAATTTCGCACGCATTTTTTACAACCAATCAGAGGTTTTAATTTTGTAACGTTACAATGGCATTCATAAAAAATATCCGGAAAGTTTACCTGGTGGGTACTCCAGGTGAAATAAATTGGAAATTTTTGTGTCAAATAATGATGCGGAATTTATAAATTGACGTTTCATTTTTTAATAATTTTTTATTTTTACATCAACTTAAATTATAAATTTTATTATATTAAGTATAAAAGTTTATTAATTTAAATTAAGTAACAAAGTTCTAACAATAACGCAATACTATGACTTTTACACATTAACTGACACAGAACTTTTCTATTAACATACACAGCCTACTTTACAATTTTAGTCTCATATTATGTTTCCTATGATATAAATATCAGACTAATGTCATTAATTTTTAATTTTATTTAGGTGTGAAATTTTCTTACCTAATCCCTCACGTGTTTAAATTAGTATCTAAAAATTGTTTCTCACCTATTAGGAACATTCAACTTAATTTCTTTTAACTATTTGAACAAATAAATGCTCCCACACACCTTAATCTTGTGTCACATTTTAATTTTATCGTACAGACAAATATTATTAGCAATTATTAAATTAATACCACTGCTTAACAACCTAATAAACTAAATGAACTGATGGTATTTTAAATATAAAATTATGTTAGTGGAAAAATGAAAAATCAAGTAATATTTTAAACGATTCATAATAATTAATAGCTAATTGATGATGATAAGTATGGGATGAATGATTTTGAAGTTAATTAGTTAAACTGACCAAAAATTACACGAACATTTTTTGCGCATAGAAAAGAAAAAAATATAGCTTATGACAGTGGTGTACAGATTTTTGGGAAGAATAACTTCGGCACCTCTGGTTGAAATGAATAGATTAAAACTATGAAGTGTACGAATGTATGCAACATTTATCTTCAGAATTTTATAACAATACCTCAATAATTATCTCCGGAGAAATGTTGGAACAACTGAAAATAAATAAAAATGTCAACGCCCTCTTCCTTGAAAACTAAAGTTTATACATCAAATCCATATTATTTTGGAGCATTGTATGATTTTCCCGATTATGATCTGGTCTAGCCTGTATATAAACAATAATAATATTTTAGATAAAATGACAAATAGTGTATGTAAGGGATCTAGAATGTATTGGCCGATTAGGATTACTGAAAATCTTAACTTTGCAAACGACGCTACTAACGAAACATTTAAACATTATTTTTAGTTTTATTTATTTTCTTTTCATAATAATTTTATACTATTCTATGGTCAGAGTTTAAGTTCGCGACGAGCCAAAGTTTTCATTTGAATTGAATTTTTTGGTTCAAAGAAAAGATTTGCAATAATTAATTTCTCTAATTGTTCTTATGATACATTTTTGTAATGAGAAAATTTGTATCATTTCTGGATTGACACTAAGCATGGATAAATTGCCCGGACATTTACAGTAAAATACCAAGTGGATTGTGTTGTATAGTTCAAATTTAACGGTCAGTATAGTGTTAAATTTTGTCAAAATCTTTAATAGTCAAAGTACCATAAATACAAGAAAATTATCGATTACAAAAAAAAAATACATTACAAAGGTCAGTTTGCCACGCTAAGTAAATAAATAATAATATTAGATCACCGGATAATAGGCATGTTTAAGTTAATTCATCAGACACTCTGCTCCTTTTTTTAAACAATGAAGGGGAGATAGAGATAAAGCGATGATATTTGAGTCAGGTCAAGGGGTGAGGGAACATTCCCCAGGCCCACAATGGACAGGCGTGTCGAGTGCGTGCCGCAAATGCCCTGTAAATTAGTAAACCTGTACAATGTCAGCAGATGTTAAAACACCTGGTTTACCACGGCATGCTTCATCAAATTCGATATTGCTATCTACCTTGTAAGATTGACTTCATGTCTGACACTGATATCCACTTATGTATACAGTTTATCAATTCTATTTACATTGTTACATGAAGTCGTGTGCTGCTTTGCGGATTGAAGAATAATGTTATTATCTTACTGTAAGTATTAAAGGACACTGAATTTAAATAGACTTTACATAAATAAAGTTATTGGAAGAATGTTCGTGGTCGTAATATGTTTACTTTTTTAAAATAAATATTTTGTTAGATTTGATAGCGATTACAATGAAAGGCATTTTATTTATACAGGTTATTTCAAGTGTTGATGGAATATTGATATTGATAATTAAACATTAGGATTATGGACTATCTAATAGTGTAATACTGTGGATCATTGATGTTTTTTAGAGAGGCTTATCCCACACTTTACAGTTTTTAAAGGACAGTCGAACAAGTTTAGTCAAACCATTGATACTTTCGTCTGTATAATAGGTATGTATACAGAAATATCCACATGCATTAAGGAGTTGTAGTGTAACTTATTTTTAAGAGATAAATTTAAGAGTGCAAAATTAAAAACCAATAAGTTTAATGTCGCTCATTGCATAATTGTTTAAAAAGGTAGTATAGGAAAGTTTTTCGATAAATATAGATTGTGGTATTTTTACGTTGGCCTATTTCCACTTAAAAGTGATCAATTTTCAGCCATACTGGTACTGCGATTAACATCACATAAAGAAAATTGAAAAATGTGTAAATAAATCAATGAATTAAAGTATCCTTATAACTCTACATCACTTTGAGCTCGTACCGGAGATTGCTATATTTACGCCGTATTTCTCTGTTCTTCAGGTGGCGCTCTTCTCTGAAGGTGCCGAGAATCTTGTGATATACATATGCGTATCGCCTTGGTTTGATGGTCGACTGTCGAAGAAGACTACATCAGACTTATTGGTTTGAATGTACCTGATAGTCGGAAAAGAGTACTTCCAGTAAATATTACATTTCTCATTCACGACGGACTTAATATTTCTGAGTAGTTAAGCAAACTGATGTTAGATCTATCCCCTACGAGTACCTCGGGTGGTAATATAGCAGTCATAATGTAACATTATGTTGGTGGATGTAGGCCGAAATCGCATATATGGAGAATGCCGTCCAACTGCAGGACTTGCAGTTTATATCAACAACCTCTACATCCCAATTGAGGCTACGGTAGACTAAGGTGTTGATGCCATCCTGACCAGGCCACGGTAAATCCCTTAGGCTCCAACATAAGCCCGGCCAACTTTGAAAAGGTAAATGTCAGCCTTATCAATACACCCAGTGTTTCTATGATTGTATATAAGACACCGTGCTGTCGGAACAGATCTTCCAGTTTGGCAGCTCTGATTTGAACTCTCGTGCAATTTGGCTGAATTTCATTGGCTGATTGTACATTAGCACCCTCTCGCCTGATTTTGATCTCGAGATCGAGTTGATATGCGGCCATTTTCGCTACCACGAACGATCCTGCGCCCGCTCCTTCTCCTTCAATTTCGTGTTATATGAATCACAAGAGTGGTTTGAACTCCTGAAGATATTGTATGCCATGCTTAGTACTATTCTGCCATTCGTATACTCCAGATGCAAGATGTTTCAAGCCCCAGTTGACGAGCAGCGGACGATTCAGGATGAATGAATACTTTTGTGAATAGTTACTATCTTGCGGGTATCTAAGTCTAATTGGCTCATCCAGTGTTCACTTCACTGACAACGGATTGGAACAGAACCGGAACGGCAAGCATGTTAATCGTAGATACTTCGTTCTCTGAGTCAGTATCTAAAATTGCCGCAGAGATAATGCCTTACTTGTTTTACATCCTGGATTTGCAAAATCAGTGCAAATATTTTAGTCAGAGATTCAATGGTCCAAAACAGTAATGAAATACTCAATAAACAATTTCCTAACTGGGATATAGAATTTCCCCTTTAAATGTTTGTCCTGATTTTCAAGCATCCTGTGTATGTCTTTGTACTAACTTGCCTATAACATTAAAATATATCTTAACGACACCTTTTACGTTATTTCCCTAGGTTAAAAATTCTATCTACTATTTATACCAAGATGTATGACTTTTCTTTCACTTTGTATATACTCAAAACAAACAAAACTTAACCATAATATAAATGAGGCTTACGTGAGCGGCAAATTCAGTAATTTTGATGTAAATGACAAAGCAACGAAAATGTTTAATTAGACATGTGATGCTACAGAGGAATTACCTTTTAATTAATTACGCAGCTGTAGCTTGTTAGGCCTATTGTGTTACCTAGACATAAAGGAGAATATGATAGTAACTAGATAAAAAAAGTAACTACAAAGAAACGCTCTCTTGTACGATCCTTGTTTAATTCTATTAAAGTTTTCTGAAAAAAATAAAATAAGGATCATTTAGTGAAATATTAGTTTTCATTTTTTTTTTCAATTATTTTTAACTCTTTCGTGTACAAACGGTCTAAAAAAATTTCAAGCCACTTGAACAAAAATTGAATGAGCTGTTTGCATTTGATACTCAAATGCATTTTCCGGCAGAGCATGCCACAGTGACGTCAGCAAACCCTATTAGATAAATTCGCCCAGAAGAAATACACGGGATCAGTATATGGCGCATATTGATAAGGTGACCACGCTATTTTTAAATATATTAATTATGGTATTCTCTGTCATTAACAATGTATGTTGTTAATTACATAAAATCAGAATTTTATCATTTGCCGGAAGTGGAAGCTATGCAACTGTTTTCGGCTTTCCTGACAATCAAAGATATGTAGAATAAAAACAGGTCATAATTTAATTGCCACATTTTTTCATTAATCTGAAATACATGTAACTTTTCATGTTTTCTTCAATCTAAAAATATTTTAAAATTATCTCTTACCTACTTAAAATTCAAAAAACTTGCATTAAAATGATCCTCGCAACAATGTTGGTGTCTGTTCGTATTGTTCTTGATTATGTTTATTTATTGTTCATATTTATGTTTGTTCTTAGAAAAGAAACATGCCTTTACAAGGAAAACCAAATTTATATAGTCCTTAAAGGATGTGTCAAAACATACGTAACCTCGACTAATTACAACTTAGTTTTCTCCTTTCTGCCGACATTACCCCAACTAATTTAAAAATAAATGAATGTTTTATCTGGCATTGTCACAGTAATACTTTGGCACTCGGGAACTAGGAACTACAGTATCAATAGTTCTTTCTTTTTATTATTCGTTTTACAATAATGGTAATGGTGGGGGCGGCTGACGCTTGGCAAGTAGGCCGCAGACGGGCATTTTTTACCAACCCCCAGCTGTCCCCTCAGCCATGTGCAGCTCCCTCGTCAAGTCTTCCTTCTAATGAAGATCAAGATGTCACTCATTGTGAGGAAGCTCATCTCCCTTAGAAGCGCCTCAGAATTGAAGTCTGCAGTAGCCTGTCAGAACTTCGATTAAAAGATTCAGATTCTTTTGATTCCGACCCAGTAACCAGGCCGATCTCGAATTGTTCGGCCCCGTCACAAAATCTCGGGTTTGCTGCAAGCCCTGTTGGTCCTCCAATGCTTCCTCAGTGTCTCGTGGCCCACTCATTGAGGGCCGTTGTGACATGCTTTCTTGTAATGACCAACATAGGCCCAAGTCCGAGACAGGGTTCCTCGGCTCCAAGTCTAGCCAATTCATCGGCCGTCTCGTTGCCTGAAACTCCGATATGTTCCGGAACCTACACCAGTTTCACTTATTTATGCCTAGCAAGCTTTTCTAGGGCGTCCCCGCACTCCTGAACGAGAACTAATCTCGTCCAGGAGGATCACACCGCTTTTAGAGCAGCACTCGCTATTGGAGCAGATGTATACCATCTGTTCCGCCCCGTTCCTAACCTCAGGTCTACGCTACCGCCAGGATGGCGTAAAACCTTTGCCTGGAAGACCGTGGTGTACGAACCTAGAGCTCTCCTGCACTTCTTTGACTTCCAGATATATTCCCGCCCAGGAGGACGGTCTAGTGGCCACCTGAGATCCGTCTGTAAAGCACATCAGAGAGTCCGGGGGAAGTCAATTCTCCTGTCACTCCACTACTCCCTACTGGAAAGAGTGAGAGTATATTTCCTTTCCAACCTTAACTGATCTTTCGGTTCCCTCACCATTAGGGCAGAGATGGGGTTTTCCCTCTCCGCCTGCGTGACCCAGAGCTCTACCTGAACACTGTCAGCTCCCAGAATCTTGCATTCTCAGATAGGCCTCCATAACCTCCCTCTTTATCCGCGAGGGAAGCGTTGGCAAGCCTAGCAGAATCTCGAGAGCAGCTGTCGGTGCCGTCCTTATTACGCCAGTGATCCGTAGGCAGGCTGACTTTTCCCAGCTTTCGAGACGTGGCCGCTCTGTCTACGCTCGGCCACCAGATCACAGATCCATACTGGAGCCTCGGTCTGATGACCGCCGTGTACAACTAATGTAGGATCTGTGGATTGAGGCCCCAGTTTCTACCTACCGCTCGTTGCAATTGCCAGAAGATTGCAGTCGACTTTTTGATAACATTGTCGATCTGCGGCCCCCATGACAGTTTACTATCTAGTGTCACTACCAGGTATCTAATCTCCTGCGCAGGCACGAGAAGTATACAATACTCGTCTCTCTTCCAGTGCAAGGGTGACCTCCTTATATAGGATGGCCCTTTCTACTTTATGCATAACGGCGTGGAGGGCTGTCTCTGTGGACCTCCCTCATCTATATGCGTGCTGATCCTTGTGGAACAGATATCTGTCTACTCTCCGTTACAGTTCTCTTAGCAGAAAGGACGTGATTTGGCAGCTGTGTAGCCCTTTTTTCCCACTTTGGGGATGGAGACCACTTAGCTGACCTCCAGGTCAGGGGGAACATATCATAATGCCAGACTGGCCACAAATATTCCTCTTAAATGTTGTAGAACAATATCTAGACCCTTCTGAAGCAGAGCTGGGAAAATTCCATCTGGCCCCACTGCTTTAAAGGGCTTGAACTCGTTCACTGCCCAGGCTACCGCTCCGTCCTTTATAATCTCCTCGGCAAGCCGCCTGTCAACTAGTGGCAGTGGCTCTGCCCCAGCAGCGCTTTTACACGGAAAGTAAACCCCTAAGAGGTGTCTTGATGACTCCTCCCCAGAAGTAGTCCAAGTCCCATCTTGCCTTCGTAATGATCCTATTGTATCCCTTGTCTTGCAGCTGAATATTTTCATCAGTCTGGCGGTTTCCGGTAGGGAGTTCATTTCCCCACAGTACTCCCGCTAGCTTACAGTAAGTATTCACAATAACAAAATAGTAAAAAAAAATACGAAAACAGTTAGTCGTTAAACATTATATTAAACTTTGATAAAGTCTCAACTGTGTGCCAGTCTTCCGTCATTCAATCGGCACGGGCTAGCAGCTATAAGCTACATGGGACCCTGATGACGTCACATTCGATAACGGAGCGTTATTAAGCTCACTGACAGTGCAAAATTTCGGAAAATACAAGAAAAAAATAATGCTAAATGAGAGTTGTCCAATGAAAATACCTATTTGTGGTCTAATACTTACAAACTACACACACCTGAAGTTCTTGTTTCAAATCAAAAATGATAGATTTCCTGACAAATCGTTTGTATGGACAGCTCACAAAATCTAATTTTGAGAATACATATCAGAAGTCCCGCAAGGGTCCAATTCTGGTCTGTCGTAATTTATTTTCTTCATTAATGATTTAAACTATGTTATATAATATCCTGAATGCTTCTGAGATGATGATTTGGTTTTTTAAATCATTTAACGTCGGCCTATTTCTGCTACCAAGGTCAATCTATGATGTCAGGAGATCAGCAAATCAGTGCTTGTGTAAATACTGGCACCCCTAACCTGAAAACTTTGCCAAACCACCACTTTATCGTAGGGTAGGGATCTTTGACGTGCTCACATCTTAGATAAATGGAACCCACAATTTTACATCCCCTGCGAAAGATGGTGACACAAGCAGGTCCGCTCATCCCCTTTACCTTATCTAATTGGTTCTGTCGGTTTTAAATCCGAGTGGTTTGGGTGGAAACACGCACCATTGCCCTTCACATCACCGAGCCAACACTAATGATTTGAAAACATGCTAGTAATATCCTTAGATAATATATAGATATCAGAAGTTGCAGGCGAATCTAAACTGCCTAAAACCGTGGCGAAAACTATAGCTGATTTTTTTCGTACTAGAAAATGCAAACATGTTTAAAGAACTGCCAGAATGACTGGAACGAATCACGATAACTTTATTCACGAATCATTGGCACGAAAGAAAGCAGCTGTTGTTTAATTTCCTTAAAATATAGTGTTACAAATTTCATAAGGATTTAGCCATTTTATAAATGTTCATATTACAACAAAATTGTATTAGCTTGTGTCACATCTTTCAAGCATCTAGATATATTATTATTCTTAAATGTGATATAAATTTGAATATCGATCAATAATTTGGTATGTGTTTTACAATTGTTAGAAAAAGAAAGTAGAGCGAACGTAGAGAGAATATTTTACACCAAATTAATGAAGAATGTTCTGTAAGAGGAATAGCTTCTAATTTATTAAACAAATATATTTGAGCAGTACAAGGAAAAAACGATCTAAGTTGCATTTCATCAGTGCTGACAATAATCAACCAGTAAAGTTAATGCAATTCAAATGATTACTCAACAATTGCTTACATTCCACCATGTACTTTTCGAATGAATTTCGATTGAACGAAAAATAAAGTGATGGAAAAAATGTAATAAAACAGATACATAATGAAATTGTTTCAAATATTCATTACGTTTTATTATGTTTACATCCATAATACCAAAATTTTAGTCTTCATTTTTTTAATTAAAAATCAAGTAAGCCACTAAATTTAAAATTAAAATTTGATTTTTTTTAATTAAAGATTAAACTCACTGACAAAATAATAAATCCAATTTAAATTAATAAAGAGATGGTAAAGAAAACACAGCTAATCGACTATTTAAAGTGGATGATACAGCTACCACTTAGGCTGCTTAAACTTACCGGCAGATGTATTAAAGTACAAAAAAACACTGTGGATGACCATGGTACTGTGAAAACAGTTTGTATGTAAAAATATTGAAAAGTGGCATCAAGAAATGGTGCACAAGTCCATCCTAGAAGCTTTAAACGGCATTTTCATCTATGAAGAACAACTTAATTGATAGTATTAGCTCAATATCAAATAACTTCCCAGGCGTTTCCGTTTCAACATATTCTGATACTAAAAAAAGAAACAAAACTTCTATTAGTATTAAGCCTAGAAATGAAAAACAAACTATAAGTTTAAGGAAATCGGAAGTCCTGGAAAATATTGAAAATCACGATACATAATAAACTATAATACCGATGAAGAAAATACGAAATTAAAAAAAGTGGTTGATGGAAAACTTTCACAAAATGACGAAATCAATTAAATAAAGAATCCTAATTTCTAAAATTTGTAAAAAAAATGTAATGCATGTATTTATTTGTTTATTTTTTCAACTATTAAGGAATTTTTTTTATTTGTTGTTTTTATCCCAATTTTTTATTTAGTCTTTCGAGATGACACTGAACAACTTTTCGTAACAGGCTAGTTTTTGCTAAAGATAAAATATAGTTTACTCCATTGATAAAGCTTTGCAAGCTTCATATATATGAACAAAAATCTATCAAATTTACTGACAAATAAAATTGTTATTAGTGGGATACACTGAATATTTATGTGTATGATGTATGCTACACAAATTAAAACCTCCCACCAACACCATGGATTTTATTGTAATATAGATCCACACACGACATAAATAAAGCAATTGGTATTTTTAAAATAACAAAATAACGAATAATTCGAAAAGAACATAAGTAATAAAAATAAATTGAAACCGCTCTTTAATTTTAATTAAAGAAATTTCATTTTTTTTGTCGTAGGCTAGCACTATGTGAAGGATAGAAACGTATGGTGTTAGTTCTTATTTTACTGCTACTGTCCTATTATTACGTAAGTTACACAAATTTCTTAAAACTGTATTTTATGAAGTAAATGTATTTTATGTTGTAAATTACAATAACTTACGAACAATAATTTTACAATCTACAACAATATTCGCCAATCAAGTGGAAATTCTCTGGAGATATTTAAAACTGATTTAAAAGCCAATTTATACTTAAAGCATGCTAACGACACCCTGAGAAATCAAAAATTACACAATATTAATAAAAATTCTCATTTATCTTTCTAATTTTGAAAAGTTAAGAAAGGATATCGCACAGAACCATATGTAAAATTAAATTCCGGTCAAATTGTTCATTTTATTTTATTTATTTATTCATTTAAGTTAAAATAGCCAGCGAGTTGAAAAAAGACCAGGTACAGGATAAGTTTACACAGTAAAAATATATTTGGTTACAAAAATTAAAAAATAGAAAGGGAAATAGATTTCAAATTACTTAAAATAATATAATACAACGCAGTGCAATACATTACAATACAATACAGTACAATACAATACAATATAATACAATACATTACAATACAACACAATACAATACAATGCAATACAATGCAATGCAATAAAATACAATACAATACAATACAATACAATACAGTACAATACAATACAATACAATACAATACAATACAATACAGTACAATACAATACAATACATTGCAATACAGTACAATAGTAGATTATTAAATTATTATAATAATTAATTAAAAACATCCATTAGCTTAAGTAATTAAATAAGTCACATTTTTTGTAATATCATTACAATGAAGTATATCAAGCTGAGATTCAATACTAGCGTTGTTAGTCACTATTTGATATACTCCTTCGTCTCCCCACTAACTCTATAGAGATACATTAAAAATAATGAATTACACGCGACAGTAGACATACCGTTCATCCGTGATTACATAATAGACATGTCCCAAAAATGTTTAAAAAACTAGATCCAGCATTCATTCCTTACGAGATATATAACAGACATTTGATGCTCAATTTGTTTAAGATAATAACTAACAATAACAACAGATGGACTACGACTGACAAACAGCCCCTACTAACCCCTCCCAACTACCCCTGCAAAGCTACCCCTAGTTTCAACCACTCCGATGACCTCGTCTCTACACTCTAACCCCATTTCTCTAAAACTCTTAAACTGAATTTTCTTAAGCAGCTTTTTTTCCCGCTTTTCCTGCATGACTGATGAGACTCGACATTCTGACTAATCTGCCACACCTTTTAAGTTTTAGAAGTCTGGTAATTTTATATGTTACGGGAGAGCGCCGTTATCCAGATAACACCAAAAGGGTGAACTCAGTGGCATGAGCTAGACCACCGGCCAAATATGGAGACCACGCCCACCGCAGGGAGGGACTGTCTCCGTAGCGGTTCAACAATATTATTAACATTAAGTAGTAACATGTGAACTTGCCACTACGTGGCGTGTATTATATATTATTTATAATATATATGAGCATATACTATGATATTAACCCCAGTTAAGTTAGATAATGTTAGAAATAGGTAATAAAGATTTTAAATTGGAAACTGGAATTGAAATTTGGTACACTGGGGAACACTTATAAATATTTGTCTTGATTCTTCACGCAAAGTAACTGATTATTACTAAAGCTGGCCGAGGTCACCTGGCCGACAGAGCCTTCATATGATTCATATGTTTACATCATATCATAATACTTGAATAAGTACAATAAATGGAAACAAATTTTAACAATAATGTTACATTTTATAAAAATTTGTATAAAACTCCCCCTTTTAAGCAGATTTATGAAGTAGTTTGGTTATCGTCATCACAAAGTGGGGAAGATCTATAGTATAATAGCATCAAGTATGTTTTTACTGTCTCCGTCAGCGATGTTCGCTTTGGTGAAAAAACATGATTGTATTTTGAAAATGACCGTTCGACATCTACGGATGTAATACATTCATAAGTTAAACAATCTGTGAACTCACTTAACGAAGTTGTAGATGCACCATCACAAATTTGTCTTAATTTGCTAAAATCAGGATCTTTCTGTAATACACTTTCGAATTTCTCACTAACGCGATTATTTTTTGCGTCATTTATAAGCCTGTAGCTGTGTATTTACGTCGTCCACTATTTGCAACGATTCCACTAACGACAACGAACTATTTTGCAATTTTTCTATTGCGTCGTGTAGTCCTCTATAATTGTTATAAATAGTTTTTAAATCTGTCTCAAGACAAACGTCTTGAAAGCTTGTCTAGCTTTTCCTAATAGCTGCAGCCTCGTTAGGGTTGAACTGTAGTATCACAGCTTTTATTTGTTGAAAATATTCAGCATAATAAAAAGCCGCTTTCACCCACGTTCCCCAACGTGTAAGAATCGGCTCTGGTGGTTCAGGGATACCAGGATACTGCCTGTGAAATGCTCGAAACCGTTTAGGATATTTGAGAAATACTTTTTTTGTATTTGCTATTAATGCATCTACCTCTGGAAAACATTTTCGAATCGTTTCTGCCATAAGATGTAACACATGCACTTTACACGTAACATGTAAAAACCTACAATTGTCTCTTTGAAGAGAACGGCCTACCACGTGCATTGTCGCGGCACCATCAGTCACAAAAATCAATACTTGATTTGTTGAAAGTTCAAAATTTTCAAATGTCTCCAACACCACACGCGTAATTATTTCGTCAGTACACGCAGTTAGTCTTTTACTAGTTAGTAAAAGTGGAAATGTTGGTTTAAGAGGGTCCAGTACACGTACTATAATATTTAAAATAGATTTTTTTTACAATCTGTCGTCGCGTCAACAGATAACCAGAGCCGTGTATTTTTTTAATCCACATTTAATCCTATTTACAATGTCTTCACGAACAGCTGGAATATATCTACGTAACGATGTACGACTTGATAAGTTCACCTGGGGATTATATTTATTCCAAAACTCCCGAAATGGTTGTTTATCCAGTATGTGTAGCGGAATATGACAGGCTATTAACATTAACAATAAATCAAACATAAACTGAGTTGTCAAAGGCATGCCTTTTTTTATTTTGATGCTGCATGGTATTGAAATGACGACAACAATCTGTTTTGTGCCAGCATATTAAGTCTTGATTGCAAACTTTACAAATCATTTTGCATCCGTCATAGAATAAATTCGGAAATTCACCGATAAATTTATTCACTGTGTCCGCGTACGGTCGTTTTTTACCCTTTGGCGCGTTTGACATTATGTATAATTTATAGGTACAACCTCACGCATTAACCTTTCAAATAAGACTGCAGCGTAAATCACTTCTAAATCGGCACGTGTGACGCCAGCGCAAGACCATGGCTGTACTCCAGCCACCTCAGCCAGCTTTACTCATTACTTCTGGCACTTAGTCTAGGCACATGAAAGTCAAGTAATGCTACTATATCTGTCAATTTTATTATAAACAATTCTATACAGGAAACTAACAGAATGCATTTTCCTATTGCTATTTTGTAGTTTATGCCCTGATTAAAAGTTACTATAAGCACCACAACTTTCAAAAATGGACAGTTATTTCTGTAAAAGATTTCAATGGTGGTAAAGGTCGTATTCTTCAGTTTTATGGGGCCATAAAATTTTAAAGGCAAACATTTTAAGAGCTTATTGGTGAGTCAAAAATAGGACTAAATCCTTTGAATTAAATCCCTTTCCTGAGATACACCTCCATAAATTAGAGCCAATCGAAGTATTTTTTTAAAGATAATTTAAATGTTAATCTTTATCAATCAAATACTTAATATATATAGTACATATACATAGTATGCACTATTAAATATCTACTTTTTAATGATTTGATTTTATGTATTATACAGGGTGTTTCAGATTTAAAGTGATGTGTTATGGGAGTTAGAGCACATTTAGCTGAGTTCAAAACAACCACTTGCCCTTGAATATGAACCATTTTAAAAATACAGGGCGTTTTATGGTTTTTGACTAAAATTATAGTCGGCCATATTTCTGGAACGGCTGTAATTATTTGGAATAAATTTGGTACAAATATTACACTCTTTCTTTCCAATCAAAGGTATAATTTACTTTGGAAAAGTTCCAGGACAAGACTCAATTTTTATAATGCTGCTCTCAGTGGCTATAACATCACCCCGTGTATCATGTTTGGTAAATCTTAGCAAACGTTTAATAACAGGTAAACGTTTATTAAGACTTATTAAAAAATGATACATCGGGTGATATTAACAAAATGTTTACTAACATTTACCAGAAAATAATACACAGGGTGATGTTCTTGGCACTGAGAGCAACAATATAAAAAGAGGCTGATCCTGGAACTGTTTCAAAGTTGGATTAAAAGATTATAATATACCTACTTATAAATTAGGGTGATGTTAGTAAACGTTTACTAACATTTAAATAACACAGTATATTAATCAAATGGATCGATTTTATTTTTCACCTATACTTCTTTGTTTTTAAGATGATCGTTGTTTTTTTGGTCCCTGATAGTTGAATTTCAAGATAAATTGAAAAACCGATTTAGAATTGCACCATTTTTGAATCAAAAAAATTCTCATCACAATTGCGACGAAAGTTACGGAGAAAACCTACCTTTTTAGTGCAGTTTTCTATAATGAATAATAAAATATATTCCATAATAATTCACCAACCTCAAATATAAAAGAAAAAAGGCAAGAATAAAAATTGTCTCTTTTACAATGTACCGTGTTAAATTACAGAAGGATAATAATACCAAGCAATGCATGTACATTACAATTATGCTGTGTGTTAAATTACAAAAAAGAAAAAAATTAAAGTTTTATAATGCATATAACATATATATCAAAAAACAATAAAAACATGGTATAAATTGAACAAGAACTAATGTTGAATGTTAAACCAAATGCTAAACCTATTACTGAAAGAATAATAATTTCAGGAAGTGGGCTGCAATAATTAATATCGTATGTATTTGAAATCTCATAAAAATTACGAGACATCACATATGCAGGAGGTTTAAGAAGAATATCAGTTTTAGCCAATTCATAGTAACATGTAAGATTTTGGCGTGAGGTTATTCTAGGTACTTGAAATGAGGCATCTTGCCTAGGAGCAACGAACAGTTGACTTTATTGTTTAATATGTTAAGTAAGATTTTCAAACTATTTGTAATACGTCGTAATTCTAATGATGTAAAATTAAATCTACTAAGTGGCAGTGCGTGTTGATAGTCTTTCCGGATAAAAACCACCAATTTTAATTTTTAATACCTCTGTTTTGTATGTTTTCAACTAAGTTTTTGTAGTAAATGTAGTGAGGGTACCAGGCTAGTAAAACAATACCTCAGTTTTGCTCGGAATTATGAATAGTGCAATGTTTTTAGAGCAACATCGTTAGAGAATAAGTTATATTTTCTGATAATAAAATCTAGCTAAGACAGATGATGTAACTTATCCTATGTGTTTGACCTAAAGAAATTATTAAGATGACATCTAAGCCCGAACAAATTTAAATTTCCTAAAAAAATCTCATAAGTTATGATCTACACGATCAAAGGCCTTTGAAAAATCAGTATATATCACATCTACACCTTAACATCAAGTATGTTCAATCGTACTGACTTACAATACATTAGATGGAAACAGTAGACCAATTTTCCATGTAGCCATCTTAATCAGCTAATAACAAGATTTGTATAGAATGGTAGATGTAAGCATACAATGCTCTCTTGAAGACTTTAGTAAAATTTCAGAGAACTACAATACGGATACTAATAAGAAACAAACATGAATGCCTACTTCCTCTCAGTACTGTAACGAAGTGATTTTATTTTGTTAAGTTAAGTTAGGTAGTATTATTAATTAACGATAGGTAGTATTGATATGTTTTTATGAACATTCCAAATATGCCAAGTTGCGGGCAGTACGTGAATCGCGAAACGTGAAACACGCATATTACCCCCGCACTCCTGTGTCCCGCGCTACCATGAAGGAGCCCGAGACTGAAAACAATTAAATTAGTTTCCGTCCGACTGCCAACCGAGGAGCCACGCCGAATCAGCACAGTAAGTAAACTCGTGAGTATAAGGATATATTGGTATTTAAATTTCATGCGGAATTATTCTAAGTCGATAAACGGGTGACGTAGTTGTAATATACCGCGCATGACTACCTTATCTCATCCTACTTCTGCGTTTGGCAGTGTTTAGTAGCATGAGGATTTTTACAATCAAGTTAGTCTCCGTCTGACCGCCACCCGAAGCACCACGCCGACTTGTATAGTAAGTAAATTCGTGAGTATAAGGAAATAGGTATACAAAGGTATTTGCGAATTTTTCTAAGTCAGTAAAACGGTGACGTATTGCTAGTTAGTAGCTTGAGGATTTTTCAGAGCATCCGAGAAGAGTTCGTTGCTGCCGCCCGTACCAACCAGACGTGCCAACACCGACCGCTCCAGAGAGGAAGAAGCCCAGGACACGGAAGTAGGTAGCAAGGTTTGATAAAGGTTTGGTAAAGTCTTAGTGTGCTTGTATTGGCGCTTGCTTCCCCTCCTGGTATCCGTCCGCCGTCTGTTTGACCGATTAATTTATTGCCGTTTACCGTTTCACCGCTTCTTTCACCGAATTACCGTATCGCACCGCTTGACCGCCTGCTTACTGCCCCGCTCGCCCATAGTTAAGACCGTTGTAGTATAAGTTTGTAGTATAAGATTGTAGTATAAGTTTGTAGTATAAGACCGCTTGTAGAATAAGTTGTAAATATGAAGATGTATATAGTGTAAATAATAATTAGTGTGTAGAATAAATGTATATATATATATATATATATATATATATATATATATATATATATATATATATATATATATATATATATATATATATATATTGAGTAAGAGCCGTTTCATTAACTGTAGTGTGTAAGTTGCCTTTTTCTCGACCCCTGGCTTAGCCGTATCTTCACTGTAGTTGCCCGGCCTCTATCGTCCCGCCGATAGAGTAAAGTGGTGTTTCTGCACTCTAAACAGAGACTGGCGCCCGAGATATCCGTACCGTGAGCACCGCCGTAGTGTTGAGCGTCAAAGTGACACTTCTGCTCTTGCGTAGAGCAACGAAGTGCGTCACAGTACTCGAATAATCATGTACAGATGATGTCAACTAGATTGACGAGACGCGCGTCTATTAATCTGTGAAATATTTAATCATAGCAACTATTTCAGTATCAAAATATCGTCAAAATCGGTTCTATTTTTCTTGTCACAAAGACATTGCCTTATTTTATAAGAAAATGAAAAACAAATCGAATGTGGTACCTTAGAGTTATTTACATCAACTTACACCAACATGTTCTTACACATTTGACATTTTTATATTACGGATCCATAGGACTATTCCCAAAATAACATCGCATTTGGTAAATCGATTTGAGACAAAAACTAACAGATTTTTACCCAAAGAGGTAATACCCACATCCCTCATGAAAATATAAAATTATTCTAGTGGGATGAAAATTTTACAGTCTAATAAATTGTTTTCATACAAAAGGACGACCCAGATATCAAGGAAAAGAGAAAGTAGCTTAAAATATATTAAAAGCCGAATGTAAGGGGCAATGACAAAATTTTCAAGTAAATAATAAATGATGCTTTTATTTTTCTTCTTAACAGAACTGTGTAGAAATATTTCGTATTGACGGCGTAAATTTTTAAGCTCTCGCAAGAATTCGATCAATAAAAAAATTCATGGACAATGCTAGAGTAACGAGAAAATGTATCGTGTTTTCCGACTAAGCGCGCAGAAAATTTTAATCACAAATGTTTCTAGCTTACATAATTTAGAAACCAAAAGTGTATTTCAGAATTAACTTTTGTTAATTTTGTAATGCTAATCAGCAAATAACAAATTAGATCTCTGATTTTATTATTAAAATTTATATAGATTCTTTACGAATGGTAATTTAATCAGAAATATACATAAAGGTTAATAATTTTTTTCTCAAATAGCACACTGTATCTTTCTATATATATTTTTTTAAATCGGCACATTTTTCTGCATATATTATTGCAAAAAATTTCCATGGGAATGCATAATGAATATTTCGAGTAAATCAAATTTTCCGGACAAAGAAATAGATGTTTAAAAAAAAAGGACGAAATAATTGATATCCTAATAATTATGTTGAATTTAGAGATTGAAAAAGAATGCTAGGATACTACCATTTTGCGAAATTATGATGGGTACGTTCCAATAAAACCCACATTTTGTAAACAACATTTTGCTTTCTGCAGTTCCATGTTACATGGAACTGCAAAGAGGTACAACTACCGTTATAGGGCCCATTATAATCCACACTGGACAATTGAAATTTGCACCCAGCAACCCCAGAGGGTGATTGCTTGGGAAGGTGTTATCGGCAAATTGGGCCCTTCTTTATACAGTAAAATTTAACAATGAAGAGATATTTGCTTTGTTAACACAGAATATTATTCCTACAGTGGATGCTCTATAATATTTAGTTTCAACAAGCTGGGGCAACCCCCTCACTTTGAATTAGAAGTCAGAAATTATTTACATAATGTTTTTCCAAACAGGCGGACCGAACTTGGAGGAGAAATAGATTAGCCATCCCAGTCACCCGATTGACCATCTGTCACTTTTTTGATAAGAGACCAAGCGTACAAGGAACGACCAAGCGACTTAGACTAGCTGAGCGCTCAAATTGTTGGTGCAATGAAGGCAATAGGAGACGAAGCACTTGCGAATATATGGTAATCTTTTATGGAGAGATTAAAACACCCTATTCAAAATAAAGGTAGGCATTTTGAACATATATAATTGATGCACCATGATACTTAAACCTTCTGTAATTAATTATTGTTATTTTGGTTAAATTTTAATTTTAGTTTATGGTAAATCTTGTTAGTTTAAGGTATTCGTTGGTTTATTATCGATGGTTGTCATCGTGAATGATCTTTAAATTTGAATTATTTTGTCTAAAATATGGTGACCTGCTGTTCATCTGTCAAGTTCTTATTATCTTTAATAGCCTTGCTTAATTCTAATTGTTCTGATAAATCAAGTTTCCTTCATTCAATTTCAGAATAGTGTAATTTAACATACTTAAAATCTATAAAACGGTTGTTTTCCATATACTATGTTGACACCCCATGACATACACATTGTTCAAAATAGATTTCTGTTCTTCGAATCCCTTTTTTACATTTTATCTAGTTTGTCCAACGTATATGACTGTGATGCTGTACACATTGTACAAACTTGACGAAATGTAAAAGAGCGATTCGAAGAACACAAGAAATCTATTGTAAACAATATACAGGGTGTTTACAAACTTGGGAATTATTTTTTGAGGATAAGTACATCTTGATATAATAAATCGTATAGTGCATAAGAAAACCTTAAATATTAGAAAAAAATAACTGACCTTTCTCAACAAAAAAGTGCGAACATGTTGAGAACTGCTGGAATCGAAGGTGAATGTTCTGTGCCAATGCACAGCATATTTCACAATAACTGTTCCATGTTGCCATATCCTTCATCACACAAAACTTTGTTGCTGTTGAACACGAATGAAATCTTTTTACATGAAAATGGATAGTTTATTTCCTCCTATACAATCCAATTAGACGTACGGTTTGCTTAACGAATGAACGCACACATACTTAAAGTTGGATTGTCCTCTACCAAATTTAAAATGTTTCCTTCAGCGTTGAAAGGCATAGCAGGACCTCATATCATGTCTTCGACGGGGCCGTAACTCACAAATATCGTGTGATCGTTGCACAAAGGTTACAAATCATGCGGTATTTGGTGTATCCCTATTTGAAAAATGTTCCACGCACAGCCGATGTAATTTGACATGTACCATATGTAGATATTAACATCCACAAGTTCATTATTACTGTTACTATGAAAAAACACTGTAAAACGAACCGAACGAAAATTGAAAACAAACACTATTAAATAACAATTCTACTACAGAATTTTGTGACTCCATATTTACATAGTAACTTTTTAACACTATTGCTCCACAAGCAGTGTAGCCAACATTAGCTGCTCTCTCTAAAATTTCAGTTAATCTAAGTTGTTTTACGGTAACACTGCATAAATAAAAGCATAATTTCATTTAATGTAGCCTCCGTAAACCTACATAGATTAACTAAGATCTGCTAGAAATAATGCACCTAATATCTCCCATCCACGAATTTCTTAATATTAAGAAATTCGTGCTTCCATCTCAAAAATAGGAGTACTCTGCGCATACTCGATTTGTGGATCACCACTCACCGTTCCTTGTTTATACTGTCAATTCTCTGTTTTGAGATTTGTCATTTTGTTTTGTTTTGTTTTCAGCAGAATATTTTTGTGTTCTATCTTCTATTTTTTCAGTTTTTTTTGCGGCACAGTAATGGAAAAAGTATATCGAATTTGTGTTTTATGTAAAAACTGAAAACAAACTCATCTGGCAGAATTTCACGTGACATTTCACAGGTTAGAAATTGTTTTATTTTTATTTTGTTCAAACATTGTCAGTTAAATCCAACAATCGGCATTAAGTATATGTATGTATTTAATAGAAGAATTTAATCGTATAGGTTTCCCAGTGACAACGTGTGGATGGATACAAATATGTATATGAGGTTTTTCAAGTACAGACATCATAAATACACTATTCATATGGTCAGAACATTTATGAACGAAGACTACATGGATCCAAAACCCAAGAGTCTGGGAAACCATTACAATCGAGAGAGGGAGGTTTTCCATCCATAGCTGTGCCCTAACCAATCACGACAATGGAAGTTTTAAGAGCACCAGGTACAGTATTTACTATTAAGATAGCAGTATCTGGAGTCTTGTCAGGTTAAAGAAATTGATAATTTTCATCCTATGCAATTGGTCCTTTGAAACAATAATTTTATATCACATACAGTCCAAAGCGTATCGACAACTAAATTGAATAAAGCAGCTTGTCTCAGTTTTTTATCTTAGTGGAGGGCATTTTACCAATATTTTTAATACAATAATTTAATCTGTGCTTTTATTTTTAAAGGTATCTTAATTATAACGTAAAATAATTATGACCATTAAAATTTCTTAAAACTGGATCCCGTCCCATATAAATATTGAGCGGGTTTCTTGGTCGATTGCTAGATTGTGGATGTAATAGTTATAACCACCTTTTCAGGTATTTGGCATGACACGTATAATATCGAGAGTGTAATATATTAAATAAAATTAAATTAATTATCAAAATTTTAATGCCTCGTGCTAAAAGCTAGATAATATTCAAAGAAAAACATTCATTTATAACTTGTATGAGGTATATTACAATATTTAATTTTCTTTTTAGTCTTCCCTGCCATGTACATTAGAAGATCTGGTTTCCCAATAATCAAGGAATAGAAGACAGAAAGTACCCTCAAGAAATCTGGCGATTTGCACAATTCTATTCTTCTAGAGCTTACAACTACGTTCGTAGATTTGAGAAAATCTGTTAACAAAGTACTTGTGCATCTTTAATAGTGACAACTAGTTAGCATGCTATATCATAGTTTTTATTAATTTAGTAAGTTTGAGTTAGATAAGTTCGACTATTAATATTTTTGGTGTTTTAATCTTTACCTTGAAATTGTTTAAGAGCACATTTTATTAGTTTGGCTTTTTTTTACATACTTTTTTTTATACATATAACTATTTTTTAAATGGTAGCTAAAAAATTATTTACTAAATTCAGTCATATGAACTTCGCAAATTTGAGATTACTGTTTGGCTGTAAAAAATGATTTGCAATAAAACATATAACTTTGTATGAGTCATTAGGTATTTGCATTATATCATATTTTCAATTTACTGCTCCTAAAGGGCCCATTGTGGCCTATTTGCCTTGTAAAATAAGTAGCTACTACTGCTACTACTACTATTATTTCTGCACTAGTCCACATTGTATTTCTCTTTTATTAATATGAGAAACCGGGAATGATACCACTTGTAAACATTCGCTTGAAAATATAAAAAAATATATAAGATTTGCGTTAAAAATTAAAAACATTTTGTTACTTTAGTTTTATTCTAGACTAAATACAAGTAACTGTCATGGCACTTAAAATATAACTTTATAGGTACCGAATATCTTGACAGTGTAAATATTTACAATTCTAAAATGTACTTAATACATTTGGGATTAAACTAATAAAATTATTTGCATAATTGATAAAAAAAGTATCGTACTTTTTTTTTATTAACCATAGTTTTTATAGTCAAATATCAAAAATTATTATTTACCTACAAAACTTTATTTTATAACCAACTTTCTGAATATTCCTCATATACACGATTAAAACATTTAAAAATACCTAGGTATACCTGCGTTTGGGCAAAGAACCCTTGCAGTACTCGTTGAGGCAAAGAAAGTGACGCTCTGTTTCACTGTTTGCTGTGTAAAAATTAGGTAAATACCATAGACAGCATATATGTCTGTGGTAAATACTCATTCTTCTAATACACATGGGCAAAACCGAATTGTATGCAACCCGCAAGGGTGTAGTATCTCTCAACACGTTGAATAAATGGCAGAAATGGCGAGTTTGAAGGATTTATTTTTTTATTTTCTTTATCTTAAATGTTTTATTAAAATTTATGTAGATTAATCGATCTTTAATCTTTTAAGAGGTAAAAGAATTATGAAACTGTTTAGTATTTTTTGATTATTTAATAACCTTTAAAAATCTATTAAAACTTACTTATGCTTTATGAAACAATATTTGAAATCTATTTTAACATATTTTTAGATGAAATAATAAATGATTATACTAGATTAAAATAAATTATTGGAAACAGAATTAGGAGAGGTAATTTGTCAAAATAAAAAAAAAACTAGATTGTACACACTTGCTTTTTATTTCTACAAAGTAAACATAATATTTATAACATTTATACAAAAAATATAATACGTACATAAAAAAATGCAATATTCAGGTACAGAAAATATATTAAAAAATGTTTTTAACTTATTTATATTTTTTTTATTAACAATTTTTAAACAATAGTAATTTAGAAATTGTTTGCCTAATGGTTGCTGATTTTTTCATGTAATTCAATATTTAATAGTCTCGAATGATGGTGTATTCGGCATTTTATGAAAATTTCCATTACTTTTCTAATGATTTGGGTTTCACGCAAATCCTCAGAACGGAATTGGCCAGGTAGCTTAGTACAAAATCCTCAACTCTTTTTGAAAAAATATTTAATGGCTGTATTTATTAGTTGCTTTTTAATTAAATTTTCTTTTCCAATGAAACATCAGAATTGTTTCTCAGCAAAATTTACGATTTTGTATGTACTAAATCACCTAGACTCACAATATTAGTAAATTTTTTAAAATCTTCAGAAATACTATATTTATGATCAATAACTATGCTGTCTTTTTTTAAAAGTAATATTTCGAAGCAATGGTTACATGTACATCGATTTACAAGACTATGGACAATATAGTTAAGTAGTTGATATGATAGGAACAACCTTAACATTAATCCTAATCTAATTCATTAATCCTATCTAAACTTTACTATTTGGTACATAAAGTGTATTTGGCACACAGATGTTAACCATTTCCATGTGCTTTAGATGCATTAGTATGTGTGTACAGAAAGAAAAAATTTCGTGTACTTACATACTAGAAAAGATAAAAAATGCATATGAATCTAAATAAAATATGAACTAGATAAACAATGGTTAAGCTACTATTGCACGAATATGTTTACTTACATATAAAATTTAAGTAATGAATGCATGAAAGTTAAAAACTATGCAAATGCATACTATAACTACTATTGCGTAAATATGTTTACTTTATAAATTATAATATAGACATATTAAAGTGTTTTCAATCACTATCAATGTCCTCAAAAATGTCAGTGTTTTCTCTCCCAGTGATAATGAGTGCCATATGTTCGGAGACAATAACTTTCTTTTTCTTATGCAGCTTTTATTATAGTGACTGTGCGTTTAACATAGTTGACTTTTTATTATGCTACTATCAGCTCTTTCTCAAGTATGTTACACATCCCTACCTTTGAGCACTTTTTTATCATAAAAACGTTTTGCAATTCAATTGGCAATTGCATGGAGGCAATAGTTCATGCTCAGGCACTCTGTATCGATGAATCTACTATAAAGAATTTATTGGGTACTGGCAATTGAGTAATCAAGTTATCTTTAGAGGCCAATTCTGGATACTCTATATCATGTTCCTTTAAATAAGTTTGCATGGCCTCTTTCTCTGAAGATTTTATAGAAAATTTGTTGACTTGTCCACTGTGGTAATTGGCATTATCCATCAAAGGCAGGCAACATATTATGTTACAACCACTGTCAACCAGCATGAAGTACAATACACCTACAACGAAAAGCTATGTTATGCCTAATGAGTAATGTTCTAAATTAATTATGCAAGCCGCAAATAATTTGCGTAAATGACAAAAATAGTACAGCATAAAACAATATTGTTCTTTCCAAGATATCAAACTTAGTTAAACAGAGATATAAAGAAACTATTCATTTAATCTTACTTTTACTAAATTTATACTGTACTTTAATTTCAAAACAGTGCATAAGAAGCTTTCGGTCAAGCTTGTGCAGCCCTCTAGATGTAAAATGTAACTGTGATTTACCACAGCACAGCGGCCAGCAGTGCAATTGATTTGAGATTAAGAACAGAGATGCAATCCATGTTCTCCCCTCTACTCCGAAGAATGTACGAATGTAGTGTGCAAATATAGAAACACAGTAATAAAAAAATTAAATTTTGATTATTACAAAATATGGAATCAACTTCATTTTGTATGAAAAAAAATGCTAATAAATTACCGTGATCCATCTCCTTCCTATAACCCTTTTGGCAGATTTAACATTGTCATCTTGCCATGAATTTCTTATGGTAAAAATCCAAGTGTTGTCAAGAAAAATATATAGTTTTCTTGAAACACCCAGTTTTTCATTTTCCATATATGGCATCAGAAAGCGACATCCGACATGTACTATATTGGGTTTCTCCATTAAATCTCTTCTGGGATCATCATTTATAAAAAAAAAACTATTTTTTTAAGATTCGGAAAATGCTGCTGACAACATTCGATTGTCCAACTCTATCTTCAAGGAAAACATGGAAATAAGAATTTCTGCAAATATTGAAAACAAAAAAATAAATCTGTTTTATTTATTTATTTTTTATATTTTATACTGTCATCTGAATGCGCTAGTATAAAAATTTTAGGTAGATAATAAATCAAACAGAACACTTCAAATACATTTTATCTTAGAAACTATTAAAACAACTACTAAATCTAGGAACAAGATTGCATTGCAAAAAGATATGGCAATTAAACCAAAAAGAAACATTTTTAAACGTAACTGTAACTTTTCTTTTTGGTGTCAATATTTTTTTAATTACAATATTACTTTGCTTCTAATATTAAGAATACTATTATTTAATTCAATACAATCTTGCTTGAGTACCTAGTTGTTTTAATATTTTCTATGATAAAATGTATTTGAAGTATTGTGCTTGATTTTTTAGGTACCTACCTAAAACTTTTATACTAACGTATTCAGATAAGAGTGACAGTATAAAATATAAAAAAATGATAGCTATTTATTACTGTTATCATATTTTGAAGGTTTGAAAGGATACTGATGTAATACTCAATAATTTCATTATTTTTTTTTCTAAAAATGTATAAAAAAATAAATAGCCAAACAAAACTCTGCTGTATGCAAATATAGGTAGCAGTTTGAAATTTCATTTTCAATTAGATTATTTTCAACATTCAGTTTGCCGTGTTATGTTACAGTTTATTTAGAAATTACGCAGATATAAAAATGTACAAAAAAAGTGATTTCATAAGCTAGGCAGTGTTTAAGAAAAAGGTAATACTTACTTTTAGCATAAATGTCTGATTTCCATCCTTACAGTCTCCAGTATATCATCAATTAAAGATCTAGTTCTTTTTCTTGTCAGAGGTTGATTAGACGTTTCAGTGAGTCCATCTTTGCATAGTTCAATAACTGACCGTAACGTGCCTACAAACTCTGTTGTAATCTAGGTTAAAAATATAATAATTAAATTATAGCTAATTTTACAATATTTTAGATAACTAATTATTTATTGCTACTGTATGCGGGGAATAAAACGATGTAGCATCAAAAATAAATCATGCCACGAAAAATGTCTAGTATGTACAAAGTAGAAAAATTTTTTTAGTAATTTATTCCTTGCTTTTTATTCTCAAAAAATTATACCAACTATAATATGTCCTAAATCCAAATTTGCATAGTTACAGTTACTTTATCTCAATTATACTTATTTCAATAGTGCTGAACTGTGGGAATTTGGTTTTAAAGAAGAGAAAGACATTCGACAGCATCATTTGAGCCACCTCGTTTCCTTTTAAAACTAGATTTTTCGGTTAAATATCATTAATAGAAAATTTTCTTTAGAAATGAATATGTGCTGCACTTTCTAACAGCTCATAGGAAAAAACACATTTTTGTTCATTAAGCTTGATTCATACTTCTTACTTTACTTAGAAATAGGTTTACTGTGTAGAAACAGAATGCAAGAAAAGCAAAAACATAAAAGGTATAGTGAAATCACTTAATACCTTGTCAAAAAAATTCAGTGACTTATTGTCACACTAGTGTTGAAGTTTCGACACAAATCCTAAAATACGAGACCATATTTTAAAATTAAAAAATATAATCAACAATTATATTAAAACTTACCTTCTTTTACTAGGTTGTCACGTAAAATTCCTTGGCCACTTTTGTTTAATATAACGGAATTGTAATTAACACAATAACACAATTCCAATAAACGAAACACAAAAATACAAAAAACAACGAGGAAAAGCAATAATATCAATCGATACACAAAACGGATCGAGGTTAGGTAAAATATTTTCATTGGTTATATCAGTCTGGTTATATCAAGCATTGCAAACTTATAATTCCCTAAATTACAAACATGATCGCCAACTATAGCATTATTAGTAAACTATTATGATTTTTGCAATAAACGAGTATTTCGTTCTAACTGATCTCAGTTAATCTATGATGTTTTACGGTTACACTGCATAAATAAAAAGGATAATTTCCTTCGACCATAAAACATGGTCGAAGATAATTTCATTTGGTGTAGCGTAACTGAAATCTCAGTTAGAAAGAACGCACCTATTACTTTTTGCAATGAAGTGTAATGATTAAAGATAGTAGGTATGTTAAAGTGAGCTAGCTATATTCGTTTATTGCAAAAATCATAATAATTTATAAATGATGCTATAGTTGGCAATCATTGTTTTACAAGTCTGCAGTTTGCAGTGCAGATGTGTCTGTGAATTCGGAGTCTATTTGTTTTATGTCATTTTGTAATTTTTAAAGTTGCGTGAAAAAATGTACCACACAAAGTACTTAAACGTATTGCTTTTGTTTGTGCATAGAGAAACTAAAAATAAAATGTTTGTCTGTGTGTTCGTATAATTTTGAACTGAACATGCATCGAATTGGAAACGCAGATACTTTCGACTCCCATCCATTGAACTCCATACTATTCGTAAGTATGGAGTTCAATGCCCCCATCAGCTGTAATCGAATAGCACAAATGTGGTCTAGTTAACAGAACGTGTTATTTTAAGTGTATTATGAAGTTTGAAAAACTAATATTAATGGTTATTTAATATTTAAAACAGTTCTTATTGTTTTATTTCGTTAATTTTGTGTACTCAAAATTGAGACGAGTTTGTTTTTTACGGAATTGCCTCGTGATATGGAAAAATTGCTTTTATACCTTCAAAAAGAAGACCACTACAAATAGTGATGAATTTCCAAATATTACACATGGAAATATTGTTATTTATTTGGTTTTTGAGTGTAGTGTCTATACAAAGAAAAAAATTGTGTGTTAGTGGTTGAGTGAAGGGAGTGTTTTAAGGAATTTTCCGCCAGAGAGCTTGTTGTAAAGGTAAGATTAATAAGTTCAATTATCAGTTTCCATCACTCAATATCAGGGATTTATTCACTATAATTTATTATAATAGATTGGGTATATTTCCATTTTTAAATTGTACAATACTCACAAAGATGTAAATATTTTGAATTCCCCATTTCGTATTTGCACGAGTATTTCCATAAAAATACAGATACTGTGAAAAATAACAAATTTAATGATGTGAAAAAATGTAAATCAATCAATAGTGAGAAAAATGTTTTAAGCTGTAGTTGGATTCATTAAAACAATTCAATCAATCCATAGGTTACTATGTTTTACTTTTCTAGCTGTTACAAGATGTTTAATTTTCGGGTAAAATATTTAATTTTAAAAAATTAGTTTTGACCGGTAGCACAGTTAGACGCTATTTATCTAATGCTATTGGAAAAAGAAAACAATTGTCACCAAGTAATGGACATTGAGATTACCATTTGGCAACACTGCCATGGCTTTCGCACACGGCTAGCTTCGTCAGCGGTTCTCAAACAATTTGGTATATTATTTAAAATATTTTTTTTCTGCCACTTCTGAGCGACTTTTACTAAGGTAAATTTTTAGCAATCGACTTCTTTTACCAAGTACTACCTCCCATTAAAAATATATTCCCAAGTTCGTAAACACCCTGTATACCGTATTTTAACCACGAAACACTACACAAGAAAGCGTTCAGTCAAGCGCGTGTAGTTCTTTAAATGTCAAACGTGCCTGGAATTTGTCACATCGCATGCAGTCCATGCTGCTTCCCAATGTAGGGGGGAACATGAAAACACGATAGAGCATAAACGTGTGGATTTTTTTTTAAACATTCAAAAGCAAATTTCCTTTATACATTTAAAATATGTAATTATTGATTGTATTGGGACAATTTATTGAGGCAATAACTTTACGAAGTAGGTAAATGATTTTCCTCGAAATTTTTCTTAAGCAACCCATGAAAATTTTATGCAGTCATATGCAGAAAAATGTGTTGATTCAAAAAAAGAAACGTAGAATGCAACTTGAAAGACAAAGTTGATTGCCACCAACGAGACTATAGTATAGATAAAAAAAATTAAGGTCACCAGAATATGTAAAAAGTTAAAAAAACCTTTTATTTGAAACTCTTCTCCATTAAACAAGTATTGATTAAAAATACCCCCACCAAAGTTGTGATACTTTTTATCCTTTTATGAAAGATTCTGTGTACACCTATTTATTAAACTTGACTTAATTTAAATGAATAATATCCATTAATAGCACCTTAACCGTAAAACATTTTGAAGTGTCCAAGTGGAAGGCGGCCACAATGGGCGTCTTCCGCTGCTCTTGAAGCGTACGGCCCACTTACTTATCCCGATCATGTAGAGAGTATATTAATAGCCAGTAAAACTCTGCATATTATCCACTTCAAAGTTGATGCAAGTGGCATACAACGAGCTAGGGTGGTCAGCAAGGGATGGCCATTATATGCTCGATTAAACCACATAAACTAGAGTGCTATGCCTTAGAATATGAATACTCAGTCGGAACGAGACTCAGCACTTTGCTGTCCCTTGTCCGGGCATATTCATGTAATCATCCCACTATGAATTCAAAATGGATTTTATAATATATATATAACTATCCCAAATTCATGCCCATGCTTGAGTAATTGTATTAGTGATATTTCGGGAAGCAGCGTAACGGGACTAACATAATTGGAGGAAGGTATTATATTATAATGACATTGTCATGAGAAGTTACACCGAGGTACCTAAATGAAAATATAAGCGTGTCTTAACTTGGTCTAGGCATGAATTTAATTTGAATGGAATTTGTGAGTTTATTATTCTAAGTATTTAAGATTAGATTAACTAAATTAAGCGGTTTCGCTGGGGAAAGAAAGACTTGTTATTTATACAGGCGGTTCTAAAAAGTACATCTGAGTATTAACCCGATTTACCCGTATACAAATTTGTACAGTCTAATCATTCTGTATTATATTTTTCAAATATACAGAGTGACTGCATCATTACACATGTATCTCTTAAATAGCAATGTTACAATATAAACCATAGGCAGGTCAGACATCGCTCGTCAACGTAACAGAGAATTTATTCTCCATCTAGCTGTCGTGCGGTCAACAGTGCACAATGCCCGCGATATGATGCCAATTTTCAATCTTCCTTCAATCTACTATGTCTAATGTCTAATGAGTACACAATCTGTATATAATGATGGTTAAATTTTGGGGAAAGATACATTGGTGAAATTCCTCGGAATGTTTCCGAAAAATGTCTCCAAAAATTCCCGTTGAAACTCTTTAAATATATTTTTTTTTAATTTAGACATTCAGGACTAAAATGATTTCCTTAAACAAGGCGCATGAGATAATAAAGCTGCAATGAGCACTCACTAACATTAGTTAATCGGTTGAGACTGGGAAAACTAGCCATCCACAATACAGACAAAAACTGCAAGTCTGAACTTATTCATGTGTGTTTGAAGTGCAAAGGAAGTTACAGTGTTGCCAGATTTAACATAATACCCAAAATGTCACATATGTATTGCCAGATTGATAATTTTTAGCAAAATTACCGTTTTTCCCGGGAATTAGAGTTTGAGGAGATTCCTGAGAAACTTCCCATTTCCTGAGAACTTTGCCATGACAATAATTCCGGCTACTCACCGTTAGATATATACATAATATGCATAACATGTTATAGAAATATGTCACATATTAATGATTAGATTTCTTAATTCACGTGCCAGTCACTGACTCAGCTTGGCCATATCTGATATAGCAAGAACAAAACTTTATTTTTATGTTAGTCACAATGCACTACCTGATTATTTTTTGTAGTGTACAATTGTTGTGGGAATAGTTCTGAAGATAGTTGTTGAAGTACGAATGAATTTTAATTTTACAACATGAACACTAGAATTAAAGTCAGTTAATACTTTATAATTTTCTGGCAACGGAAATGAGTGGTCAGTAACGGATTAAAAAACCATTTCCTAACGAGTCTTGCGAATACCTACGACAATCAAAGGCAATATTTGTTTCTTTACTAACTTTACAGCTTAAATAAAAGAGTATTGAATATTATAGATACAGATATGTGTTTTTGTTATACAGGGTGTCCCAACCAAAAGTAGGCACCCTAAATAACTTTGGAGATAAAACTTTTTTGAAAAAATTGGTGACACACGTCGACCTTGTTTCCAATGGGGACATATTTTAATGTAATACTTGTATACCTATCATCGTCATTTCTCTACCCTACACGGCCACCCCCTTATAAATTGAATTCGCAAAAGGGATCGAGTGATACATCTTTTGAAAGGTCTTTCAATTCTCTACATAACTGTGTAATTTTTAAAACTTTTATCGATTCGTTCCTAAGAAATAATTGTTTCATTATTTTAGGTTCGGGAAATAAAAATAAAAGAAGCAGTTAAAATTATCATATATATTGTTCAAAATGATCTCCACCGACTTCCATACAGTAGTAATAATCTGTCTTGAAATTCTGTATGAACATTTCTGAACACATCTGAGTCAATAAACGGCATTTTCGAACAATTCTTTCACGTAACTCTTACAGGGATAGGGGTTTTGTTGCAAATACCTTCGATTTCAAATGTCCCCACAGAAAGAAATCCAAGGGAGTTAAATAGGGTGACCTAGCGGGCCACTCCACAGGACCTCTTCTTCCAATCCATCGCTCAGGAAACCAATTACCCAAAAATTGACGGACTGCTATAGCAAAATGTGGGGGTGCCCCATCCTGTTGAAAAAACAGTTCGCTATCTAAAAGATTATCGTCTACTTCGAGGATTTGGGTAATCATTGGATCGATGTTATTTTCTAACAGATCGAGGTACCTTTCGCCATTTAAATTGTCAGGAATAAAAAACGGTTCGACAATGTGATCCCCTAAGATGCCAGTCCAAACATTTAACTTCTGAAGCCTTTGGCTATGAGTTTCCATAAACAAATGTGCATTGGTTTCACTCCAATACCTACAATTGTGCCTGTTTACCTCTCCATTTAACTGAAATGTCGATTCATCAGAAAAACACGTATTGTATAGTAGATTGGCATTATCGTTTACTTGTTCACTAAAAATCTCACAGAATTCAAGCCGACGATCGGGATCATCTTCGTTTAATTCGTGTACCAATTTAAATTTATGTGGATGAAATTTGTGGTCCTTTACAATTCGATGAATACTGCTTTGTGATACACCGGAAGCATCAGCTACTTTCCTGATCGATTGAGTATTATCCATTTGCAAATGACCCAGAACTGCCACTTTGACTGCTTAATTCCTAATTGGTCGATGAGCTTCATGCTTTTTGTTTCCTACAGAACCTGTTTCCATAAATTTTGTCAATAATTGTAAAACATACTGAGAACCAACCCTTCTACCTGGGTGATTTCTATTGAATATACGCTCCGTAGCTCTAGAACAATTAACGTTTTTGAGTACTCACTCTGGTAAAATGTTAACTCGATTTAAAATTGGTTGTGAACAAATTAATGTTCAAGGACTATCAAATACTTATGAGTCTTTTATTATTCTAAAACTAAATGGACAAGGAAAGTGCTCTTTGTCGAAAAAAACTCGTGTTGATTTGAGAGCACTAAAAAATGTAGTTTTTTTTTTTTATAAATTCCAGTACTCAGTGTCGTGTATTTTAGATTATTTAAACGATTTCGATTGTGTGTAATCATCAATAATAAAATTATTTTCCTTAAGAAAGAATCGATTAAAGTTTAAAAAAATACACAGTTATGTAGGGAATTGAAAGACCTTTCAAAAGATGTATCACTCGACACCCCTTGCTGTTTGAATTTTTTGAGGGGGGTGGCCATGTAGGGTAGAGGGATGATGATAGGTGTACAAGTATTACATTAAAATATCTCCCCCTTGGAAACAAGGTCGACGTGTTTCACCAATTTTTCAAAAAAAATTTTATTTCCAAAGTTAATCAGGGTGCCTACTTTTGGTTGGGACACCCTGTATATCCTAGATTAAAGCAATTCGCAATCAGTTTAAGTTTTATTTACTCCGCCTTTTATTTCTGGGAATACAAATGTTTTTATCTTACACACATATTTTTTAATACTAAATTCAATTAATTAATATCTCTCTTGTATCTGGTATTCCTATATCCTGTAGAATATTCTAATATAGTACCAATATAGGTACATTCTAAACCCTATAAAATAATTATGCAAATCTATTACACATGAAATTGATTATTGTGGATATGTACCTTTCTCTAGGTGTTTCCGCTGTATTATAACAGAATCTTTAATAATGAAAGCAAGTATATCTAAAGCTATGAGTCAATTACCTGGTATAACACAAATTGTTAATATAATTAATTTTTAAACTAGTTTTCTAATATGCTTTTACTTTTCATTAAATTCGTAAAAAATAATACAGTTTTCCACAAAAATTCAAAGTCAAATTTTGAACTATTCAGACTGCTCTGATAAAATACCTTTTTCCAATTTTTCCTATTCTTCAAAGTAATTTTTGTGGAAATTTAAATGACGTATTCTGTTCTTTGAAAATAAATTTTATGCACAAAACTTTATACGGCCTAATTAAACCACTGATAATAAACTAGCAACGAGATGTCATACGAAATCTCACTTTTTGCACATTTTTAAGTTCAATAAGCTTATTTTAAGTATATGTTAAATTTTTTTAATCATGTAGGCCTCCACAATATAAAACAGAGGTTGTTCATTCATAGTGCCAAACTGAACTGCTGCATCGAGTCGTGGCCATCCCATATTGTAGCCCATAAATTCAAACACATAAATATCTACAAAAAGATGTAAAGTTTATAAGTGAAATTAAATTAAAATCGTTAAGTGAAAAGATTAAATAACCTTGTTCTTTTTTGGCAAAACTAAAAAAAAATCGAGAAAAAGAGGGAAACTTTAGAAAAAAAGGAAAATATACAACTGTCATTAGAAATTGGTGATATTGCATAGTTAATCAACACCACTTTACATTTATTTAAAAATACTTTTATCATTAAAAAGTAAAATAGTCCACTTTAAAAAAATTTCAGATGATATAATATACTGTGTGGAGATATACATCACTTTTACATAAATGGATTATTAAATATGAGATTCTTAATAAGTCTGTTAAAACAATTTTGATATTTTACCTAATGACAGTGATTCTAACATAATGAGAGTGTTTTCTATTAACAAACTTTCCTGACAGAGAATGTATAATAAATTATACATGGTGTCCCAACCAAAAGTAGGCATCCTGAATAACTTTGGAAATAAAATTTTTTTGAAAAATTGGTGAAACACGTCGACCTTGTTTCCAAGGGGGACATATTTTAATGTAATACTTGTATACCTGTCATCATCCCTCTACCATACACGGCCACCCCCTCAAAAAATTCAAATGGCAAGGGGGGTCGAGTGATACATCTTTTGAAAGGTCTTTCAATTCCCTACATAAACGTATTTTTTTTTAACTTTTATCGATTCGTTCTTAAGGAAAATGATTTTATTTTTGATGATTACACACAATCGAAATCATTTAAAAAATCTAAAACACACGGCACTGAGTATTGGAATTTATAAAAAAGCTACATTTTTTAGTACTCTCAAATCAACACGAGTTTTTTCGATAAAAAATACTTACCTTGTCCGTTTAGTTTTAGAATAATAAAAAATTCATAAATATTTAATAGTCCTTGAACATTAATTTGTTCACAACCAATTTTAAATCGAGATACATTTTACCAGAGGGAGTTCTCAAAATGGTTTATACCCTTTAAGAGAGAATAGAAATTGTCAGCATTTATTTTAAAAACGATAATTGTGCTAGAGCTACGGAGCGTATATTCAACAGAAATCACCCAGATAGAAGGGTTGGTTCTCAGTATGTTTTACAATTATTGACAAAATTTATGGAAACAGGTTCTGTAGGAAACAAAAAGCATGAACCTCAGCGACCGATTAGGAATGAAACAGTCGAAGTGGCGGTTCTGGGTCATTTGCAAATGGATAATACTCAATCGATCAGGAAAGTAGCTGAGGCTTCCGGTGTATCACGAAGCAGTGTTCATCGAATTGTAAAGGTCCACAAATTTCATCCATATAAATTTAAATTGGTACACGAATTAAACGAATATGATCCCGATCGTCGGCTTGAATTCTGTGAGATTTTTAGTGAAAAAAGTAAACGGTAATGCCAATCTACTGTACAATACGTGTTTTTCTAATGAATCGAAATTTCAGTTAAATGGGGAGGTAAATAGGCACAATTGTAGGTGTTGGAGTGAACCCAATCCACATTTGTTCATGGAAACTCATACCTAAAGGCCTTAGAAGTTAAATGTTTGGGCTGGCATCTTAGGGGATCACATTATCGGGCCATTTTCTATTCCTGACAATTTAAATGGCGAAAGGCACCTCGATCTGTTAGAAAATAACATCGACCCAATGATTACCCAAATTCTCGAAGAAGACGATAATCTTTTAGAGGGCGAACTGTTTTTTCAACAGGATGGGGCACCCCCACATTTTGCTATAGCAGTCCGTCAATTTTTGGATAATCGGTTTCCTGATCAATGGATTGGTAGAAGAGGTCCTGTGGAGTGGCCCGCTAGGTCACCCGATTTAACTTCCTTGGATTTCTTTCTGTGGGGACATTTGAAATCGAAGGTATTTGCAACAAAACCCGCATCACTGGACGAGTTACGTGAAAGAATTGTTCGAGAGTGCCGTTTATTGACTCCAGATGTGTTCAGAAATGTTCGTACAGAATTTCAAGACAGATTATACTACTGTATGGGAGTCATTTTGAACAATACATACGATAATATAAACTGCTTCTTTTATTTCTATTTCCCGAACCTAAAATAATGAAACAATTATTTCTCATGAACGAATCTATAAAAGTTTAAAAAAATACACAGTTATGTAGAGAATTGAAAGACCTTTCAAAAGATGTATCACTCGACCCCCTTTGCCATTTGAATTTTTTTGAGGGGGTCGCCGTGCAGGGTAGAGGGATGATGATAGGTATACAAGTATCACATTAAAATATGTCCCCCTTGGAAACAAAGGGGTTTCACCAATTTTTCAAAAAATCTTCAAAGTTATTCAGGGTGCCTACTTTTGGTTGGGACAGCCTGTATACAATTTACATAAAATTTTGGTTGATAGTTTAATTTATGTATCATTTCATAAACTGAACTTTTGAATAAAAGAATACTTGCATTAGTAGGTAACTAACGAATTCTAGATAAATTTGAAAAATTAAATATACATGGTTGAATGTTGAAGTTAAAGTAGATGTTTGTATTTCAGTGATTTTTTTAATTAATCTTGCACTTTATGAGTATATAATTCATTACGTGTATGTATGCAATAAAATATTTTATTTTCGAAATTTTATTAAATTTCTTTTCGCATAAATTTATCTAAAGTACCTAAATAAGACATAAACTGGTATTAGTCTTATTAATTTGAAAAACCTTTTAATTGTCGCAGACATATACATATGTCACTGATGATTACCTAATATTTCCCCAGTTGCTTTAGTTTTCCTTTATTCATCAGATCATAAAAGGCATTGAACATTTATAACTTGTAAAAAAAATTTATCTTGTGTTTCAATAGATATTCAGTCATATTTTAAATAATTGAAAAAATGAATGATTAAATGTGGTATTATTAGGTAACTAACAAATTCTAGATGATTTGAAAGACTAGATATACATGGTTGAATGTTAAAGTTAAAGTAGAGACTTGTATTTCAGTGACTTTTTAATTAATTTTGCACTTTACGATGATATAATTCATTACATGTATACATAGATGTAATAAAATATTTTATTTTAAAAATGTTCTTAAATTTCTTAACAAATAAATTTATCTGTAGTAAATAAGGTTAATGATATTAGTTGTATTGATTTCAAAAACCCTTTGACTGTCGCAGACTTATATGTCAGTGATAACTACCCAAATTCTTTCCCCAATTGCTTTATTCTTCCTTTTTCAGCAGATCCTAAAAAGGCATTAAACATTTCTAACTTGAGAAAAAAATTATGTTTATCTTGCGTTTTAAAATATATTCAGCTTTATTTTAAATAATTCAAATGAGTAAATAAATGTCTTAAACATTCTCTTATATGGTTTAAAAAGGGAATAATGTAACCGTAACAACATTTCACATATCTTCTAATTTTCTACGATTTTTTATATGAGATATATATATCAGATAAATAACTTACATTTTGGTGAAATTGAAATTATAGTGGTCTTCAACAAAACATACCTGTAACAAAAAAATTATTTAAATAAAATAAAATTGATAAAGCTATTCATGAATTATTAGAATTTTTACCGCTTGCCGTTTAACGACTATTATTTAATAAACAGTGAATTCGCGAATATATCTGTGTTGTTTAATTGGTATTTACTTCCGGATGAGACATCTTGATATCTAACAACTAAATATTTACTGCAATATCTCTTAATAATTATAAAATATGCAACGTTTGATTAATTATTAATTTTACGTACGCAGATCCTTCACAAATGGTCGTAAACCATGTGATCAATTGGTACCTTTTAACTTGTTATTTTGCGTCTTTCATATTACGGCAGTACCCGATGAGGACTTTTGCACATCCCAAGGAATAGCTTTTAACAATCATTTGCTGACGAGACGACTCGACAAGACTATTAAAGGTAACTAATTGGTCACGTAGTGTACGATCATTTATAAAGACCCATTATTTTGAGTCCTTATAAAGAATATTTGGAATTGTCCAAACGGGGCCTCAATAAATTGAACACATTTTTTGCATATTCATCACCAATTATTATTATTTTACTTGATAAAATTTTTTCATGTACCTGGCTAACACTTCCTGCAGATGTTATACTTTGTATCTTAGCGATGTTCAGTGATTCGACATAATACTGAGTAGTTTTTGTAGTTTCCGTTGCTTGTGTTCCAGTAGCTTTTTGTATAATTGTAGCAATTGCAGGTTGAGATGTAGTTTCACACCCAGTGGATTGCATTTTATAATTACTTGGTTAGAGAGTAACTATGTCCTCAGTGATTTAAGAATTGTTTGGGTAGCAACTGACTTCAGTGGTATATTAATTTTACTATTTATTATGTTTGTTAATTCTTTTATTCTTTCTTTAAAATCTGTTATCATTATTTCTTGTTCTCTTAATAAGATATATGTATATACTTCCAAAAGATATAATGAAATACTTTAGGGATGTCGTTGTTTTGAATTAAATCAATTAATAACCAAAGGAATATAGAACATGGCTGACTACACCAAACTAAAAAAGTTATTGGCGTTGTTTCTCATATTCCCAACAAATCTACGCTAGAAGAGCCAAAATGACAACATAACCATAACCAATCTGTTTCATGTAACGTAATTCATAGCAGAAAACTTAGATGTCAACATACCAGTCGACGTAATTTACAACGAATATTCAAAAGCTTTCGACCGACTTGACCACGAAATCCTACTTAGTAAACTTCAAATTGCATGTTATTAGCAATTTTCAAAAGTTACTTAAGTAATAGAACGCATTACATAGAATACCCTGGTTTCAAGTCTGACGAAACTCATGCTCTCTCGGGGTGCCTCTGGGCTCCATCCTGTGGCCCCTTCTGTTCGTTGTATTCATTAACGATTTAGTGAGAAACTTGGATGTTGGCATCTTACTGTATGCTAATGATGCAAAGATTTCCCACATAAAATCAGTAGCTGATTGTGAAAAGTTACAAAATAACCCTTTTGCGATTAAAAAATGATCTGATGAAAATAACCTCCTACTTGCAGAAAAAATGTAATGTTATGTCGTATAACATAAAAAAAGGTTCAATCCTCTATGAATATAAATTGGACAATATTGCACTGACCCGTCCTAAGTTTATCAAAGATCTTGGGCTCACATTTGATGACAAATTAACATTTAAAAACCACATTGAGCAACTCGTACAGTCATCATATAGAAACATGGTATTTGTTATAAGAAACACTAAAGGTTTCACAGATTTTTCCGTACTTCTACTGCTTTTTAACACGTTCGTGAGGTCAAAATTGGAATATGAATCTCTAATCTGAAATACCAGTTATTTTGTCTATACAGGCTCGCTAGAGAATATTTTAAGGCATTTCTTTTTTAATTTGTATCGTATGTAATAGATGGAGTTTACCATGAAGTAGGGATTTCACAACAAACACTTCTCACAAGATTTGCTGTAGAAAGCCTCGAAACGCGTAGAAATAAAGGAGCATTGCTATTTTTATTTAAATTAATATGATGTGATGATTTATCCACATCTACTAGAAAAACTGACTTTTTCTCAACCACGTATTAAGTTTAGACATGCCAACACCCTCTGTCTTGCCACAGCTAGGATAAATCTTTTACAATTTTCTCCCCTTCATTTTAGTTGTAATGCCTATAACTACCTACAGAACAGATTTGATATATTTTATACAAATATAAAAACAATAAAAAATTTAAAATTGTAAATGTTTGTAACTAAACATTGTTATTTTTTGCCCTTGATTTTTTTTATACACAATTTTTACTGTTTGGCACCACATTATACTTTCTAACTTTATTTTTGTAGAATGTTCATTTTGTATTTCATGTGATATTTAATTTTAATTTTCATGTCTTTTTTGTACATCATTGTATTATCTACCTTTTTCCCCCACCATGTAATTGGTACTTGTACTGTTGGTTGGTGTATTTCTAAATAAATAAATAATTAAAAAAATAAATAAACATTTCCGAATTTATAAAAATATTTATTACTTTTGACGAATGATGCTAATTCTAAAATTTACACAGAACTCTTCTTACTTTGAAAACTCCATTTCTCGGATATTTCTTTTGTATATAAATAAATTAGTTAATGTTTTCTCAGTCTTCTGCTTATTCTCAATATTAAATTGGCCTTAAGTCAAACAGACAAAGGCAAAATGTAGGTATTATGAGAAACTAAATTCTAGCAAGCTTTGCATACCGTTCCACTAACGTACTTGTTAGACATTGTAAAGAAACCACTAGAAATTGTGAAGTTAATCCAATACCTTTATCATGTAAAGGAGTAGGTGTGAATTTTACTTTGTTGTGGTCGCTTTATCCTTCCTAATACTCATATTTAAGAATTTGTCTTGATCGTCATTAGGCATGTGTATAAAGGGTGAAAACTAGGTTTACCTATTACAGAATGAAAATACTACATATACCGGATGAATCTCAAACAAGGCGCAAGCCTCCTTGTTTTTAACCAAACACTAGTAGCTCATTTGACTTTTACCAATTGAAGATCATGAAACCCTAAATAAAAAGTTTAGTCAAGTTGGACATGGAATATATTAAAACTTTACACAGAATAATTTCAAATGAAACTGAACGTCAAACATCGTATTATAACTGACAATTTGTGCACTTTTTCCAAAAAAAAAAAACGATGTTTTTGATATATCTCTGTGTCATGTAAAATGCGATTTTTATATGAAAACATACATGTTTTTTGTAAAGTTCTGAAGGCGGAAAAGCAAACTTGTAGATAAAGTAGCCTAGAGAGTTGTAAAGCTGTAGGTATTATTAGAAATACTCATGATAAAATTTCATTTATATTTCATAATTCATTAAATTTGAAATACAAATTTTATAAATACCGTAACAGTTAAAACATTTTAAATAACTCAAACTAGCAAAATAATCAAAACAGATGATGGATATGTGCTCCGTTTTCAGTTCAACATTCTTACTCGGCTGATAAGTGCTTTTAAAACATTAGTACATTGCCTTAGAATTATCTGATTTACTGCCATCCGAATTCTTTCTTTTAATTCATCTATAGTATTAACTTGCATTTCGTACACTGCATTATTTAAGAAAGCCCAGTACTGGTAACCTAGGCAGTGAGATCCGGGAATCGCGCAGACCATCTTGCTAGACCATTACTTATTAGTTTAAATTCATCTATTTGGGAAATATTCTTAAAAAGGTAATTAATCTATACCTATATTGTGCACTTGTTGAAAAAAGTTGTATCATTAATTCTGTCAGAAATCCCTCAATTGAATTTTATAGGCTCTCAAAATACATTGCACTGATGAAAGTTTCTTCAAACAAAATGAGTCCTATTTATGTGTTTGCCTAAGACACATCTCTAAACATTAACACTAAAGCGCTCTTGGTAATTATCTTGCCTCACCTCATTATATGGGGAGCCCAAATCCTATTTGTGGTCCAGTTAATCATACCATTGTTGGAAACCTGAATTCATCTTGCCTCATCTTATTATATGAGGATCTGCACGAGCCCAAATCCTATGGTTGTTCCAGTTAAACATACCGAGGTTGAAAACCTGAATTTATTATAATAAAAAACCTGTTGCAAAGTCGTTATCTTGCGATGGCAATAGGCAATCACTAAACTGTATTCTTCTAGGACGGTCCTCTGTGAATATAAGCTAATGACCTTCATATTTGTAGCTTTTGAATTTGTGTTTTTTAATATCCTAAATATTGAACTTGGTTGAAATTCCTCTGAATAGTCTCTTGGAGAGACCGTAGGATTCACTTTCACATACCTAATCTAAGATATCAATCTTTACATCTTCGTCGATGATTACATTTTCTGCGTTTGGGTTATTCATCTCTTTTCGCATTTGCTGCTAAACTGTTACAAAATATCTTTTGTCTGGAAGGTTTTTTCATAGTAGCGTTGAACTTACAATATGCGGCTTCATTTCCACTTCCTAAGTGACGGAAATTATGAAATGATCTCCAGCAATATTTTACGCATGCGAATATAACATTTCTGGATGTATAACTTTCATTTTCAAAATACAGTGTGACATTCACAAAGAAACGAAGGCGTTTAATTATTGAGAGTATTATAGAAGCGATGTTAATGATGTAGATGTTTGCTCGAGTCTATACGGAATCATTCATTTTGACGAAATAAAAAGTATTTGCAGTTAATTATTCTTAACTCATTCACCTATTTTACATGTTCAAGGTCACGACACTGGAAATAATCCCATTGCGCCAACTCTAGTTATAAATTCTTCCTATAATGGTGTATGTCTCTAGTTGCTTTTAGTTAGAGTAGCATATTAAAACAGTAAAGTGAAAATTATGAAATAAAATGCGTTTGGATTATTTTAGCTGCTTAAATTGACACCATTTTGTTGTTAATTCAATACTCTAATTTAATTTCCTTTCACAAAGACCAAGCGATACACACTGTATACTAATATTCACATGACACTGTTGACAAGAAAACTCAATATACTGATACTAGATTAATTATAAAAACCCACAATATCTCAATTAATATGACTTGTCTTACAGAGCTTGAAAGTATTTCACTTCTTTCTAGCATTTAATTGGTTTTTCTTTACAAGGAAATATATTCTTTTAAGCAGTCTCATTCCCGCGTATTTTACATTTTCATTATTTAATTAAATTGAATCTGGATACTTAAATCGATTTAAATTGAAAATTAGCTTTTCAAGCAGCGATAAAAGTGTTTATTGTTTTGCCTGTGTAAAATCCTCCTATTTCGTTGCCTCGGCTTCTCGAGTCTTGTCTTGTTTAGAAAAATATTTATTTGTATTGACGGCCGTATTCAGTAAGGAGTGGTTGAGGAAAATGGGATCTAAAATACAACGTTTGTGCTACACGAAAACTCTGAGAACTTATATGGGGCTTTATTTGAACAGAAAGTGTCGTATATATAAAGTCTACAGTTTGTTCAATCACTTTGAACGAGTATTAAATAAACAGATTAATTACGACTAACTAAAATTAAGAAAACATAGTTTTGTGACCACGGCTCTGTTACGAACTATGTGAAGATTCGCGCCAAAGTCTACTGAGACAAAAAATCCCAAATAGTTAAATATAAATTTTTAATAATTAATGATTTTAAAACTTTCTTTGAATTTTGTTTCTGTTTTAACTGCTTTAGTATGGCGTTATCATCAGGTCCAACAAAAAACTCTAAACCACTCTTGAAATTTTCTACCATTTACAGTAATAATTTTATTTAAAATGTTTTTGGTTAAAATCAAGTTCTATTTAAAAGATGGAATTTGGGAAGGTAATAGAATATTTAAGCACCCTGTAGATATCACAATAATTTTTAATTATAGCTCTTATGGACCCAATAACTTTTTTATTCAACAAATTGTTCGGTTATATTTATAGTATTTTACACTTCGTTAAGTTTAAGATTTGATTGTTTCTAATACGTATTAGTAGAAGAGCGTTGGATCTTCATGCCCCACCATTTTCCGGACTCTAGGGGACATTATTTTTTAAATAGCAGATTTATACGATCATCGTTTAAAAAACGATTCTTGAATATTGTATTCATGTTTTCTTACGTAAAGTCTGAGAATCTAGGCCTCGTTTTTAGAAATTATTTGCATTAAATATATTTAAACGAGAATTCTTTCCCATTGGGACTGTTCTTCCCATGGTAAAATAATATAATCTACCCCATATAACATTAGTGTGATAAAATAGTAGTAATAAACTGTAAATATTTCTTCTTTATAGATACTTTAATAAATTATTATTTTTCCTGAGATTTGTGGCACAATGAATAACCAGAATACACAGTGCATACAATGTAAATAAAAGTCAGAGATGAAAGACCTCCTCTTCGTCATTTTCCGTGTAATCAAAAGCACTTTTGATCCCAGTGCAACTGAGTGCTTACTGAAACTAAAATAGTAAGCTATCAGTCAGACAGTCGAAGATCCGTTCATTCGCCTTCTGAGAGTCAGAAATGAAAATTGCAGCTATATTCAAGAAGCGGAATTGAAGACAAATTGTGTGAGGTATTATCTACGTCATCGTTGACGTTTACACGTAGCTGTTTACCAAAATGCCTTTTTGTGTACTTGAAAATACGCTAAATTATAATTTTTGTTACACATATAAAATATAAAGAGAATTTAAATTATTTTACTGAATTATGTAGTAAATACAGGGTATTTTTTTTACTGTGGTTTTGTTATACACTATTGGAAAAATTTAATTAAAAAGCCAGCACTGTGTGTGTGCATAAAGGATAAAAAATAGCAAAATCATGTATGTAACAGAAAAAGATTGTGCATCACTGTTGCTTTTTCTGCGTTATTGTTTTTACGAAGTAACGATAGTACGCCTCATCGTATTCCTTCCACATGTGATCCAGTACGCTTCATCAGTCATCACTAAAGCTGACCGAGGTGGCTGGAGTACAGCCACGGTCTTGCGCTGGCGTCACACATGCCGATTTGTACTAAGCGACGTCGCATCGCAAATTTCTACTACGTCGTTGATTTCTGCGATGCGACGTCGCACCGCTGTGTTGTGTTTTCGCCCTTAGAAGTGATTTACGCTGCAGTCTTATTTGAAAGGTTAATGCGTGAGATTGTACCTATAAATTATACATAATGTCAAACGCGCCAAAGGATAAAAAACGACCGTACGTGGACACAGTGAATAAATTTATCGGTGAATTTCCGGATTTATTCTATGACGGATGCAAAATAATTTGTAAAGTTTGCAATCAAGACTTAATGTGCTGGCACAAAACAGATTGTCGTCGTCATATCAATACCGTGCAACATCAAAATAAAAAAAATGGCATGCCTTTGACAACTCAGTTTATGTTTGATTTATTGTTAATTTTAATAGCCTGTAATATTCCGCTACACATACTGGATAAACAACCATTTCGGGAGTTTTGAAATAAATACAATCCCCAGGTGAACTTACCAAGTCGTACATCGTTACGTAGATATATTCCAGCTGTTCGTGAAGACATTGTAAATAGGATTAAATGTGGATTAAAAAATACACGGCTCTGGTTATGTATTGACGAGACGACAGATTGTAAAAAAAATTCTATTTTAAATATTATAGGACGTGTACTGAACCCTCTTAAACCAACATTTCCACTTTTACTAGCTAGTAAAAGACTAACTGCGTGTACTGGCGAAATAATTACGCGTGTGGTGTTGGAGACATTCGAAAAATTTGAACTCTCAACAAGTCAAGTATTGATGTTTGTGACTGATGGTGCCGCGGCAATGCGCGTGGTAGGCCGTTCTCTTCAAAGAGACAATTGTAGGTTTTTACATGTTACGTGTAAAGTGCATGCGTTAAATCTTGTGGTAGAAACGATTCGAAAATGTTTTCCAGAGGTAGATGCATTAATAGCAAATACAAAAAAAGTATTTCTCAAATCTCCTAAACGGCTTCGAGCATTTCACAGACAGTGTCCTGGTATCTTTGAACCACCAGAGCCGATTCTTACACGTTGGGGAACGTGGTTGAAAGCGGCTTTTCATTATGCTGAATATTTTCAACAAATAAAAGCTGTGATACTACAGTTCAACCCTAACGAGGCTGCAGCTATTAGGGAAAGCCAGACATGCTTTCAAGACGTTTCCCTTGAAACAGATTTAAAAACTATTAATAACAATTATGGAGGACTACACGACGTAATAGAATAATTGCATAATAGTTCGTTGTCATTAGTGGAATCGCTGCAAATAGTGGACGACGTAAATACACAGCTACAGGCTATAAGTGACGCAAAAAATAATCGCGTTAGTGAAAAATTCGAGAGTGTATTACAGAAAGATCCTGATTTTAGCAAATTAAAACAAATTTGTGATGGTGCATATACAACTTCGTTAAGTGAGTTCACAGATTGTTTTACTTATGCCTGTATTACATCCGTAGATGTCGAACGGTCATTTTCAAAATACAAACATATTTTTTCACCAAAGCGAACATCGTTGACGGAGACATCTGTAGAAACATACCTGATGCTATTATACTATAGATCTTCCCCACTTTGTGATGACGACAACCAAACTACTTCATAAATCTGCTTAAAAGGGTGAGTTTTATACAAATTTTTATAAAATGTAACATTATTGTTAAACAAAGAAGGTTTAGTGCCATATTCCCCAAAAAGAAACAATTATGCAGCTACGGACACGTGTTTCGGAGTTATTGCCCCTCATCAGCGTAGCGTAGCTAAGGAATTCGATCTACGATGGGATAGATCAGGAACAAGAACTAAAATAAGGCTGGAAAGTACAGAACACAGTACTCAATTAGTGTCTTCATGTTCCCATGTGCCACATTTGGGGCCTCGATGAGCACAGTCAACACACAGAGCTCTATGTGTACTGCTCATTTCCACCTGGCACATACAAATCAAATAAGATAGATTTATTGGGGTTCAAAATAAAACAAAGAAGGTTTAGTGCCATATTCCCCAAAAAGAAACAATTATGCAGCTACGGACACGTGTTTCGGAGTTATTGCCCCTCATCAGCGTAGCGTAGCTAAGAATTCGATCTACGATGGGATAGATCAGGAACAAGAACTAAAATAAGGCTGGAAAGTACAGAACACAGTACTCAATTAGTGTCTTCATGTTCCCATGTGCCACATTTGGGGCCTCGATGAGCACAGTCAACACACAGAGCTCTATGTGTACTGCTCATTTCCACCTGGCACATACAAATCAAATAAGATAGATTTATTGGGGTTCAAAATAAAACAAAAGAAGGTTTAGTGCCATATTCCCCAAAAAAGAAACAATTATGCAGCTACGGACACGTGTTTCGGAGTTATTGCCCCTCATCAGCGTAGCGTAGCTAAGGAATTCGATCTACGATGGGATAGATCAGGAACAAGAACTAAAATAAGGCTGGAAAGTACAGAACACAGTACTCAATTAGTGTCTTCATGTTCCCATGTGCCACATTTGGGGCCTCGATGAGCACAGTCAACACACAGAGCTCTATGTGTACTGCTCATTTCCACCTGGCACATACAAATCAAATAAGATAGATTTATTGGGGTTCAAAATAAAACAAAGAAGGTTTAGTGCCATATTCCCCAAAAAGAAACAATTATGCAGCTACGGACACGTGTTTCGGAGTTATTGCCCCTCATCAGCGTAGCGTAGCTAAGGAATTCGATCTACGATGGGATAGATCAGGAACAAGAACTAAAAATAAGACTGTGCTCATCGAGGCCCCAAATGTGGCACATGGGAACATGAAGACACTAATTGAGTACTGTGTTCTGTACTTTCCAGCCTTATTTTAGTTCTTGTTCCTGATCTATCCCATCGTAGATCGAATTCCTTAGCTACGCTACGCTGATGAGGGGCAATAACTCCGAAACACGTGTCCGTAGCTGCATAATTGTTTCTTTTTGGGGAATATGGCACTAAACCTTTTTTGTTTTATTTTGAACCCCAATAAATCTATCTTATTTGATTTGTATGTGCCAGGTGGAAATGAGCAGTACACATAGAGCTCTGTGTGTTGACTGTGCTCATCGAGGCCCCAAATGTGGCACATGGGAACATGAAGACACTAATTGAGTACTGTGTTCTGTACTTTCCAGCCTTATTTTAGTTCTTGTTCCTGATCTATCCCATCGTAGATCGAATTCCTTAGCTACGCTACGCTGATGAGGGGCAATAACTCCGAAACACGTGTCCGTAGCTGCATAATTGTTTCTTTTTGGGGAATATGGCACTAAACCTTCTTTGTTTTATTTTGAACCCCAATAAATCTATCTTATTTGATTTGTATGTGCCAGGTGGAAATGAGCAGTACACATAGAGCTCTGTGTGTTGACTGTGCTCATCGAGGCCCCAAATGTGGCACATGGGAACATGAAGACACTAATTGAGTACTGTGTTCTGTACTTTCCAGCCTTATTTTAGTTCTTGTTCCTGATCTATCCCATCGTAGATCGAATTCCTTAGCTACGCTACGCTGATGAGGGGCAATAACTCCGAAACACGTGTCCGTAGCTGCATAATTGTTTCTTTTTGGGGAATATGGCACTAAACCTTCTTTGTTTTATTTTGAACCCCAATAAATCTATCTTATTTGATTATTGTTAAAATTTATTTCCATTTATTATACTTCTTCAAGTATTATGATATGATGTAAATATATGAGTCATATGACGGCTCTGTCGGCCAGGTGACCTCGGCCAGCTTTAGTCATCACATCCCTTCCGCATCTGACCCATTCCCTTTCTACACTCAATTTATTGTAGATAGAACAAAAAGCAGTGTTGCCAAATGCCTAGTAATTACCAAAATCTACAATTTTGAATTTAGCTAGTAGTTGCTATTATGGCATAATCTACAATAATTTTTTGGGAACGTCACTTTTTTTTATAAAATTATTTACAGCTTGAAAAATAACTAAACTCATTTCCTATAAAACGCATAATATGCAATGAATACTGTTCCATTTTACTAACTGTGAACATTTGGCGACATCTAGTTAGTAGTAGGGCGACAATACGAGATTTTTTCATGCAGCTATGCTCATTTATTTTATAATTTATAAAAAAAAATGCTACACTATACGAAAAATGAGAGCCTTGACCCTCTTTCTGCATTGAGTGCGGACTGCACTTAGTGCTACATGTAAACACATTTTTTTCAAAGGTTAAGTTAATTTAATCAAAACCAAAATGATCAAACCTAAAACCAGAAATAAATTAATGACGAACACAGCTAGCTGGTATTTTATTAAGTTCAGAATGCGTGAAAGAATCACAAAATTGTCTCAAGTTTACCAAATGAAAAAATTATTTCATATGTATAAAATTCCATAATATTATACCAAAATATAAACGAAAATGAAGATGATAATATAATTTCTGTAGAACTTGACAGCCCATTGTTATTATGTAAAAAGTTTCTATTCAAAATATTTATTTGCTGCTGTTTTACTTTTGTTTATTTATTAATTTATAATAAAGTTTTCGGATATTGGCGTATTGTTTGAAGTATCTGGAAATTTTTCCTGAAATCTGGTAATTTCATTGTTACTTTCTGATAATCACACTTTCACAATCTAGCAACACCACAATAAACAATTTTGTGGTCACGTGGTGAACTGCTCTCACGTTGTTCTTATCTCATTTCCTTCATTATCATCTCAGCCGTTAGTGTGGTAAGTTAAACTGGCATTTCTCCTTAACTTGACAATGTATATTTATGCAACTGAAGAAAAGGTACAAATGATCAAGTGGTATTACGGTGGTAATACTGCTAAGAAAGTTATCGGGCGATTCACTTTTTCATTTGAAAATCGTCCTGCCCCGATGGTTCAAACTGTATTAAACATTATTCATAAGATACAGAAGGTTTAGTGCCATATCCCCAAAAAAAACAATTATGCAGCTACGGACACGTGTTTCAGAGTTATTGCCCCTCATCAGCGTAGCGTAGCTAAAGAATTGGATCTAGCATAATTGTTTTTTTTTTGGGATATGGCACTAAACCTTCTTTATTTTATTTTGACCCCAATAAATCAATATAATTTTGTTTGTATTTGCCAGGTGGAAACGGGCAGTACACATAGAGCTCTGTGTGTCGACTGTGCTCATCGAGGCCCCAATTGTGGCACATGGGAACATGAAGGCACTAGTTGAGTACTGTGTATTGTACTTTCCAGCTTTATTTTAGTTCTTGTTCCTGATCTATTCCATCCTAGATCCAATTCTTTAGCTACGCTACGCTGATGAGAGGCAATAACTCTGAAACACGTGTCCGTAGCTGCATAATTGTTTTTTTTTGGGATATGGCACTAAACCTTCTTTATTTTATTTTGACCCCAATAATTCTATATTAATTTATTATTCATAAGATTGAGTTTGTGGGATATGCTACAAATTGCAGAAAATATAGTCGTTTAAATAACGAAGATGAACTTAGAGGGAAGATCGGGAAAGATGGGAAACTAATGTCTATAATTTCTTCGAGATAAATGCACTTTGTTTGAGTAGACAAATCCCGCAAGAAGTTGGTGTACAAGAGCGAACAGTGCGGAATATTCTGAATAGAAATAAGTAATACTGCTCCAAAATTATGACTACACAAAAAATTTGTCCTGAGGACTGTACGAAACGAATGGATTTTTTGTGAAATCATGAAGGAGAAAGCTAATGAATACGAAAATTTGTTCAAGAATGTTTTATTCACGGAGAAACATCTTTTTCCATATATGGCCGGCATAATCCTTCTATAGTTCGACATTGGTTCAGGGAAAATAAACACTTCAGTGTGCATTACGTACTCAATATCCACAAAAAGGAAATGTTTGGGCCGGCATTTTAGGTGATCATGTCATTGGTTCTATTTTCGTTGATGGTAACTGATGTGCCGACAAACATTTAAACATTTTGCATAATCAGATTATTCCGGTTCTTCAAGCTCTTGACGTCAATTTCGGGGAGATTTGGTACCAGCAAGACGACCGTCCTGCTCATAATGCAAGAAGGGTGCAAGAGTTTTTAGACAACATTTTTCCCGATCGTCTTATAAGTGGAAGAGGCACAATAAAATGGCCTCCAAGATTCCCCGACTTAGCGCCTAATAATTTTTGTTTGTGGAGATATACAACATTGCAAATTTATAGAGAAAACACGAGCGAGCGCGTGGCTTGGATGAGTTACATGCTAAAATTGTTGCCACTCTACAGAGTGTGGTTCTTGATATGCTTTTAAATGTCGGGAATGAATTTTATCACCGATAATGGTATTGTCAAACATAACAGGGTGATACTTTTAAGCCCCTTATAAAGTAGCATTTTAAAAAAATATTTTTGTTTCATTTTTAATACGTTTTTTCAAAATCTCTTTCATTTTAGAATTTTTTATTTTATTTTCCTTAGAATATTTGTTAATTTCTTTTTATTTAATAGCAGAATGCCAGCTTACTTTCACGTCAAATAGCCAAAAAACTACTCAAAGAAATGTCACTGAGTATTTTGGTGCATTTTAAAAATTGTATGCATCAAATAACTAGAAATTCTCGAAACAAATATGGATACGTAGTTATTTACGGAAATAACAGCCATACCCAACACCTTTTTGAAATATACTGACCCAAACACCACCACCATATCAACAGCTACCTGCTATAATCTGATGAAGGGCGGGCCATCACAGTGCATGACCCAAAGGTGAATAATTTATTGACTATCAGACATACACTGGGAGTGGCGTACAGTAATTGTTATCCTATCTACAGATAAAACCATGACAGGGCGAACCAATTCGCGACTGAAAATCGCCGTCCGCTACTAATTGCGTATACCATTGGCCGTATTCGCACCTTCGTGGTTTTAGGTGTTTAGAAAAATTTACCCCGAGTGGTCAATTCACTATCTCTGTCTTTGTTAGTCTTATGGTTTTAGGTAAAGAAAATATTTGCAAATCGCTAGAGTTGTCGTAAACACCTAATATCTGTACAATAAACTGAGTATGGAAAGAAGGAATACTATGAGGCCTGTCCTCATTTCTTCATAAACACAACGTACATGAGGCAACATCGATGCATAGGCCTCTTTCTGTCGCATGCACGACTGCTATTTTTATCCTTTTATGCACACACCCAAAGCAGTATTTCTAATTAAACTTTTTCCAATAGTGTATATTCAAAAACTATTAGAGAGAAAACAAAGTTTCATAGGAAGGATGAAAAGTTTTTTATATTCTACACCGATAAAATACTCATCTGTTTTCAACAACCTTGCGAAAACAATAAATACCTTTGTTAATGTAAATAATTTATAATGTTTAAAAATGTAGGGAATAAAAACTCGTTTCTATTTTTAGGATAGCTTATGTTAATTCAATTATTTCCCTACAGCAAATGCCTTGTACTGTTATTTAAAAAAAAAAAATCTTGCTGATTGATATGGTCCTTTATTCTCTAAATTGACTAGCCATTGCGAACGACAAAAGTTTTATAATTTTGGTATAAGGTGAAGTAAATGGTAGAGGAAAAATTAATTTGAGCTTGCGGTTTATAATTAAAAATAGAGTACACAGATTTATGTTATATTCTTCTTAATATCGTCATTTAGTTTTAGTGCAGCCTACATGACTATAAAATTTATCAACAATTTCATGCCTACTGACCATTTTTATGACTTCCCCGGGCCCACTTTTAATGACTACTTCGTTTCGACGGTTTTTAGAGTATTCAAAAAATATCCTGAAAGGTATCAGTATGTTTGTAATTAGTTGCTGAAACATTTTAAATAAAAATATACAGGGTATTCCATTTGAAAAAAGAAAGATTTATGACATTTCAGAAATTTAAAAATTGTAGATGCAAAAACAATTTTGGAATATGCCACTCTTGACTTCCCACAATTACTATCTGAGACATTTCTCAAATTTCAAACAGATATTGGCCGTTCTCACCATGTATTTCACACACATTTTTCATTACATCTTGCCCTTCTTCCCATATCGAATATCTTATTCAGGTCATCCATATCCTTATATTTTTTCCTGACACACCCAAGGTATAATAATAAAAAATAATGCAAGAGTAACATTTACCACATTGACATACACAAACTTTTTGGTTTAATTTGACGATTAATTATTTACCCCTCAAACGTATTTTGTGACAGTTCTGCCTCTATTGCTAAATGTAACTTTTTTTATTCTATAATGTTTTGCTTCTCCAATAATTAATATTTTCTATATAATTTAAAAAATATTCGGTTACTTCCTGATTGCATAATAAAAAGAAAACTATATGCAAGCAGACGAAATAAGCCCCATCTCATTCCAGCAGCACTAAATCGACCCATAAATATGTCTTACAAATATCTAGGCATTTTTCCAAGAAAAACATAAACTTTGCATATTATCCGAAAATTATACTCTTATTTTTTTTTCTGCTCCGGCGTACAGTTGGTTTTATAGACCATGTATGTTATTTTATTTTTCTTCAATAATTCATGTTGTTTTACTGTTTTATCTCCTTGTATATTTATTCACTTTACCAGTGAGGAATAAAATATTTATACAGCCAGGAAAACCCCGAGGCCAATTGAGATATAAGGAAAGACATGGAGTAATATTTATATAGTTTGTTTTTCTTTGAAAATTCTATCATGATGTTGATTACGAAGGAAGCCTCGACTAATTTTCCAGTGTATAAAAAGAATAAGTTGTAACTGGATGATCTAACCAAAAAGCAAACATTGTGCACAATTACAACTACTTTAGAAATTATTACCGTTTAATTTCTATAGACACAGCAAAATGAATAAATGTGGGACAAGGAAAACTGTTTTTTAAATAAACAAAGCAGAACTTAAAATTGTAATTATAATTGTATTATTTTTTTACTTGAGAAGTTGCCTAACTAAGGCTCGCTCAAAGGAAAAATGCTATCCAGCTTATCTTACGCATTATCTCCAATAAATATATATATATATATATATATATATATATATATATATATATATATATATATATATATATATATATATATATATATATATATATATATATATATATATATATATATATATATATATATATATATATATATATATATATATATATATATATATATATATATATATATATATATATATATATATATATATATATATATATATATATATATATATATATATATATATATATATGTTTTAAGCAATGCCTTTTAATGTGGTTCTCATTTATCTATTTGTGTTTTAAGGCATTAGTAACAGCAGTGCCTAAGTGAGAGTAAACAATACTAAATAGAGAGGGACACTAGAGCAGGCATTTCGCAGGTGTCGGTTCTTGCACCAAAATTATATAACCTATACCTGTCCGACTTTCCGCAGTTTCCGAACACCAAGCATGCGATATACGCCCACGATACCACCATGTTTTGTCACAGCCATCATGCTCAATCCACTAGGCAGATGCTAAAGATACATATAGTAAGGGCGTCGGAGTACTACGCCAAGTGGAAGTTGAAGGTGAACGTCGCCAAGTCGGAAGCTATTGGCTTCACTAGAAAATTTACGAATAATAAAACTATTACACCTATTTCGATGGGGCCAGCTAAATTGGGACGAAACAGGACGCAGAATATTTAGGGGTAACTTTGGATAAAGGACTTTATTTCGGCAAGCATGTAAACGAGACAATACATAAAATCTATTCCTTGTTCGGGGGTTTATATCCCCTGATGGCGGGGAATAGCTGACTAAACATGGATAATGAAAATTGATATATACCTACGATGGTAGTGAGACCAGCCCTAATATATGCTGCGCCGGCTTGGTGCTCCTCAAGCGCGACGACACGTCACACAAACTGCAAGTACTAGAAAACAAATTTCTACGCCCCATAAGTAACTCAACACGATATAATCCCATAAGGGAACTACGAGAACTTTGCGATGACATTGTATCCATAGTGGACTAAATCAGAATCATCTCTCAAAGATTTTACGAATTTAAACTCTTTGATAGTCCGCGAACCGCCAACATCACACAAATAAGGAAGCTTACGTGTCTTTTCGCATTAAACACAAATTACCGTACCAGATGTTACTAATTTTTAAGAATTGATTTTGTTAATGTTTTAGTTTTAAGCCGGACCGATCCCACTCCGCCCGACCTAACAACTGCCTCTTCGCCGCCATATGCGGCGATGCTTGTTCGGCAACGAAACGGGTGTCCTGTGGCCATATACATTGTTGTATATTTAATTGTTAATAAATTGTTTTGATTAATTGATTAACAGCAGTGCGAAAGTAATTTTTTTCTATGTATTAAGAATTTTTGTATTTTTAGAGAATTCAATATCTTGAAATAATTAGAAAATAGATGGTTTTGACACTCATTCATTTGTTTTGTAAGGCCAGCCAGGCTTCTTGAATTTTTTTGTATGTGTTATTTTCATTGGCTATATCGAACTTCATATAGTTTGTCACTGAAATCCAAATGGATCCAATAAATCTGTGAATTTGATTTCATTGATAAATAGCATCAATGTATCCAATTCATCGATGATTAGGTCCATCGACAGAATCCGACGTTCTTAAGAAAAACTGATCGATATAACAAAAGAAAATGGGTTTAATGTTTAAATATATTATTTTCGAGAAATTGAGGTAACTAAAAAAAATAGGCTTGTTATTTCGATAATTTAAAGAAAGAATTTTGATTGAACTTCCTATAGACACACAGACCTGTTGAAACTTTTCTCGTATGGTGAATTTTAACGACTTAGGGCGACTGGATGTCATCTCAGAGGCGGATCTTCAAAGCTAGTAAAATGCTTTGAAAAACGCGTGTTAAATTAAATTGTAGCGGTCGTGAATCGCAGAGAATTATTTTGATACCGATTTTTACGTATGTATAGTATAGTAGTCGAAGGGTGAATATGGTTTGCATTCCTAAACAACTACTTGCTCTTGATGTTATATTTTTTGTTGAAGGGAATTACTTACAGTTTGTAGTTTGGTCAGATTTAAAATACTGTAACTAGCAATCTGTTGTGTGTACGGCGAATATAAAGATATTTTTATTTATTTGATATTTTCTATTTAGTATGGTGTGTTAGCTGATGTAAAAATTGACGAGGCAGTCCCCCTCTTTAGAAAGTGATGTTTCGTCTATTGTTATGTAAAGTGTGGGACTGCCAAACGTAAATATAGTCCAATCGTTAGTAAATACGCTATGACGGAACACGTGTCGTCGAAAAATCACCAAACGTTGATTGAAGGAGACAAACAAATGCGACACAGAGAGGATCTGTTATGTAAAGGTAAAGTACTGTTTACTGTACTGTTTGTAGATGTTTTGTATTTTGCCCCTGTTATTTACATCATGTCATCCAAATTCCCTAATTATGTGTCTAAGAATATACGTCATAATTTTCAATAAATGCTGCAAATAAAGAATTGATAAGCAAAGGAAAAACCTCGAAAGTTTTCTGGATATACCGTGTATATCTAGCCCTGCTCTCAACTCTATAAAACGTTGTACTATATCACCATATTCCCCTCTGGGTTGGTCCGGCCTAAAATACTTTTAAGTGTCGGTGGTATTTTGTCTTTGATCCTCATTCATCCGATAAGTGAGGGCACAGACGTCAATAAGTCCAGCAGACCATTTTTAAATGTAATAGCCAAATCCCTCAACGACCGACTTCCTGTTTTCAACATTTATCTTCATTCATTGCCAAGAATTTGTGAAAATTTGGTTTTTAACATTTGGTCCCAGTCAAATTAATTTTCTACAGCATACATTCTTTTGAAGTTACTAAAATAATGGCAATAATTTTGTAAAACAATAAGTGACGGAAAATGCGGACAATCAATTTTTATGTTTTAGTCTTGCAGCATTAATATGATTATTTATTTCAATTAAATGAATTTATTTTAACTAATGTGATGAAATTAGTAAACATCAGTTAATTAATAAACAATTTATTCATTATATTTGGACTACCTTTTCGCTTAAAATAAATTAATTTCAAGTTATAGTTAGATTAAGTGTATGTAATAATTAGATTAATTAATTAATGTATAATGGTTATAATAAATAATTTTACATTAATTATTAAATAACAAAATTGTTATTAATTTGCTTAGAAGTTGCTAATGTTAATTCCCCTTCATTTTTAATTATGCTACGAGGTTAAATACCTATATTAATTATTTTAGTTAAATATATCCAAATTCTCTCTTACATACATAAAATTCTGAATTAATTATTATTATTATTACTACGTTTCTTCTGATGATGGCAATGAGTCAAAAGACTATTTGGGATCTGCAGGAACCCTACTCCCAAACTGAAAATTTTGCCGGATCTGTTCTTTATCGAAGAGTAGACATCTTTTCCCAATTAACGCAAAATTTTATGAAGGTAAATTATTAAATGATTAAGCAATAATATAGATGATTTGTACTAATTTACATAGAACGCATTTTAAGCTGATATTTTAAGCCACTAGCAGATGGGCGAGACTGTTGTACTAACATCAATACCCGTTACTTTACTTTTCCTTTGTTTACCCGGTGCTACGCTCTCCACATTACATAAATAAAAAGGACTATAGCTCATTGTCTCGTATCAATTAGAAACTTTTATTTTAAACAACACAGCGGCTTATAATATGCGCAAGCTTGTAAAACAAGAAATAGTGATTGCAGTAAAATACACCATGAACGTCAAAAAAAATTGGTCATTTTCAATAAATAATAAAAATTTATACACTTCAACCGAAACGATCGCCTCGTCGGCATTCACTTGCATTAAATTTATTTGAGCCCACTACCTGACAAATATTGCATAAAATGAAATTTCACCCTTATAAAGCGGCGTTTATAGTCGGCAATACTTTTGAAATGCGCAATAAGTTTATGAAAGGCGTGCGCATTTGAGAGTCAGTTGATCATTTTTCGCAATTCTGACTCTCAAATGACCTTCTTTTGCATGCCTTTTATCATCAAGACTTATTGCTTATTGCAAAAATGCTGTCACTGTAAAATGGGTATTAGATGGCTGAGTGCATAAATAAACAAAGCGTAATCATCAAGACCGTGTTAAGTTTAGTCAAAAATTTTTCGAATTAAAAATGAGATATTTACCAGATATTGAACAGAAATTATTTAGCATATTTTGCTTTAAATTGGACTGGAAATAAATAAAACTGTCATTACCGGGCCGCAGAAAATCTGTGTGAAATTTATGAAAGTCTTTACATTCTCTGAAAGTTTGTTGTGGTCTTTCATCATCAAAGATCTTAGGCCTCATTATTTTTGACAGAAAAGTGAGACGGTAACGGTTACATTTCAAGAATATATAGATATGCTTCTAATGTTTTTTTCTACTGCAAATAGAGGAGGAAATAAAAGAGGATTTGTTTAAAAAAATGTTGCGTTGCTACCATTTACACTCCAAGAATTAGTATGCATGTCTTACGACAATCGTTCCCAAATAAACTGATACCCATTCTGACGACCTTCATTGGCCCTTGGCGTATCCTGACATCATCGCTCCTATTATTTTTATTTGAGATTTCCTCGAAGGGTAGAGCATTTATAAGAAATCCAGGAAATCTGGAGCAGCTCAAAAGATTTATCGAGAAGAAATTGAGGCTATATCACAGGATATGCTGCAATGTGTGTTGAGGGATTTTGTTCGCCAAATAGAAGAGCACATTTCGCACGAGGATGTCATTTGACTCACACCACGCTTCATAAGTAAATCTCCTATTCTTAGGGTATGGCTCTCTACTCGAGGTGGAGGTCGCGATCGCGGTACCTACATCGATGTAATCTGTATGTAAAACCATCTTGTTTCTTTACATGTGATCCAGACACAGCATGGGTGAAATATTGCTAGTATCCTTAGTATGTGAGATCACATTTAAAGAAACAAGATTGTTTTACATAGAGGTGATATCAATATAACGACCGCTATTGCGACATCCACCGTTTAAGCAAACAAATTTTTATTACAAGTTGAAAATGACCAATACTATTTGACGCTCACTGTATTTATAAGTATACCTTTAGCCAGCATCAGTTTCTTGTTCCTATATCTGATATTATTTTTTTGAAGCAGTTATAAATTTATCTCCTATAATCTTCTGCTCAGCTTATTTTTTCCTTGTATACATAATTTTATTTATTACTAGAACGTTGTGGACCTATTAATGGACCTTCTACATAGTTTTATAAGGATTGTTGTAGCTGCCAATAATCTTTCTGAACCTGTAATAAAGAAGAAATTATCCCGGAAGCATGAATGCTTTTTAAGAATTGCTTCTTAAATAGAAATGTAAGGACGTTTATAAAACTGCTTTATTATGTCATATAAGAACTTGTCTGCAACTAAATTTAAAATTAATTTGTTATGTAAAACAATCAAGTCCTGATGGTATTTAAAAAATAAGTGAAAATCAACTGCTTCTTCTGAAACCAAAATTTATAATGCTTCTGTGTCACTTGGGAACCCCATAAACCTTGACCTATCTAAGAGTTAAATAATCTTAGTCAAGAACTATTTATTTATTTAGAGTTGCAACTACCCAACAGACGAATCCAATTACAAGGCAGGAAATTACAAAACATAACTTAACAAATCAACTAAAATATGAACATAGTCCACAGAAAGAATAGAAGAATTAAAACTATCAATGTTTTCTTGAACCGACATATAGTTTGAACACATGAGGTGAAAATTTTAAAATATTTGTTCTGGGAACTGGCAAATAAAATAAACTATTAGAACGAGTTTGAAAAGCTAGAACATGGAGAGAGAAACAGCCAAGTAATTCTGGACAGACAATTTAGTTATTTAAAATTTTATAGAATGGAATGAAAAATAATATTAACTGAACATTTTTTGCTAATTATTATTTACTAACTTTTACAAATCTTATCACAAATAAGTATAACACATATCTTTTTAAACAATTATTTTCCCGGCTATTTGCCAAAACGCTGAAACTTGGATTACAAAAAGGATAATATCCACATTATGTTCAGTACAACTGACTCAATAATGCTATTTTTAATTTCAACTATTCTGTCTAGTAAAACCAAAAATAAATAAAACATAAGGTACTCACCAGTTGACACTCACTTTAAAAAACTTTAAAATATCTACCGACACGTGTTGGCTACCCTGACGAAGCGATGCAAGCGGTTGATATTTTAAAGTTTTTTTAAAGTGAGTGTCAACAGGTGAGTACCTTATGTTTTATTTATTTTTAGTTTTACTAGACAGAATAGTTGAAATTAAAAATAACATTATTGAGTCAGTTGTACTGAACATAATGTGCATATTATCTTTTTAGTAATCCAAGTTTCACCGTTTTGGCAAATAACCGGGAAAATAATTGTTTAAAAAGATATATGTTATACTTTTCTGTGATAAGATTTGTAAAAGTTAGTAAATAATAAGTAGCAAAAAATTTTCAGTTAATATTATTTTTCATTCCACTCTATATTTTAACTTTTACCAAGAAGAGGAACTTAATTTGTTTTTAAATTATTTTATTCGACCCCAAGGGGAATTTCCACTATATAATTTCAATTATTTTGTTCTCTGAAGCCATTAATGTTTATTACATTAAGGTTTACAAGTTTGGTTACTTTGGATTCTTTAAATGTGCTGGCTACCCTGACGAAGCGATGCAGAAACACGTGTCGGTAGATATTTTAAAGTTTTTTAAAGTGAGTGTCAACTGGTGAGTACCTTATGTTTTATTTATTTTTGGTTTTACTAGACAGAATAGCTGAAATTAAAAACAACATTATTGAGTCAGTTGTACTGAACATAATGTGCATATTATCTTTTTTTGTAATCCAAGTTTCAGCGTTTTGGCAAATAGCCGGGAAAATAATTGTTTAAAAATATATATGTTATGCTTATCTGTGATAAGATTTGTAAAAAGTTAGTAAATAATAATTAGCAAAAAATTTGCAGTTAATATTATTTTTTCATTCCACTCTATATTTTAACTTTTATCAAGAAGAGGAACTTAATTTGTTTTTAAAATAAAATTTTATGTATAATTCCTATTAATAATATTTCCGTCGAGTATTCATGTCATCCATGTGAAATCTTTGTAATAACAAATTGTTGAAAATGACAAACACCATTCGACTTATACCACAGAAACTTTACAAATTTCCTCTGTATCTTCCTCAATATGAAATTTATGAATTTTATATCCCGGATTCCAAACTAGGCCAGCATATTCCAATTTAAATCTAACGAAAACATTAAAAAGTAACTCCAATGTAGCAATTTTCACAAGCTGCTTGCTGTTTCTTATTATAAAACCAAGATTTCTATAACCACCCGCTACCATATCATTGATATGGTTAGTAAAAGTTAATCTGCAGTCAAAGATTACTCCCAAATCTTTAAACATAATATCTAGTTACATTAGCCTGGTTAATTGAATATTTAAGTGGTTGCAGTTTTCTCGTAAAGATCAGGCAATTGCACTTGCTAATGTTGAGAGGTAATAAATTTCTTTCACACTGAAGATTCGATTTCTTTAAATATTCCTGCAAACTAGTCCAGTTCTCAAAGTTGGAAATCGACGAATATAGTTTCAGATCATCTGCATATAATAGAGCATTACAATTAAGCTCACAGACGATGTTATTTATAAAAATAATTAACAGAAGAGGCCCTAGAACAGATCGTTGCGGGACTCCTGAAATTGCTGCCATTTCAACAGACTTAAAACCCTGGTACTTCACGTATAGGCGTCTGTTGTTTGAATATGAATAAAAAACTATTAGAGTAACTATCTCCAAGCAACATGAGGAGACAACAATGCGGGATCTTTATCAGCTTTCATTGCCTGCCAGTTCAAAATGAGATTCAAATCTGAGGCAGCATAAGAATTAGTGTATTTTCCTAAAGTTTGGTTAATATATGTGGATGATATTGCTGCAATATTTGATAAAAAAGTTGATGATATTGACAATTTTAACAGATTTAATTGCCTTCTTCTCATCCAAAGTATCTACTTTATCTTTATTGGCTTCATTGTCGAGTAGTAAGTACACTTACCTCTTACCCTGGAGTCCCAAGTGCGATCCCCTGTCGAGGTGCTAGAATTTTTCCTAAAGCAGAAATTAATCCTAGCATACTCAGATATTCGGTGTGCGTTCCTTGTCACTAAATATGTCGTTTCATCCCACACAATGTGTGTCGAGGTACCTATAGGGACATAGAGGCTTGCATTACCCGTAGTGTTATATTTAATTTAAAATTTAAATCAACCCCAATGCTTATACTTTCCACAATGGAATTATTTTGTAAATGTATTCATTGATCTATTATATTTTGCACCAGCAGTTTTAAAGCTTGCATGTCCAATGGTATTAGGAAAATTATACTGTTTCGTATCAGATTTAAGTTGTGCACTTATTAGAAAGCCAAGTAAAATATGTAAACTATATTACCTACCACTAAATTATGCACAATTAGTGTCAAAATACAAAAGCCAATAGTTGATAAATTACATTGCTATTAAATCATTTTATTTAAAAAAATCAATTTCCCGTAGTAGTTACAAGAAATTTTATATATTCGCCTCTCATAGTAGGGTCAATAAAATATGAATTGCAAAACCCATCAGAAAGTTAAGTAAGTATCAACGTGCAAATTGGGAAAAGAGAAAGATAAAAGAGCAACCAGGAAACTTCAAAAACTTTCTTTTAGAATAACTATTCGGAAAATAAGCTATGTGAATATTTCTTTGAAAGGGCCCTTTATCAGCGAACAGGTAAGCAGTTAGTGGTAACAAGTTCTCCTCTTCAAACATCAAATAGTGGCTTTAACGGAGGGTCTTTATACGCAGTATCTTTTTCAGACTATCATTTACATGTTTCATTGTTGAAAATATTGAACATTATCAGGTGAAACTACCTTACATAGTTTCTTGTAGAGCTATACAAGGTGTTTGGTTATTGCCCAGAAAAACTGAGGTGTGTATTATATAACACTCTAATTTAACAGCGAACATCTTAGAGACGACAGAACTGGAACCTTTGATGATGATGATGACGATGAAGCTAACATATCATTTAGTAGGACTATTTTTTTTCATCACTCTTATAAATCCAAACATATCCATTTAGCGAGAAAATGTTTAATAACAAATTTAAAACAAGAGCTTCAATTTAGCAGTCAAAATAAGAACCAGAGATAAAGTTCAAACATCAGGTAATATGTCTTTCTTAGCCGCCTCTTAAGTCACCGAAGTAACCCCCAGAAAATCCTAGGATTATGTGTTGAGTAAAGGGAAACGAGGCCCTACAGTTTTTTGTGGAGTTCGAACTACATCTAGGGCATCAACAATTTCCTCTCTCATCTAAGTCTGAAACAAATGACTAATAAAATTTTCAACTTGCTCCAAGATGGAATCTAACCATGGACGTTCGGTATCGAGTAAGTAGCCATAAGCGCTTTACCCAGTCAAGTACCATGCCTCCTCTGTTTACTATCACCGTTTGAACTCTTCAAGGTATACTTGAAATTAAGAGATTTATCTCCTTTTGGTCCAAGGCATCCTATAAATTAGAAAAACTCTCATTAGAGTCCTAGCAGACGGTTGCCGATTCATTAGTGATTTTCCAAGCATATTCCAGATATGCTCAATGCTATTCATATCTGGAAAGATCAGAGGTAAAAGAATTTTATCTAGTTCTAGCTTTTCTAATTCTATTCTAGCTCTTGTGGATGCGGGAATTTAAAATTAGGTTCAAATTCCAACGATAATCATTCACTATGTTGCTAACAATTTCTCGTGCATAAATCTTATATATGGGTTCTAAAACATACAATTTCGTACGGCCTCCAAGGAAAATTCCACGCCAAGCCATAACAGATCCATTTTCGAAAGCATGCACCTCTTGAACGTACCGATTGTAAATACTTGAATTTGACAGTTTCCAAACGTAAATTGTGCGTGTGTCACTATATAGGCAAAAACGGCTCTCATCCGATAACATCACTGTTTCATTCATCGCACCAATTTACTCGTTCTTCACACCAAAGTTAGCGTGATTTTCTGCCAAAGAGGAGCATCTTACAAGTCTCCCATAGGACAGACCTACCTTATTCAGACAATTTATGATAAGTTAGCGAGGTAATACGAACACTAGCTGCGGCAAAAAAAGGTCCTGGTTCAACAGAGAGCAGATTCGTATTGGATCTATAATAGCTCCTCTGACTAATAATCTGTTTTCCCTAGCATTTTTTGACCTAAATCTACCTTCTCTTGATCGTTCTATAATAGTTTCAGTCTTATTTAACCGGTTGTTTAAACGAAAAACTATACTTTCAGCCGCGTATAGAGTGATTTTGTGAGAATTCCCACCCCTTTAATTTCGTTATTTTTATTGTTACGAAATGGTAAACACAAAAGTTATGGGACTTTGATGTAGATTTTGAAAATAGTAATGAACCATATTATCTGTTTTTATTGATATCTCTTTTTGTGAAACTTTCACACCATATTCTTATTTCAATCAGTTTACATAAGCATAATTTCATATTATTGATTGATATTTTTTTCTAAATTTTTTATTTAAAAATTTCGGATTTATGCTCACTAACATGGTCTCATGCCATTGAATTATTTTTTCAAGTAATAATAATAATAATAATAATAATAATAAATTGCCATTATTTTTATATATGGAGTACATAAGAAACTGTAAATTATTATAATGCAGGTTGGCGCCATTCGGCAAATGCCGTTCTACCATGTAACCAACCCTATACTAACAAGATAGCAGACGTGAAAATTATTATATATTTACAAAACAATAATAAAAAAAGGAAAGAAAAATAATAGTAATACCTATATTAAACCTTATAAGCGATTAGATAGTAGCCAGTTTTTTGATTTGTTTTCCAAATGTAGTTATATTCAAAGCACTTTTAATATTTATGAGAATTCTGTTGTATATTTGTGTGGCATTATGTGAAGCATCTTTCGAATTAAACCGTTGTATGTTTAGGCACCGTATACAAATCACGATTACGTGTCGGACGCTCGTGAACATCACTACCTCTTATTAGCTTATTAAAAAGGTAAGTGAGTAACTGAACACTTCCAATTTTGAAGGTCAGACAGGACATGTGATATACAATTCTCTCCACCAAATTAAGCCATTTGATTTGCCAAAAAGTTGAGGTCAGGTGATCAAACTTACGTAGGTTATAAGAATATCTTAAACAACTATTCTGTATTTTTTGTAGAGTGTCTTTGTCCTTTATTGTAAGAGCCAGCCAGTACACCACGTTAAGCAAGGTGAGGCAAAATAAGGGAATCGCAGGGCAACAACTTCGTATCACTTTTCAAAAGTTCCTTGTGCATATAAAGTATTTTAAGTTTGCTAAATGATTTTTGCACAAGATTACAAACATGACTACTGAATCTAAGATTCGTATCCAAATAGAAACCTAAATTTTTGCACTGGTTAACTGGTTTTAAAGACTGGTCATTTATTTTTATTACAAAATCTGGATGTTCCATTAAATTAATACAATTTTTTCCAAAAATCAAAATTTCGGTCTCATTTAAAATTAGATTATGGGAATTGGCAACATGAATCATTAGTTTTAAGTCATTATTAATATGGCAAGCTGCCATAGAACAATCCTATAAAAGAAAAGTATAGCTGCGTATCATCTGCGTATTGGTGAATTTTACAGTGATTTAAGTACGAATATAAGTCCGCAGTGTAGATAGAGAAAAGAATAGGGCCAAGTTTACTACCCTTAGGGACTCCCTGTTTAATAAACTGATACGTCGAAGCTGAATTATACAGGGTGACCCTTTGTCTACGGTTCGTTAGATAGTTAGTGAAAAATAAAATTGCACTGTACAAGTATTAATTTTTTTTTTTAATAAGATAAAATTGGCAATTTTAATAAATTGATATTTATAGTTGACACAAATGTGACAAAAATAATATTTTAACAACACATTTTATGTTGACAACTTGTTCCAGCTAATTCAAATTTGTTGTTTAAAAATACACATTTTTAACACAAATATATACATAATGTAAGTATATATAAAATCTTATACTTATAAAATACTATTTCTTACTTCGAAATACGTTCTCAGAGCTACTTCTTACTGATTTAATGTTTAAAGAGTTAATATTGAAATGTCTGTCGAGATATCCATTACAAATTTAAAATGTAATATTCGAATGAAAGGTTTAGAGCATTTGACTGACTAAATATATAAATAATTGATTGTACTATCTAAAGACTTTGTATAAACTTGCATTCTCCTTGTGCTACAAATTCAAGTTAAATGACAACAAAGGCCTTGTAATAATTAACGCATTCTGTCAATGAGAAACTTTGAATAATTGACTGGATGTCTTCAACTAAAGTCAGGCACTTATATGTGCATTCTGAGAGTTAGTTGGATTGTCTTGTGCATATAAATCTTTAATATAGCAATGCAATGGCTTTTGTGGAAATTGTTGCCAGTTATGTAAGGATAGTCTAGTATTCCTACCTTGGTTTGATATCAAAAACAATGATATAGATTATTCCATTAAAATTAGCTTATTAGATTCTTTTAAACGAAAGCAGTGTTAGTTGACAAGACATCTTCTGTAGAATCCCTGCAAATATTTCACAGACACAGCCTCTCTATAAAGTAACTTCTGTTAAATTTTGAGGGACTGGATATTTCTCCACAACTTTTTTTATATTTAAATACTTACCATTTTTTGGCGCATATAAACAAGTTCTGTCTCTTAGAATGTCGACGTCACCATCTTTAAATGGTCATCATTGACTTTTTGGCATATAAAGAATCGTGCCTTACATTTCCAAAAGTTTCCGGAGTGACATTTCTGAAAATATCTGTTATGCATTACTCTGTTCATCAATTGTTTCGCGGGGCCTTCTGTATACTTTAGATTATGTCTCTCCTCTTAAATTTTCTCTCGAAAAATTGGACCAATAACACGGTTGCCCAGTATGCCAGCCTAAATAATAAATTTTTGAATGTGCTGTGTATGAGTTTCTCCAAACTCGTAAGAATTTTTACTACTCCAATACCAGTTATTGTGTTTATTAACATGTCCATTTAAAAAAATGTTTTTTTATTTAAAAAATTATATATGCATATAATTTTTTTAACTC
>JANEYF010000166.1:202500-290427 GCA_029963845.1 Rhamnusium bicolor | reverse complement strand
TTACAATTATTGTTGTATTCAAATAATTAATTATTTATTGTGATTTATATTATTTTGCATAAACTTTAAAACATTGTTTTTAAATTATTTTATTTATTTTGTTTTATTAAAAAAAGCAACTAATAGTTCAATAGGTCGAATCCTGTAATGTTGGTTAACACTATGAATATTTCGGTAACTTTATTAATAGCAAACAAATTTACATGACATTATACAGGGAAAAACAGCAGATTGAGATGATTCCAGATATATTTTATTTTTAATATTAAAAATTAATATAAATCAATTCTCAAAACTAATTAGTTTTCCTTATTTTTGGATTGTCTATATTTCTTGCTCAAAGATTTCTTAATTTCTATTATTCTTTTAGAATTTCATTTGATCACGTAAATTGTCAAATTTTTCAGCTGTTGTTCTCTTTTCTCTAAATCTGTTGGAGTCATCCTTCTGACCTCCCCAGCTTCATTTCTTTTTAATAATAAGTCCATCCTCAAAAATGATGTATATTCATTGATACTTTCTTTGTATTAATAGTTTCAAATACCAACTTCATTCATTTAATAGAGTCTCCGAAGTTTACTTTTTCATTCAGACTATTTTTTTTTTTTTTATTGAATAGGTTTAATCTTCCTGAAAGCTCTTCAAAATTATAAGAGTAATTGTTCATATCAAACATTTTCCATTTTTCTGATTATATTTCCAATTCGACCAAAACCTCTGTTGTATCTAGTTAACTATGACCAACCTCCGGGGAATTTGTGATCAATAAACTTAAACAATCTATACAAATTAGAGGTTGGTAGAGACAAAAAAGAATGTTAAAATTCTCATTTTCTGCAGGCACATGATTCCGACCAAAATTACAAGATGTTTGCTGTCTTTGAGCAAAGGTAAAACCTATACAAACAACTTGCAATTTTACAGCTTCCTCTATTTGCACATTATTTCTCCAATCAAATAAAAACGGTCTATTTTCTGCATAGTTAAACTCTGCACATAAAAATATGGAACAACTTTGCCTCAAATAAAAAGCCTTGAGTTTCAGAAGTGGTATTGTTTTGCTCTAAATCTGAAGTTATGTAACACTTATTTTTATCAACAAAAGGCTTTTCTCTACTTCGTCTGAGCCATAAAACCTGCTTTGTAATTTTCTGTATGCTCATCAATATTTTGTTCATTATCATTTTCCCAGATGCCCAAAGAAAAGTTTAACTTTCGTAGAAAAACTATTAACATGGGGATAGTTTCAGCATATAATTGTCGCAAATATTTTTGTCCTCGCATGATTTAATATACATTTTGTATCTTTGAGTTATATTGAGATGAGGTACAAAGACATATTATGGTGATTTTTAGTGCGGCTGGGAAATGTTTTCTTATGTTTTTAGATCTTAGTTTTATGTAACTGGCTACGAACGAATATTGTTTCGGAGTCTTTAATTTGTTCTACGACGCAATGTGCAACTGGGCATTAAAGTAGTACTGCCAAATAGGAGATAATTTTGAAGTCAACAAACAAATAATAACAACAATTTTTTCAGAATAGCCCTTTTGGCTTCCAGGTTAAACTTTCCAGTGCACTTCAATCTGTATTTTTTTTTGCTCAACTGTTCTATCCTCTTTACATGGTTTTCCATTTTGGAGAGATATTCTTCTCCTTGTATCTTGCAGATGCTGATCTTTTTTCCATTGGTTTGGATTTCTGTAGCCGTTTTCTAGAAACTTTCTCTTTTAGATCTAAAGTTTTCTTTATAATGTTTCCTTTTTTTCTAAAAAATGGCATCATTGCAGTCATCTAATACTAATTCATTTTTGGCTTATGAAAAATTTTTTATTTTTGTGTACGAATTCTGTTTATCTGGTAACCCTTCATTTTACAAGATTTTCAAAATTTTCTCAGGGATTTCACATTTATCAGTTTCCTTCTGCATCACTTATTGGAACATATGCACTACCTGAGGAAACATTTTCATTACTAGATATGTTTTGTGACATTCGATTTTTACTTAGAACCATTATTCATACAGGATGGCCAAAAAAGAGGTTATTTCCAATTCTGAATTTGATTTTGAAGGGCTTCTTTAAAATTAATTTGCATCTAGTTTTATTTATAAGATTTTATTATGTTGTTTTATTTTTACAATCTGTTTTTTGAATAATTTATAAATGTGCTTTTAACTTTTTTCTCCGTGTTTTGTTGGTATGGATAGTAATTATTTTCCATCCTAACATGATAGTATTGTTTTCATTTTATCCTATTTTTCATTTTTTGAATTTATTTTTTAAGTTAATATAATGCCTTTTACAAATGTTCTTATAAAATGTTTTTGTTATAATAGATGATATAAAAATATATATATCTTTGAATTTCTCTTCGAATTTCCAAGAATTTCATAGAATTCCGTGGAATTCTTTGGATTACCTTGGAATTCCTTGGCATTAAGTGGATTTCTTTGAAATTCCCTGGAATTCCTAGCCAAAATAGTGGAATTCTGTGGAAGTACTTCGGAGTACAAGATGTGGTGTACAGATTTTTGTCGACAGGTTTACCCCTCGTAATTTAGATAAGGCCTAGGTACCTCCTAGTTGTTGTTATAGAGACCCACTGCCCATTAACATACGTTTAAAAGATGACTTGATTAGCTCTATCCACGCCAATTTAATAAGCAAAGATTATCATCAATTTTTCATAAGATTTCATTTCATGGATCATTTTTTGCTAAATTAACCTTGAAATTAAGATGATGACGGCAGAGATGAGAGTCATGAAGATCTATCACGTTTAACATCGTCATTGTGAAGTATGTTTTTTTACCTTTAATATTTTTCATATTACGACTGTTCTGCAGACCACATTTTTTAGATTTTTACAGTATATTTTCGTTTTTCTATCGATATGTCAACCCATAGGTAGTACTACTCTACGATTTAACTTGACAATTCAGTTTGGATACGCAATGACTAAAACCCCACCTGCACTGTAAAGCAGTTTAATTGGCTCTGTCCCAATAATACCATACATGTCGGTTTTTTTGCAAAATGAAACTTTAAAAAATCGTTTGGTACTACTGTATTGCCATCACTTTTAAATTCCCAAAATCTAGGCTAAATTCATTTTATAGTTGTGCGCTTTTTTATAAACCTTGATGAAACAAAATAGTTTAAAACAACTTCTTCTATAAAACTTCTCCTAAGAGTGACATATTCTTGCCTTGATTCCACAGATATAATAAAACATTCAATGGCTAGGTTCTAATTTACAATACTAAAAAAATGTAATGAGTAAGATAAAAAAAGTAAAAAAGCAGTGTTGAAATTGCACTTACTTTGTGTTGCAGACGAAGTTTCCAACGATGTAAAATCTGGACTGTAGTATAGACAGTGCATAGAGTGTGCAACAAATCGCTTGCGAAAAAAGGGGAAAAGCAAGTGGAAAAGCGAAAAACAAGATAATTTGAATGTGTGAGAAACGCACAGCGATCAGCGATCGTCAATTTCTCTCCTCTACTTCTGTCCTCGCTGTTCAATGCTGGGTGCGTGCGTTCTCTGCGTGCAATGAATAGTCAGAACGTCACGAAATTAAATTTAATAATTGCATGAAATAAATACAAATATAAATCCCAAAGGTGTCCAAATACTATTGTACACTTAATATTAAACAAAAAATATAGTTATAAAAAACAAACATAGAGGGAATTCTGAACAAACCATAAAAGGAGAATAACATGCTAACTGCTGATATACTTCATTTCTAGCAAAATGGAGGTCTGAACCTTTGTATGATGCACTAATATATATGAAATATGTGATTGATTAATGCTATATGAATCATTTTAATTATTATTTTTACAATAGGGGCTCAATAATGAAATTAAGTATAACTCATAATTACAAATATGGTAGAAAATTTTTGAATTAAATTAATATATGATTACTTTACAAAAAGTGATTATCAAAAAGGGTTGAGCAAGACACTAAAGAAGATTAATATTTTACTTAATTGAATTCATGTATTATTATGAAACTGATAAAGTTTAAATGTTATATCTGGTCTATAGTAAATAGCTTTTAATTTAATTAAAACAAAATCGAATCCAAGTATTACAAAATCGAATCCAAGTATTACATAATAATGAATATTAATTTATTTACAACCATATATGTAATTACTGAATTATTGAAAGTTTGGAAGTGTCACATTACATACCTCTACTTCCCGCCCTCATTTCCCACCCCCATTTATATATTTCAGGAGGGGTACAGTCAATCGATTCATCATCCGATATAATTTTCAAATGAATATCACGGTTTTACTCTCTAACGCAAAGAATCTGACTTAAACTGACGTTTGTTTATTTCAAGCAAACTTTATTTTTCTCTCCAGCAACCGTCGTCGCCTAACTTCAAATTTATGCCAACTTGTGAATTTGTCTGATATTTTTAACATTTCTGTGATACCTTCAGTAGGGATAAATTTCATAGTCATTTATTTAACAACTAAAATATTATTTTGCTGTATATTTTTTATTTAAATTTTTATTGTAAAATTAAATAGTATACGAACCTCGATGGAGTTAACCGCGTTGCTTCGCGTCTCGGTAAACTACCTAATCTTCTCGACATAGTGAAACACTTTCCACCTCGATATGTCATACACTATTTCAAATTTGACATGCAAAGTGTCACTTTTCAAAATTGATTGAAGTTTTAAAACATCACAAATATTTTTCGCAACTTGTAATGAAAACAGTACTACTCAACGATCCTAGCGTGACACTTGATGGCGCAGAGAACGAAGAAATATTGCTAATGTGGGACAGAGACAAGCCAAACCCCTTTACATTGAAAGGGGCGGGGTTTAGACCATTGCGCATCCAAACTCAAGTGCCAAGCTAGGATAGTTGAGTAGTATATTATATAACGAATATCGAAAATGACCCTTCATTTGAGTGGAAATGTTATGGAGACCGTAGGCCGAGTGCAGTAATCACACTAATGTGTAAGACAATTTCCAGTGAGTTGTGTACAATATTTTTCCCACAACAAAAATAAATCCCTAAATTAATAATGTGTAGTGCAGTTTTTGTCAATATATACTATCATTTGTGGCATCAGATGCCTCTATAGCGCGGTCAATCGCGAGCAACTTGCTAGATGCCTCTATAATAGCGTTCCGCACAATAAGACGAAAGTAATAGAGAACAAGCAAATACTATCCAACAGATCCAATCCTATCCAATGTACAAAGTGTTGTGTACAATTTGCATTTTTTTATACATTAATTTGTTAGAGGTTGGGAAATGCTTTAATACTAATTTAATGTTCTTATTAGTATTGACAATTGAATACGGTTTTCTGGATAATCGGTTAACCAGTTTTGGATTATTCGCGGTTTTGTACAAAACCAAAAATTGGCTACTCGGATAACCGGATATTCAATTTACCGGTTATCCAGGAAACCGACTACTTGGATAACTGAATAACCGGTTATTCGAATAAAGCAGTTATTCGAAAAACCGAATATTCGGATAATCAACTAATATGCGCTTCTCTTCTTTTAAATTTTGTTGAAATCTGAAACTACAGGTGGGCCGGTGACTACCAACGATTGTTTAGTTTAAGATTTACGTAAAATCCAATATATTTTGTGTTTTGTCATTTTTGTCACAGTTTGTAGACACAATTAGTTAGACAACACAATAATACACAACCACAACACAATAATACACAATTACAACACTACAAAAGTCTAGCTAGACTATCTTCATGACAAGACTGATGGTACGCCGTGCGTGTGCTCTAAACACAACACAATGTTTAGTGTTTAGTTAGTTTATTTGTTTAATATTTACCCATGCTTAGTTAAGAAAAAGTTTTTTTTACGTTCCTACTGACCTACTGAAATGAAAATATTGTATTTATTTGTCTTCTAAAATCTAAATTCTAAACTCAGTCTAATCCGTTTTCTTATTAATCGGTTAATTAAATATCAAATTAACCGGTTTTCGGATAACCGAATAGCCGGTTTTTTATATCCGATTATCGGTTATTCGGGTAACCGATATCCGAGTAACCTATTAATCGAATAATTATTTGTCCGAGTAACCGGATTTGACCATTATTTGGATATCCAGTTCTATCCGAAACCGGTTTTTGAAGAAACCGATTAACTGGTTTCACTTCTTTCCGGTTTTTGCCAGCACCAGTTTTTATTATTCTTTTAGTTACACTCGTTCCAGGACTTGAGACTTTTGCACTTGGTAGTAGGCTGCCAAACTCGACTTTATATGTGGGGGTGTTTTTTTCATTTCTTTTTTCGATATCTGATTCCCTTTATGAGTTGGAACAAGAAGGACTTTTTGGTTTTGTCAGTTTATGCTTTACATGTTTAACATCTATTTGATCTTTTAAAAGAATTTTCTTTAAAACTTTTTGTTTTTTCGTTCAAAGGGACTGAACTTTTTGTACAGCATAGTAGGTAGGCTGCCAAAGTCGACAGAGAGTGTGGTGCTGTTTTTTCATTTATTTTTTTGATATTTACCTCCCTTCACGAGTTATAAGGGCTTTTTGGTTTTGTAAGTTTATACTTTACATATTTAACATCTACTTAATGTTTTAAAGAATTGTTTTCAAAACTTATTTGTTTTTCATCCAGAAAGAATGATATTTTTGCACAGGATAGCAGGCTACCAAATTCGACCACGGGCGTGGGGGTGTTTTTCATTTATTTTTTCGATAGTAGCTATTGAGATAAGAATTTTTTGGCTTTATCAATTTCAACATTTATTCTTTTAAATATTGTTGTCAAAACCTTTTTTGTTTTTCATCCAAAGAGCCTGGAAACTTTGCACAGGATATAGTCTGCCAAGGTGGACATGGGGTGTGGGGGTGTTTTTCATTTATTTATTCGATATTTACATCTGTTCACGAGTTATAAGGACTCTTTGGTTTTTTCAATTTATGTTTTATATATTAACATTTAAACTATTTTTTTTTTAATTTCCCGAGGCATCGGTCTGCGGGGTGATAGATGTCACATCTTAGATGCTCTTTTTACACAAGACATAAATGTGGAGTCTCTGAAAATGTTCACATACTTTAAGCATGCACCAATTGCATCTGTCGACGTCTCACAATACAAATGGATTTTTTATAATGAAAGGCACCGGAAATTAAGTACGGACTATTTACAACAATTATTAGTAATGTACTTTTACTCTTGTGATTACTAGTTAAAAATACATGTGTGTGTTAGTGATACATTCACCAATACTTTCAGCCCTCTTCGTATTAACATTGGATGTTACCGAACTCGCCAAAATAACCACAAAATAATTGTGTCATATATGCATGAATTGAATATATATATGCGGTGACACATCACCTAGAGACAATCCTGGAATTGACATCATTTATCACTACCTCACGATCTCTAGTTATTAGTTAACAATAAGGAAACAACAAAAAAAATCAAAATCTGATGTATATGAAATAAATAGCCGTTATGCAGGCCAGAGTGGTGAAAGTATAAGGTTAAAAAAACATAGGCTATTTTAGATAACAAAAAAATCAACAAGTTTTGCAGAACATTTTATTGACCAATGATTTGAAATGAAATGATTTTTCATGTCTTCGTCAGTAGCAGTATTAAACATTTGTATAATGTAAAAAAAGGAAACCCTCCTCAAAATAACAATAATTATTAATGAATTGCATAAGCATCACTATACGCTAACATAGATATATAAAAGATATCCCTTTATGAGTTGGAACAAGAAGGACTTTTTGGTTTTGTCAGTTTATGCTTTACATGTTTTTTCTTAAATTAGTCATATATTTGCATCATTCGGAATATCTATGATATAGCCTTGGTACGTCCATGTTTACAAATAACGTATATTACTGAAAAAGTTAAATAACCACCATTCTGCTATAATGTATATATTTTTTAAATTACTTGTCATATTTTACACATAAAAATAAATTGTCTTTTCTTTCAGATATCAAAACGTTAATTTCATTTATTTACATTTTTATTATATTTTGAACCTTGAGAATTTTTACAATAAAATTTATATTTATTGTTAAATATAAAAACTAATTGCGTAAAAAGTGTAAAATGACTACAGACAGCACACTTGAATCTCAGCGCGAATGGTTCCAAAACATTTAATAGCAATATAAATTTTTTGTTGGTTTGTCAACATCTTGAGAAATAAAATGTGCAGCTTCTATGGCGAGTCGAAAGGAATATACTCATATACAGATACTCTACCATTATTTATTTTACAATTTTTGTATTTTAAGGATCATATATAATTTTTATATGTTTATGACTGAATAAATACTTGCACTAAATACATTTGGAGCTTAAAATAACAAAACTACAAGAAAATCAAAGAAATAGTTACCTATGGTAGGTACCTACTGCTTTTCACATGTTATTGTAAAAAATTATATCTGTGCTTTAGGGTTAAGAATTATATCATTAAAATATTAAGACATTTTTATTTCACGTCTGGGTTTTAATTTAATAATCAAGAAATATATGTGTGATCTAAAATGTAAAAAAATGTTCTGGTGACTAAAACAAGATTTTAACTAATTTTGTTTGTTGTTTCATAAATTATTTTAAAAACGGAAAAACGTTTTATTTATGTGTTATCACCGACTCGGTGGAGTAATTGAAGTGTGACTAGATAATCTCTCCATTGTAGCTGCGGGTTCGAATCCCGCCATCGGCACTGACAATGTCAGTGGAAATGGTTGTGTATCCGTGTTTTTTTCCGAGTTACCCTCGCCTGTGCAGATTCGACTTTGGATTCGAGGGTTGTCTAATTTCTGTGGTGTTTATTACTTTTATTATTTTTTTTATTATCTATCCCACGCTTGTCCAACATCAAATCATTATCTTTTTTTTGAGCACTTCTCGCACAATGTTTAGGTAAATTGTAGCAATTGAATTCAACTGACATGCCTTTGGCGCCTCCATGATCAATACCATTTCTTCAATTTGTGCAACCAGATGCATTTTTAAATATGTGTACTGAAATAGATTTTTATTTTTATTTATTTATATAAAAAGAAACTCTAGTCGATTTATGGTACAATCAGAGAAATTTAAGAACGATACTTACCACTACCTCTTATCTTATACTTTGTTCTCAAAGCTTACGTAGGTTCCACTTTAATTTAATTTAAATATAATTTACTTTTTCCCTGGCAGAGTAATAATAAGGAAATATAAAAGATTTCAAAATATAACAAATTTAGTTACCAATCAAAACAGAATTATAAAACAAACACAGACAAAAAAAATACATTTTTTTCCTTTTTACCCTGCAAAAACAGCTTACTTAATTATTACACAATTATCTATTATACAAAATTAATGTTAATTTCCAATATAATTTTTAAATAGTTGAATAAATATTTATTTATCTTTTTTCTCTCTATAATGTCAGATTAAACTTTTTACCTTATTCAAAAATCTTCTCGATTACTTAAAACGTCAATCCTATTGCTCTACTACTTTATGTTCTTTTCATCTCCTTCTCCCAATACTGCCACTTATTTCTTTTACTTTTATTTACTACTTACAAATATTATATACATAATCTTTGCTACTTATAAGAATATACCATATTCACGTATTCTTTATAATTTTATACTTCTTTCAACTTAATATTTCAAAAAGCCATTTATTTTCAGTACTCATCAAAATTATCTGCTTCATTCAAAATCATCGACATATTATACAATGTGGAAATTACGTAACGCATAAATTCAGTAATTCCGTTGATATTAATTTTTTGGAAAAAATCTCGAAGGGGTATAGCGATTTTAACTTCGGCAAATACTTTCAGTCTAATTTCAGTTTCTCATGTCATTTATTTTTTAAGTTATGACGTCATCGACTTTTTTTTAAATGAGAACCTATATTTTTTATTATTGATTTTGGTAGTGGATTTTATTGTAGTTCCGACCGTATAAAATGTTCAATATGTTATTATTTGAAAAAATCGAGAAAAACAGTCTTAAAGTTCAAATAATAAAAATTCATTAAATTGGGTAAATTTATCTAGTTGCCTAAGTTTGACGGAAAGTTATCGACGGCAGATTCGTTTTTATTTTGAAATTATACAAATAGTTGAAAAATCGAACTAGAAATTTATTATCTGCTCAATTCAAAGTTAGTAATAACGATAACTTCGTGAGGCAAACATTAGTATAAAAAGAAACTAAATTGCTTAACCAGAAAAAAATTTAACAATATCATCAAACACAAAAATAAGCACAGAAATAACAGTTGTTAAATTACATTTACACTAAATGTTCAAATTGACGACCCTGTACCATTTGACAATACCCAAGACGATTATAAAATTCATTTCTCACATTCTGAATAGTTTGAGGCGATATTAACCTAATCTCATGTTGAATTCTTTGCCTGAGATCGTCTAAATTATTGGGTCGATTGTTGTACACTTTGCTTTTTAAGTACCCCCATAAAAAGAAGTCTAATGACGTTAGATCAGGAGACCTAGGCGGCCATTCTATCTGACCTTTTCTCCCTATCCATCTTGCTGGGAAAACTTGGTCCAAGTAGCGTCGCACAATAATTTCGTAATGAGGCGGAGCGCCATCTTGTTGTAACCAAATGGTATTATTTGGTAGGTCAGGGTTATTTGCATTGGGGAATAATGCAGCTAATGCAGGCATCAATTCCAACTGTAAAAATTGCAGGTATCTATCTTCAGTCAAATTGTTTTAAAAGAAGAATGGACCTATAATTGTGTCACCAATAATTCCTACCCAAACATTAACTTTCTGAGGATATTGGGTCGGTTGCAAATTTCCATCATTTGTTCGCAAAACTCTTGCCTACGATCAAAGTCATCTTCTGTCAACTCATGAACCAAGTGCACCTTATATGGGTGGAATTTTTGAACTTTCAAAAGTTTTAGAACTGTAGTGTGGCTTATATTGTAGTTCAAAGTAATGCTTCTACTAGTTGAATGTGGGTTGTTTTCAATTTCTAGTAGCACATCAAGTTGTGCATCTTCATTTAATGTCGCCAGACGTCCAGTTTTTGGAATATTCTTTACAACGCCATGTTCCCGAAATTTTTTTCAATCCTACTAATTGTTGATTGATTTATGGGCTGATCCGGGTATTTTTCTCTAAAAAGATGACACACTTCTTGATGTGTTCTAGCTCTGTCGCCATAACCAATTATTATTAACACTTCAATTCTCTGTTTGTCGCTCAACTGTACCATTCTTATTAATAAAATAGTTTTTCTAATTTAGAAAAAGCAAAATAATAACACTTATTCTATTGTGACATTTACAAATTATTTAAATCTGACAGCTGTAACTAATGTGATACACCGGCAACTAGATAAATTTACCCAATTTAATGAATTTTTTATTATTTGAACTTTAAGACTGTTTTTCTTGATTTTTTTCAAATAATAACGTATTGAAAATTTTATACGGTCGGAACCAGAATAAAATCTACTACCAAAATCAATAATAAAAAATATAGATTGTCATTTAAAAAAAAGTCGATGACGTCATAACTTAAAAAATAAATGACACAAGAAACTGAAATTAGACTGAAAATATTTGCCGAAGTTAAAATCGCTATACCCCTTCGAGATTTATTCCAAAAAATTAATATCAACGGAATTACTGAATTTATGCGTTACTTAATTTCCACACTGTATATTATTATTATGTATTAATTAATACTGATCACACGTAAAATCTGTAATAATAATTTAAAAAATATTATTAAATAAACCTCTGAGCTAAAAGGATTAGCCAATCGGTCAGAAAAATGTTTACCTGTCTAAAGTATATAAACTGAAAACTAAATTATTATAAAATATTTAAAATAAATCAACCAATCAATCAAGGTCCTCTTGATTGATTGGTCTTAGAAAGTCAATCCCTTTCCGTTGTAATGAAGTGATTTTTGCATTAATTATATTTTATTCTGTAGTTCTCATATTCTCTCTTTGGTGCACAATTATTGAATAACAAGATATAAGTACAAGTTTTCAGTTAAATTTTTGCATCCGTTTTGGAAAGCCGTATAATATATTTTTTTATAAATTAACCACTAGGAATAATTTAATTATCCTTTTTAATGTTATTTTTTCACACTGTTTCATTTGAAGAAATTTATTGTTTATTTTTATTACATTTCATCCTGTTAGTATCTTTTCAGTAACTACTTTGTTTATATTAAATTACACCCAAAGCAATATATTTTTCCCCTCGTGAATTGAAAGATTAAAGTATCTAGTAGAATATATTGTGCGTGTATGTATATGTACGTGGAAATCAAACGCTGGGGTTTTACGTCCCAAGAAGAGAGGATTAGAAAATTCAGTTCATTTCCGTAGATCCCTTTGACTAATCTCATATCTCCGAAGAGTAAGATGTTGGTAAAACCTTGAGTTAAACTATATATCCATAAATGTTAACCATTCCTGTTTCTTTGCATCGTTTTATTTATTTCCATATATTAAAATTTTCAGCTATTTATGGATAATTCAACATTAATAAAATCTGTTTTAAAATTACTAGTAATCTAATTAGTAGAGACAAAAAAATGCCTTTGCCTTACAAAAGGTGGGGTAGAAACCATTTTGATAAATGTTGTTTAGGTCGGGATCCTGATGAAAAATCCAAGTTTTCGACCTTGGGGGAGGCGCGAGCCGCCATCTTGAATGAAAGGTTCAAAAAATTATTTTTTTTTCAAAATAACTCCGCAACAGTTAATCCAACGACAAAAATGTCATATATGAAGTTAAAGAAGACAAAATCTCTTACATTTTTTTTTTAATATGTGATGAGTTACAGCGGCAGAAAGATGAACATTTTCCAAAAAATCGTCAAAACTCCATTTTTGTTAATAATTATTTTATTTTTAACGTTTTTTCACACCACAGAAAATTATATAATCTATTTCAAATTACAGTGATTTTTCTTGTTACATATAAATTTTTTTACCGCCACGGTGGCCGAAATGAATACAGAATATTAATATTAGTGTATGGATGTTTCAAGTTTGATTCTATTATTTTTTTGTAACTGAATAATTATTTTTTTAACAACTTTTAGTACTGGTCCAATAAATGAACAAACCTTAATCTTTTACAATAATAAAAAATTTACTTTTCAGCTCGAGATAAAAAAAGAAATAGCATCCAAAATAAAATTAAATGCTTCTGGATACGATGGAATACATATTATGCATGCCTGTCAAAAAAAATGTTACACATTTTATTAACTGTTGCCTCGAAAGGGGATTGTTTCCAGGGCAATGGAAAATCTCTATTGTATGCCCTATACCTAAAGTAAACAGTACAGAAGCATTTGGTGATTTACGTCCTATTAGTTTATGTATTTTAAGTAAAATTTTAGATCAAATAACACAATATTTTAATGATTATATGTTGTTTCCTAAATGTCAGGTTTTAGAAGTGTACGAGTACAACACTGCTAAATATTGTAGATACACTAGTTAGAAGTCTTGATGAGAGATTAGCGAGCTTGCTAGTTTTGTTAGGCTTTTCCAAGGCTTTTGACTCAGTGGGATTATAATTTATTGACGGCAAAATTAAAATATTATTATTTAGATGACAAAAGACTTTTGTTTTTTTCGTTCATATTAGGAAAATCTTCATCAAACTCTAAGCATGTCTGAGCTAGTGTCATTTGGAGTTCAACAGGGTCCATATTGAGTCCATTTCTATTTCTTGTATACACATCTGCATTTTTAATGTTATTAAGTTTCCAGAGGTTCATTGTTTATGCAACTTATACACATACAATTTAATACCCAATAATATGAATTAGCATCTAAAAATATTAACGAGGATCTTAGCAAAATAGTTTCGATTTGTAAAAAACATAACTTAAAACTGAATTCACAAAAAACGTCTATAATGTTATTTTGCCTGAAAAATAATTATCAAATTCTCAAATCCATCTCAAATATTGTAATTAATGATGACAAGTAACCATTTGTTGAAAAAGCCAACAACTTAGGTGTTATAATTGATATTTACTTAGGATTTAACGACCATGTTAACAATTTAATAAAAAAATCTTACAATTTTAAAACTACTATACGCAAATAAACATATTCTTAATTATAAAACAAGAAAAAAATTATGTGAATCAATTGGACTTTCAATTTTCTTTTATGCTAATATTGTATATTATCCGTGCTTGAATTCAGCTACCAAAAGTCGCATTCAAAAAGTACAGAACACCTGCTGTCGATTATCTAATAATCTGAGGAAATTTGATCATATTATCTCAGAAAAATGTTGGCAAATAAACTGGTTAAATATCGGTAATAATTATTAATATCATGGACTTACCTTTGTACATACACCGTTTGCTTTTAACATCTACGCCTACATATTTACAAAAAAAGTTGTTGTCTAGGGATGAAATTCACAACCATGACATTAGATCTTGTCAAATTCTTATAATGCCAAACCCCGCCATAGCAATATTTAGACGATCTTTTTCCTACAATGCTGTTCATTTTTATAATAATGTTGAGCATGATTTAAAAAATTATAGTTTAAATTCATTTAAATTTTAAATTAAAACAAATTTATTGCAAAACCAATAATTAATATTTTCATTTTGTTTGTATATATATGTACGTGTATGTATGTATATACATACGTATGTGTATATGTGTGTATGTGTATATGTGTGTATGTGTATGTATATTTGTATATACATATGTTTATGTTATTATAATAGTTTATAAAAAAAATTGTAAATACGTAATATTGTAAAATCCTAAAAGGTAAGGGTTCAGTGGAAGAGTGTAGTGTGTTGGACTACAAACTTCGCCTTTAATGAAATGTAATCTACTGTTTCATTAATAAAGACGTATATTATTATTATTACTATTTATATTGTTATTAATATTATTATTATTATTATAACGTAGATAGGTTGATCTCATATGAGTAATTATTCATGATAAAGGAAACAGAAAAATTCTCATAAAATTCCTTTATTAATGTGACCGGTTTCGTGAACAAATTAATTACTTCACATCTATATTTATAAAAATTCCTGTGTCTGATGATGTGAAGTAATTAATTTGTTCACGAAACCGGTCACATTAATAAAGGAATTTTATGAGAATTTTTCTGTTTCCTTTATCATGTATTATTATTATGTTTTCTAGAGCAGTCTCACGTCTTCCTTTGTTTCTCTTGTAATGGCCGAAAATGGTGTCCCTTTTTCCCTTCTCTAGAGAGAGCCGTACGGCAGCATACCGATTTTTCGATAGATCTGGAGATTTTCAATGAATTCTACTGATCTACCGATCCACACACAAATTCTACCGAGAAGCAGACAGAAACTAGAAATCTAACGATTGATCTGTTTGAAAACTACTTCACATCACTTTGAACCTGCTTTACAGTTTACAGTGACTTGTATTCGCAACTATGCATACATATTGTATTATATTTGAGTCACCCCCTGTCGAAAAGGAGAAAAATGTAATAATATAATCGCGAAACTGGAACATCTGTGGATTGGGCCTACTGGGGATACCACAGTAAAAAAAAATCGCTATTTACTCTACCTCATAGTGGTGTAGAAATGAGTTTACTTTGAGTTTACAAAATTGTTATAATTATGTAGTGTTGGCGGTCACTCATCACGGTCGGTGACCGGTCATTTACCAGTCAGGTCACGGTTAAGTTGACTGGTCAAATAGCATCGTGTCCAAGGTGGTCATGGATACGGTCAACATGACCGATCAACTTGTCCAAGTTGTCCAAAATTTTAAATTACCTACCATTTCTCTTGAAATTTTAATCATGACACTTGACAATTGATGTGTAACTGTCAATCACCTGTTTTTGGACAAAGAAATTGAAATAAATCTTCAGTATTAAGAGAGACCAGTAGACTTTTTCATTTTCTTTTAGTTTAAAAATGCTAAAAGTTGGAATTTCTTTAAAAAATAAGAAACAATTTGTGTTAAAAAATATGCAGAATGTAGGGTCCTGTGGAATAAGGTATCAAAGCCATGCTACCAGTGGTGGCTGATGAAATGTAGGTTATGTTATATCACAGTATTGCAGCATGGAACCCAAGCGATACAAGGCATAAAAAAAATATATTTCTTCATGAAATTTGAAATGTGGATATATTTTCCAATATTTACAGATTGTTTAAAAAAATAACCTAGTGAGCCACACAATTTTTTTTTTGCAAATTTCAATCACAATTTTTTTTCTGCAAAACTTCTTTATTTAGTTTTGATAGTTATGCCTTAAAGTAACGTTTGTAATCCATGCTTCAATACTAACATATGACATAACCTAAGTTTGACCAGCTAGCACTGCATGCTACTTGCCTGACAAAACGAATAGTAAAAAAATTGCCAAAAATGTCCCAAAAATGTGAGGCAATTATTCATTCCCAAAGATAGCAAAACTCCAAAAAGTGTTACGTTCGATAAATTCGTAACAAAACCAGCACGCAACGAGAATATCAGTAAAAAGAAAATATTTAGCTCAGTTTAGACGATGGTCGTGAAAAAAATTTTAACTGAATGTTTGGTTGCCTGTTATACGCATATTTTCTTTAGACTTAGTGGAATTTAGGCCAATAATTATAACAATAAACTGTTTTTAAAAAAGCCAACGTTTCGAAATCAAATAAATTGTTTCGAAACGTCGACTTTTTAAAAACAGTATGTTGTTTTAAATTTTGGCCTCAATTCCACTGAGTCTAAAGAAAATAATTTGCATAATTTCCTTCAACATAAGCCTCATTTATACAAGTACAATACACCAATTTGATGAGAAAACTATGATACACCCAATGGCACTTTTATTTTTCATTATTAAAAATGACCGGTTTCGTGCTACATCTTGACCGGTCACGATGATCTGGTCAGTCACGGAAACATCTTGACCGGGCAACTACCCATCACTATAATTATATAATGAATAAACAGAAAAAAAAATTACAAAAGTTATTATGAAAAAACTATTTTTTGCCCTTTCATTTAAGATAGTGTCGCGCGACTCCCTCCTCACTCCAAAGTCATAAACTTGGATTTTTCAGCATGGTCCCGACCTAAACAGCATATATCAAAATCGTGTCTACCTCACCTTTTGTACGGCAAAAATCTCTACCTGGAATATAAGTGATTTTATTATTTTCAAATACATAGAATTATTTCCCCATTCTCCAGAAAATATCAATACTGATATTACAGGCAGTGATATTAGACGAAGAAAGAACAAAAAAGTGAAGTTCAGTTCAAACTTATTTCCAACATAAGTATTTTATGTCGGCGCTTTCATCCCTTTACCGCTGTCAAAGGTGACGTTTTTTTTGTATGTTTCAAATAAGATTGAAACTCGGATTGAAATAAACTTTACTTCGTCAATTAGTCGACGTTTCGTTAATATTTAATAACATTCTCAGGGCTATTTCAGCAAATTTTTTGTTGTCAGCATAAAAAAATAAATAGGTAAACAAACACTTTGATAGAGCAATACAAATACAACCATATCATTTGGCAGATGTATAGTTTATTTCTAACTTATTTGAAACATAAAGAACATCAGTTTATTGATTCCTTTATCGCCGTCAAAGAAAATGACGTTTATTATGTTGAAAATGAGTTCGAAATATACTGTACAATGAACACTTGATGCAACATTTCTTAGTGACAATATGCGAAATACAATATTTAAAACTAATATCACAAACAAGTCCAGGAAGTGTAACGAACAAGTAACTTAAAAAATATATATATTTTCAGTTATATTAAATGTTTTTCAGCGACATTTTAGGGCCGGTTTTTCCACCTCCCATTAAATCTATTTGATAAATAAGTTTCACTATTATAAACAATTATTGATATTGATACAAACTGTATCTATGGAAACCAAATAAATTTAAAGGGAGATGGAATGAAGATGGTAGATAGTTTCCTTGGATACAATTGTGTTAATAATTGTTTCCATGGAACTTATTTATCAAATAGATAATGGAAGATGGAAAAACTGGCCCTCAGTAAATTTACTCTAAAAATAGATTTTATCTGGGAAGTTACTTGACTTTTAAATATTTGTACGATATTTATACAGGTTTTTAACTGTTTATGTCATATTATTATTCTTGGAGATTTTAATATACTTTTTATACAATAGCGATATTTATAGCCCCAAAGGATGATTAATGAAAAACTTAAATGAGAATGTTGAGATTGATGAGTTAATAATTTTAATGGGTTACCTCAAGATTCAGCTTTAATCAATATTATATTTTACATTTTCAGTGCAGAACATTAGAACAAGAAAACATTGAAAGAGCGCTCAAAGAAATTTTGATAAAACAGATTGTTTTCACTTCACGTGACAAATTGAACAATGGATATTTATTCGGTATTGTTTTTTTAACAAATTTAAGAAAATGCGAATTTTATTTGTAAAATAAGCATGTATTTTTCTTTGTTTGATCAAAATCGGGTAGTACAGAAAAAGCATAAGTGAACAAATATGTATGTAACTTCGTGAATCTTTGTTTATTTCTAAACACAATTCGGTTGTTGACGAGTTTTTTTAAATGGTGATATGTGACAGTGGAGACATTAATTTAGTTATGTGTTTAATTTGGATGAATAATCCTAAGCGCAATTAGTCTAAGATCCGAATTAAAAACGACCTTCACCTATCTGTTTAATGGATGAAAAATATTTTATATTAATTTTAGTATGTTATAAAATATATCGCGAGTGGGTTGGCTAAAAAATTCCTGGCAAGACTATGATTAATTAAAAATTCAAAAATAACTTTTTTTTAAAACATTGCACTCATTTGTTTAAGGAACAAATTTTATTCCAATCGAAACTATGAAGCCTATAGAATATGCAAACGTTAGGTTGTCTATTTTTTCCTGGCGTAACTATTGGGTTGGCAGGTATAAACAGGTAATTCGATACTAGTAATTTACATTCATATGTTTAATGAATAAATCTTATATCAAAATAAAGGTAATTAAATTGCGAACAGAATGATATGGGTTTGTCTGCGAAAAATCTGGTTTAAATTCCGGTTGGCGAGCTTTAAAAACCGAAATATTGGTGAGAATGAAAATGTGCGACAAAGAGGTCCGACCGAACTATCCGTTGCGATAGAACAGGACGCAGCATTGTAGCTGCGCGCGGCTCGTCCATTGGATGAAAGAGAGTGCGCATACTATTTGTTCGTGCAATTGAGAAGGGTAGCGATAGACTAGTAAATACTCTGAGCATTATTTTGGAACAGCTGGCAGTAGACTTGAAATAAAATTATAAATATATAATAAATATAAATAAATAAATAAATAAATAAATAAATATATATATATATATATATCTATATATATATATATATATATATATATATATATATATATATATATATATATATATATATATATATATATATATATATCTATATATATATATATATATATATATATATATATATATATATATATATATATATATATATATATATATATTATTTGTGATTATAGAGTATATAAATGTTCTTCCAAATAAAAATATGATAGTGATATATACTTATCTTGAAAATTTTATGTGTTTTATCAGGAGACTAAATAAAAATAAACAAAGCAAATAGTCGAAAAATAAATAAAAATAATACTACAAAAATTTTATTATAATATAATATAAATACAAACATATTTTAATAAAAAGTTTCTCAATTAATGAATATTATTCCACATCCGATTCATCGGAAGTAAAATTTTGATCTTCAAATTCGGAACATTCGTCATCATTTTCTTCTTCTGTCATTTCTACAATATCTTGTATTGTTAAAGGCGTTTGGTGTCCAATAAATCCTGTTGGTTTTAAATAATCATCTAATTACCAACCGCAGTTTTCAGGCTGAAGTTTTACGCATATAGGGTTCGTTGCATTAAGCCACATGGAATTGACAAAAATAGTTCTTAAATTTTTTTTTTAAATAATTTGTTTGGCCAAAACAAAATTAAAAATTTTCAAATTCCACGATCTTCAGTGTCATTATTTCATTATAAATAAAATATAGAAGATATATTTACTATTATATTATAATTTAGAAGATTCATTTACTATGTACTTACTGTATTCTCCGTACAAAAGTTATTAAATTCTTCATTATATTTATTTCCTAAAGCAGTGATTTTTTTATAACACGAGGTATGATAACCAACAATATCGAGTGACGCGTTGGTTAGCTCAACTTCATTGTATTTAAAGTTCTTTTTTTTTTAAGCCAACTTCAATGAACAATTTTTAAAAGTTTCATCATTAAAATTAATTACAGGATCGTCTGAGTCACACAAAAAACACTTTTTAGCCATTTTTTATCATAATATATGGTCCATTAATAACAACGATGCGTAGTAGCACGTTCTCTTGATTCGAATATTGAGGATAACTGCTCCAAAATAATGCTCAGAGTATTTACTAGTCTATCGCTACCCTTCTCAATTGCACGAACAAATAGTATGCGCACTCTCTTTCATCCGATGGACGAGCCGCGCACAGCTGCAATGCTGCGTCCTCTTCTATCGCAACGGATAGTTTGCTCGGACCTCTTTGTCGCACATTTTCATTCTCACCAATATTTCGGTTTTTAAACCTCGCCAACCGGAATTTAAACCAGATTTTTCGCAGACAACCCTATATCATTCTGTTCGCAATTTAATTACCTTTATTTTAATATAAGATTTATTCATTAAACAGATGAATGTAAATTACTAGTATCGAATTGCCTGTTTATACCTGCCAACCAAATAGTTACGCCAGGAAAAAAATAGACAACCTAACGTTTGCATATTCAGTATCAATTGAAATAAAATTTGTTCCTTAAACAAATGAGTGCAATGTTTAAAAAAAGTAATTTTTGAATTTTTTAATTAATCATAGTCTTGCCAGGAATTTTTTAGCCAACCCACTCGCGATATATTTTATAACATATTAAAATTAATATAAAACATTTTTCATCCATTAAACGGATGGGTGAAGGTCGTTTTTAATTCGGATCCTCTACTAATATATTTAAAAAATTATTAAACTTCGAATATTTGATTGTGCCGCGGAAACGGTAATGACGTCATATCGGTAGTAAGCTATGAACAGGATATGCAGAAAGAAGTAGAGGAACACGTTGACAAATAAACAAAATAACTTCATGCGTCAAAAGTTAAGTGGACGTTTAACTAACAGTGTTTATTATTTGATGTGAACATTTTCTTGTCAATATAATAATTTTTTCAAAATGATTGAGACGGGATTTGTAAAAGCTATTTCTGACATAGATATATTTATGGTTACCGAATTTTTACCAAGAGATGATCGCTTTAGCATTGCAGAGGTTAGAAGTGCAAAAGCCTCAAGGTACGTTATAATTAGTTTTGATATGCAATATTAGAAAAGATTTATGCGAACTATCAAATATTTTTATCAGTCTACATTATTTTATATTTATATATTTATTACAGTCCAGTTCGAGAATCTTATAGTGATAATGCCATTGGTTAAGTTTAGTTAAAAAGTGATGGATCTAATTGCACAGTTAAAGCTAAAATTTTCAAAAATTGAATGGTGGAAGCCATTACTTTGTGATAATCAATCATAATAATATAATAAAACACTTTACTTTGGTTTTTATCACTGTTTTTTATTGTAACTAAACGTTACTGCAGTTTGAACAATTAACATGCCATTTTCAGACGATTTATAACAAGTGAATGAAGGACACAAAAGAATTTTTGTAGTTTTATTCCTATTAAGTTGAGCGGATTATCTAAGCATTTAAAATACAAATGAGATACGGAAATTTTACAAATTCAATTCGGATTAATCAAGTTTTATACCCTAGGGTGAACGGATATCTAATAATGTTTAAGTACCTAGTTATTATTGTTAAATTCTTAGATAACCAGTCACCCTAGGGTATAAAACTTGATTAATCCGAATTGAATTTGTAAAATTTCCGTAATCTCATTTGTATTTTAAATACTTAGATGATAATCCGGTCAACTTTATAGGTATAAAACTGTAAAAATTCTATTATGTCCTTCATTCACTTGTTATGAATCGTTTGAAAATGGCATGCTAAGTATCGAAACTGCAATTAAGTTTAGTTACAATAAGAAACAGTGATAGAAAAAGAAAGTAAAGTGTTTTACTCTATCGCTAAGATTTGTCCTGAATATAAAGTACGAAGCAAGGTTTATTCCATTACATTAGTAATAAATGTAATAGGTAAAAAAGTTATTGATATTAATTGCCAGGATTATGACACTGCTGCAGGCAAATTCTTTTAAATACCCACTGATTTGGTCTAATTTTTAAATAATTATTAATTGACAATCCACAGATGGATGTAAACATGCAAGGGCTTTTCTTATGTGGCTACATCGGAGAAGTGAAAATCCTTCACCAACAGAAATAACTTGCTATTGACAAACGTCTTGTTTAGCTGGTATAGGAACTTCAACGAAATATATATAAAAGTTATGGATTTTACTACAAAAGTATCTGTACAGAAAGCACTGCTACCAAATAGAAATACATTTTTTCAGAATCTTGTTAAAGTAGCAGATGAAAAGCAAATTGATAATCAGACATCGAGGTATAATTTTGAAACACCAATATGTGCATAACGACAATCTCACAATTCATAAACTAATATTTAATTTTAAAACTGAAGAAGGAAGTCATTATAGGGATTTTGTCTCATTTGCTACTAGTGAAATGTATAGTAGGATATGTAATAAAGTAGAAACTGCCACTAGAGATGAAACTGCATCATTACTGTGGCACGAATTGAGGTATGCAAGAATAACAGCCTAAAAAATATATCAAGTAGTACATCGTCAAACTGCAGGTGGCTACAAATGTAAGGATACAAGAGCAATGGCTAGAGGTAGAGCACTTTAGAAAGAAGTTCTGGCTGTTGCAAATGATTTTGTTGTTGAAGTGAAGTGCCCGTTTAGTGCTAAATGCTAAATTATATTAAATGCAATAAAATTAACAATAAATATAATGCACAAATTCATCTTCAAATGTTTGCTGCTAAAAAACCAAAAGGTCTTTTTTGTGTCTCTAAACCAAACTTTGAACAAACCAGAAATGTTCGTCTATTCTGGGTCACTTATCAAGAAAATTTTATAAAATAAATTATGAATAAAGCTGAACATGTTTGGAGAAATTTTATGTATCATAAATTGTGTGTGTGCGTGTGCGTGTGCGCGTGTGCGTGTGCTCGTGTGCGCGATAACTCAAAAAATACTAATTCCCAAATTTGCAGATGAAGATTTTTGACAATATTTTAAGTGACACATTAAAGTTGGTGAATGTGGTACCACCAGAAGAGACATAAGGACTGAAAGAAAAAAGAAGGTACAGTTTTAGGAAAAAAATTCAAAAATATTTATTGAATTTCTGGACGAACCTCGATAAATTGTGATGAAAAACATAACTTCATGAAAATACTGTCTGCATGTTTATAGTATCTACGTATCGCGATAGCAGCCAGCACAGTTTTTCAGATAAAGCCTTCACTTTTGGTACAAGCTTTAAAGACCGGATACACTACTGGTATAAGAAAGTTATGAACTGGCCACATAATATTTTTTGTAAAAATGGTTTTATCTAATGAATGTATGTGTGGAAAACATATTGGACGTATCTCGAGGCGTATCCATTAATTAATAAAGTGATGATACTTAGTTTTTCAATTTTATGGCATGACTAAAGTTAGTATATTTTGTGGCACGGCCATGATTCATTCGCCATACAATTAGTAATATTTACTTAAATGTATTTGTGATAAATTAAATATATATATATATATATATATATATATATATATATATATATATATATATATATATATATATATATTAAGTCAGTGTGACACAAACACAACACATAAAAACAAACACACATATTTAAAAGGATACTGAATATTCCTTACCAGAATATCCTAATTATAGTAAAAATGCAAACTTAAAAAATATAATTTAATATACTACCTATATCCCGCATTGTATTTAACAATTCGTTAGAAACAAAATTTGTAATAAGTTTGTATTGTGTTATTTTTTGTTGATATAAATTTTATAAAACCATCGCGAATACATGAAACTAAATATTTGAATGGATTGCATTTTTTTTATTCTGACCGTGTAAAAGTTTGTTTCATTGGATTTGATGGTTTTTCTTTTTGAGTATTCAGACAGTTAATGACAGATTGGACGGCATTATACCTAGTTCTAAATGGTAGAGGTAATTTTTTTTATTAATATTTTTTTAGGCCTACACTAATGATTTTAAAAAATTATCTATTGTTAGAATGTTTGCTTTAAAAAATTTGGATGCCAAACTACATGATATTTCAAATTGGTTGCTTAACCTAGCAAATTAACTTTTATTTTCCTTAATCACAATACATGTTCGTTTTTGAACCATTTTGACAAAGTAGGTCCATAAGAATATAATACTACTTTTTTGGGATATCTAAATATATTTTTGGATTATTCTCTCTCATACATGTAAATGCCACTTTCACAAAAGGAATTAGTTATTATTTTTTAGCTTTTGACATTTCCTCATTCATATCAATATCTATTGGGTCACTACCACTAGGGGCAAGTTCACTTAAGATTTTTTCTTCTTCACTTGTACTTTGGCGAAAACATTTTAAGTAGTTGTTTTATTGGTGATGATGCAACACACTTTATTAATGTAATATTAATTAATTAAATGCTCATATTTACTGCGTATTTGGGGTTGGACTTGTATTCCCACGGTAAGTTTTTCAATAGAGGGTATTTTAACTTGGATGCCAACAGACTGAAGATCATCCTTTCCAACTTGACTCCATAAATTACGTAAATCAATTTCTTAGATTGGTAATATTTTACTGACAGTAGAATTTGTTGCTATGGATCGTTCATGAATTTTTTTGTTGTTTTTGTTGTGAACGTATACCCAGTGCAAATTTTCTTTTCTTCGTTTCGGGCCAATTAAATATATGTAATAATACATGAGACTTTGAGAAAATACGGCCACCAATTAGCTCACATTGTTGGTAGTTTACCATATCATCTTATAGCTATATTATTAGAACTAAAATAAAGATAACTGTTCAACTTACATTGAAATGGTTTTCACAACAAAAGTAGTTAGTCCTTGTTGTTGGTAAACTTTGTCTGGTGGCTTTGAACCATCCACTTTTACATTCATCATTCGTTGGAACAGTTTGGAACAGTTTTTCTGGTGAATTGGTGGTATTATTTACACAGTACGGCATAAAGCATCATCTAAACATAAATATAAGCTAAGTTATATTTAATGTTAAATTCGAAAATTGACAACTTCCTCTTCTTCCTCCATTGCTAGCAACGTGTTTCTAATTTCGCAGCCGTTTTTCGTTGTTTTTATGATTAACTTCTCCGCAGACTACCGATGTGATGTCATCGGCGTTTGAAATGCATGTCTTTTGTTAATTGATATTGTAATATTATAAGATTTTATTTCCAACTTTCACATATTGCTAATGATTTTTTTAAGACGAAATGTTATTGTTTAACAGAAATTCTACTAAAATTTTCACATAATACAACAACCGAATTATAGTTATGATGCGTCCATATTTGATAAAAACATCTTTATGTACAGTATGAATAAATAGATTAGGACATTATTAAATAAAATTTCTGAGCAAAAAGCGGCCCATCAGTCAGAGATTGTTTTTATAAAATGGTTTTGCACAGAAATAGAAAGCCAGAAATACAATATACAGGCTGATCCTTAAGAACATCAAGAAAATTCAGAAAATTTAAAATATAATGAAGTTTTTTCCTCAGTTTTGTAAATAAAATTACTCTAATTTTTGAAATAAATAAATTATTAAAATATTTTTATTTGTTTTTGTAGATGAGTTTGCTGTAAAGATATTTGTCTTATTTTAAATTTAAACCCTAATATTAAAGATAACATTTGCTGTGCACACGTTTTCATTATTAAAATACATATTTGTTTCAGACGGTGGCGAAAAAGATTCTTTGAAGAATTCATAAAATCCGTTCGATATGTCCTGAGGATTGTCATACGTCTCGTTCCTTAGATGAACTTTGTTTGGGATGGCAGTAGTTGCGTTTTTAATGTTTATATATGACCAAAACGATTTAACATCTGTTTTAATATTATTTTGGATACTGTCTATATAATTTTTATATGCAAGGTCGATATCTTTTTTTAATCTTCTACCGGAGATGTTTAAATTCATTGGACCCAAGTGTGTCATCGGTTTGCTTATATATTTTCGAAAATTTTAATTTTATCTTTATATCATTTATAATAGTACGGTTATACCACAGTAGATACTTTTTCTTACGCAGAATATATCTAGGTACACACATTAAAAGATTTTATTTAATACCTCTTAAAAGCGATCGCAGGCAGTGTTTACATGAGACACTTCATCGATGAATGACCAATCAGTATTAAATATTATTTCGTACAATATAATATACAGGGTGTATCACTTAAAATAAGAAAGTTGAGGTAATTTCCGGTTAAAACAAACATGAAGAATATGTGTGTGATATGCATTTATGATCAGTGGAATGTCACATGTCCATTTCTGCATTTATCAATTTTTATATTTTTCAGTTCTTCGTTCGCAATTTTTTATTTGAAGTTCAACTGTTTTCTTCTTTTCGAATTCCAATTCCTCAGAAAATATTACATAAGTATAAGTTTGAAATTTATTTCATAGGTGAAAAATCAAGCAATGAGTTCGAGTGAGCCACTAAAAATTATCATTCTGTACAATGTTTTCATCTGGTAATTGTAAGTGTCTGTGACAAATACTTACGTCTGTATGTAACATGCCTCACTTTTTTTATTAAATTCATATCCCATTTTGGATGCCAATCTATTACTATTCCTAGATATTTGCATTCAGGAGATATTTATAGTTGCATTGTTAAACGGGGCAAGAAGACTAGAAGTCTGATAGGTATCTCGAATATGATAAAAAGAGTATGTAGTGAGTTTTGCTTAGTTAATTGTCAAAAGTCGACTATCAAACCATTCCACTATAAGTTTAAAATCATTTTTTGCAGTTATTTTCAAAGGTTTCCAATCTGGGGCATTATATGTTACAGTAGTATCATTAGCAAGACTCCCCCACCTTTTACTGGCAATTTATGCGGATCATTGAAGTATTTATTGAAGATTATCGGGTCTAGGAGTGTTCCTTGAGGGGCTCCATACGTGATTGTTTCAATGGCACTATCCCTAACTGTTATTTCATGTATAGATTTCTATAATTTAAATAGCTATTTATTAGTTCATATGAAGTTCCTTCGATACTCTCTAATATAGATAAAAGTTGGGAATGACTAATTGTATCGAAAGTCTTTGCTAGATCAACGAAGATGCAAACATCTTGTTCCTATGACTATTGGCCCACGACGTGCACCAACATCCCAAGACAAATTGAGTGATTATGCAATGTGCTTGCTACCCAGCTTCTAGACTGATACAAATGTAATAAGATGATAGTAAACGCAATTTAAATATATCAAATGAGTGCTTTTATGAACTGACCATCAAACGGAGTCTTTACATCAATTTACCAATTATTTCTTGAAATTTTAAAGGAAAATTCAAATTAAAATTTTGTATTTGCAGTTAAAAATAAAACAAATTCAATAAGTAATCATTCCATAATGAATTATGTAAATGTCTTTCTTATTTCAGGTTTAGAAAGAACATAACTAATTATATATTTTTTTAATTTAAATATCGTATTCGAAAATTGTTATAGGTTCTAGTATTTCACTATGAATGCGCAAATTTATTTTTTTCGGAACATATAAAGCTGGAAATAACTGAATTTGGTGGCAATAATCGTAAGCATTGTGTACGGATTTTAAGATCGAAAGGGGAGAAATAGATTTAACTGAAATCTGCCTTGCAGTCGCCTCTTTCCGCATTGATGTGATAACTAGTAAGTGGTATTATGGAAAACAAAGAAAACAGACGCTATCGATTCCTTTAGAATTGTCGTCGTTCAGTCCCTGTTAAAATGTCGAATTTTATGTTATGATGATAACAATTTCATTTTAGTCCCATGTTGTAATTTGGAAGTTATCAATTTTAATATATAAATTTTTTAAAAATAAAAAATAAATTAGGTTTCCTCTTCTTGGTAAAAGTTTAAAATATAGAGTGGAATGAAAAAATAATAACGCTAAAATTTTTTTTTGCTAATTATTATTTACTACTTTTACAAAATTTATCATAGATAAGTAAAACACATATTTTTTTTAAACAATTATTTTCCCAGCTATTTGCTAAAACGCTGAAACTTGGATTACAAAAAAGATAATATGCACATTATGTTCAGTGTGACTGACTCAGTAATGTTATTTTTAATTCCAACTATTCTGTTCAGTAAAACCAAAAACAAAAGGTACTCACGAGTTAAACAATCACTTTAAAAACTTTACGACATCTGCAGACACGTGTTTCTGCTTTTAGCTTCGTCTGGACAACTCAACCAAAGGATGTAAAGAAACTGAATACTAGTAAACCTCAAAGTAATAAACATTTATGGTTTCAGAGAACAGAATAATTGAAATTATATAGTGGAAATTTCCCGTAGGCTGGAATAATTTAAAAATAAAGATAAATTAAGTTGTGTGAGTTGGAAGGGACTTTGGAAGTTAAGCACCGTGCTGATGAAGACCAATTAGTCAGAAACACGTGTCGACGGTTTGCATCTTTCTGCCATTTGCAATGTTTGCATTTTCCACCGTGCAATTTTTTTCTTTATGCAGGCGTACCCGTTAACTCATATTGTTTGTTACTGTAATGTAATTAAACCCGCGTCAAATTCCTTCACTGTTCATATTTATTTTCCTGGGTTCGGAATCCCACGCAGGTTGCTATAGTTGCCCGCGTGTGCGATGCTTGGACGACGCTCTAATACAGAGCTATCCAAGTGAAAGCCACAAAGGTGCGACTGGCTCCCTGTCAGTGGTTTTCCTTTAGTGTCTTTTTTTGAGTTTTGTCCACCATTTTAACTCAGCTACACCGTGCTGATGAAGACCAATTAGTCAAAAACACGTGTCCACGGTTTGCATCATTCTGCCATTTACAATTTTTGCATTTTCTACCGTGCAATTTTTTTCTTTATGCGGTCGTACCCGTTAACTCATATTGTTTGTTACTCTAATGTAATTAAACCCGCGTTAAATTCCTTCACTGTTCATATTTATTTTCTTGGGTCCGGAATCCCACTCAGGTTGCTATAGTTGCCCACGTGTGCGATGCTATCTCGAAAACAAAAGACTATCGAGCATTCGCTTCTAGACCAAAATATTAATCTCTAAAAGTATCCTAGTAATGTAAAAGTCTAAAACTTGTCTGACCACAGCTGGCTACAGCCAAAAAGAGAAATCAAAAAATTTTCGTTTTTTGGAAAACCTCAAAAATGGTTTCAGTTAGCCTTGATTTCTTAACGGATTTGGAATCAGTATAAAATTTGGTAAAACTTATCCAATTAAACTGACCTTGTAGCTCTTATGGTTTCCAAGAGCGCAATGGTGAGCGTCGAATTTGAGACACACGGTATAAAGATGCTTATCTAAATGACATGTTATCCCGTATTATGTCCAAGCGGTCTCTATGGACGTGTTATGGACGTCTATTGGTTGCAGATTTTTCTTGCTTTTGGATGTCCATTAAACATCCATACAATGTCCAGTATATTCCTCTATGGGCATGTTATGGATGTCCATGGGATACAGATTTTTGGGACCTCTTTACATTCATTGGACGTCCATTGAATGTCTTCTGAACAAAAAATGGACGTCCACTGGACATCCAGTACATTTATTGTGGACGTCCAGTGGACGTACTTGTGCTGTCTGGGGAAGAATAAGGGTACCAACATAGTGGAGCGACAAGGTAAGCGACGCGACTTAAATTTTGACGAATAATTATATACAACCGAACAAAGTAAAGAGTAAACTAGGTCACACAACGAGACTAACGAGGCGACGCACGACGAGATAAAATTCTGATTTGTTGTCGAATGTGGCGCTGCAATTTTTACTTGTTGAAAGTAAAAAGTCAGTCCATTTCTGTCGTAAGTGAAGAGATACTTCAATAAAAATATAAATGAAAGGTGGCAATATCCATTCTCAAATATGTTATTGTTCAAAGTATTTGCGGTGTGTATTAACAGGGTGTGCGGAATATTTTCTTTCACGCAGCTTCTGAAATGCCAACAATACCCATGCCGACGCACTATCACACAGTAACTCATCCACACTGAAATCATTATTGATACTAACTTCAAATAAGCAAAATTTGTCTTCTCATTATGTGCTCATGTCCTATGTCGTGTCGCTAACCTCTTTGCTTTGTCTCTACTATGTTAATATCCTAAGTCTCTGCGTCTGTGACTTTCCGTCAGACTAATATCAGACTGTATTTTTTTGACAAATAGAAGAAAATAATAAAACTAATTCCCTAACGTTTCGGAAATGAAATCTGTTTCCCTTTTTTAAGATTGTTTAGCTTTTGTAAAATATGTGTAGCATAAAATTTGGCACATATATTATTTGTTTATATGGTATTCACAGACACTTACATAGAATTGTTGATATGTAAAACCATGTAATATTAATTGGGTCAAATTCAGTTTTTAGCATCGGAAATCATGATATACAAAAATTTACAAAGAAATTTGACAAACATTTATCTTAATTTAACAATATTGTTGTTGATTGCTTAATTCCTAGTTTTACTTCAGTCAAAAAACCTCAAAAAATGATCCAACCTCCTGAAAAATCCGAAAGTTTTGAAACTTCGCACACTTATTTAGAAGTACCTAAGAATGAATATACCGAAAGTCCTCATGAATATAAGGCGAGCTCTAGCGGCAATTAGCGAAAATAGGGCACTTTCTTTGGTTTTTCGTTAATATCTCGAGAACCGTTGGTCGGAGGCAAAAGTTGATTATATACATAATTAAGGCTTATCAAATTTGGTACAAAAATGATTATATACATTTTTCTTTTATTCCCAATGGTTCCCGAGCTATAGGCGCTAAAAGAGAGCGTTTTGTGAAAAACCACGCTAGGGGCGGTACAATATGGCATTTCTAATAATATTTGACATATGGTTTACCTACATTTTTGTATACTAAGGATAATTGAGGAGATAAACTTCACAACTTTGTATAAAAAGCACATGATGTAGTTACTTATGATGTATATTGATGAGGCACATGATGTAGGTATATTAAACAATGAAATATATGAACAAACAAAATCCTGAGGTTATTCCAAGGAAAATTTTGTACAGAAAAATCAATCAGCTCTGAATCGCTTCTTGGTAGAAGGCCCTGCAATTTGATTATCATGGCCAGCTTCTACACTTACTGCCTGAAACAATAGGTAAGTATGCATGAGATGAAGATGTGAGAGAACCATTATACAAATAAAAACATGTAAGTAAAAGAAAGTATATAAGAAATAAATAAAACAGAAGAAGTAAATATAAGAAAGTAGTAAGCGACCAGTAAAACAACATACGAACATGACAACCGATTTATGTATACTATTGCAAGGTAAATGAATAATAAAAAAAATACAAATGTGCAATCTCACCTGACTTCTGGTTCCAGCAAGCACATTGCTTTGACCTTTATGTACCAAATGTTCAGTGTTTGTTATTTGCACTGAATGATCTGCTTCTTCAAGGTTTATGACATCGGGATCATCAGGGTCATCAAAGTCTTCTTCGAGGTTGGAAGTAACACTATTCAAACATTCGCCATGACAAATGTGACAAATGCTTGTACACGTTATTCCTTCCTTTCGACAGCCACATCTGTTCCCACATGTGTTGTCGCACAACAAACAGTTCTCTTCCATTTCATATGTCTATTATATAAACACAACATAGGTCTACGTCAAATATTGTCAAATATTATTAGAAATGCCATATTTTACCGCCCTAGCGTGGTTTTTCACAAAACGCTCTCTTTTAGCGCCTATAACTCGGGAACCATTGGGAATACGAGAAAAATGTATATAATCATTTTAGTAGCAAATTTGATAAGCCTTAATTATGTATATAATCAACTTTTGCCTTAGACCAACGGTTCTCGAGATATTAACGAAAAACCAAAGAAAGTGCCCTATTTTCGCTAATTGCCGCTAGAGCTCGCCTCATATTCATAAGGACTTTCGATATATTCATTCTTAGGTACCTTTAAATAAGTATGCGAAGTTTCAAAACTTTCGGATTTTTCAGGAGGTTAAACATTGTTTTGGCTGGACTATTTGCTTTATGTTCATTTTCCCAAGCATGTTCGCAAATTTTCTATTTCTCAATTTCACCCATCCTAATATAACTTTTATGCTCAGCCATCTTTACGTTAAGAGGTCTGGATGACTCTGCCACATAACTATTCCACTCAAATGGAATACTGTAAAAATACAGGTTTTTAAATTTTGCTTACAAATTACCAGTTTCATTTTTGTTAAATGGATCTTAAAGTATTATTCGTTGGAAATACTGTTCTTATATGACTTTTATTACCAACACTTCAAATAAATTATAAATATAATTATTGTTGTTTACTGATATGTCGACAATTTGCTCTCATAGCATTGAGTTATTAGATAATTGTTTAGAAAACATTAATGATAAAGTATCATTCAATGAATTCACTTTAGAAGTAGTCATAATGAATTACTACACTTCTTGGATGTTTAAAAAAAAATCTCATTTGAAACTAGTGTTACAGAAAACTAACACACTAATAGAAAATTGAGTGATTAATGTAATGAAGCTTCCAACAGAATTAAGCATAAATAGGACGACACATTTGAATTATCTACTGAATATCAAATTTAACTTGGTACACTTGGTACTTTATAAAGCAGAATATCGCATTATTTCAGTTGAACGTATTTACCCAGTAAACCTGTGAAGTTACAGACATCCTGGAGAATTCTAAAATAAAGCTGAAATGTGAGTTCTTAATGCAAATTATATAAATCTTCTGCAAAACATTATTTTAAGCTAACAGATGTATAGAAAACTGCTACAGATGTAATTACTAAGATACTTCTCCAAGAAGCTTATTAAACTAATTTACTTAGAAGCCTGGTTCATAGATTAATATAGATGGTTGGTAGTTATATTTATACTATTATTAAATATATGATTTCTGTAGTACTTATACATATCGCATTATTGATATATTATTTAGATTCAGTAAAACTTCATTATGTTACTTCGTTGATTATTTGTCAACACTTTTATAAGTACTCTAGACAAACATCTTTTTTACTCCTAAAGTGACATGTTTTATATAGGCATAGCGTACATCTACTATTTTATAATCGCGACCAACTTTGTGTAAGAAACAGACATATATTTAGAGGAGAGGGGCACGTTCGGCGGTAGGGTACATTCAGCCATCGATATTTAAAATTCAAATTTGAACTTCGCGCCAATTTCATTACTAAAAGTTGGTAGTACACCTAATCCAACTTCTCAAATAACTTTAAAGTGTTTTACAACGGCCAAAAGATTATAGCTATTAAAAGTGTGTTTTTGGTGACAAAAGCTATATCGTACCACTATATAAGTTTAATATTATTTAATAGTAGGTATTGAATGGCTTCGTGGTTTTATGAAAAGACATGTAACTTTAAGTTTGCGAAAACTGAAGAGCACAAGTTTGGCCAGAGGAATTAGCTTCAATAAAACAAGAGTTGAAGAATTCTTTTAAATTACAAAAACGTTTTGAACAAATACAAATTTACCCCTGACCAAATATTCAACTTGGACGAAATGGGCATAATTACGGTTTTAAATCCGCCGAAAGTTGTCGCCCCTAAGAAGAAAAAAACAAATTAGTCTTGTATCTTCTGCCGAGAGAGAGAGTGAATTAGTAACCCTTGTGGGAATAATCAGTGCTACAGGAATTGCACTTTCACCTATCTTCATCTTTCCGAGAATTAGAAAAGTTGAAGATTATTTTAGAGGATGGCCCAGCATTAAGTGTCGCTTTCAGAAATAAGTCCGGGTGGATGACAGGTGACTTATTTGTTAAAACACTGAAGCGTATTGTAAACCACACCAAATGTAATGCGGATAACAAAATATTGTCACTGATGGATAATCACGAGTCACACACAACTTTGCAAGTTGTTCACTATTCCAGGGCCAGTGGCATTATTCTTCTATCTTTTCCACCCCACACATCTCATAACTCCAACCTCAAAAGTATATGTGCAGTTTCTTTTAATGATTGGATGTCCAGTAGAATCCTAAAAAAACAATCACTGTAAGACATATACCTAAACTGTCAAAAAAGGCCATTTTTGCAATCATTTTCACCTTCCAATATAACAAGCTCATTTGAAAAACCGGGACTATGGCCTCTTAATTCATTCGCGTTCAGTGAAGATGACTTTGATGTTATTTCTGTTTACAATGAGCCGCCAACATCTAGAACAGCTCAAGAAATGTCAACACCTAATGAAGAAGCAAATGTAGAGGGCGAAACTACAAATTCAACAAAACATGCAAGTGACAGAAGCAGGGAATTATTTCAAAAGTAAACCATCAACATCAAGAGCAGAACTATCAGCAACAATCAATAAAGATGAAAGAATAGAAAACGAAGGTGAGAGTTTAGAAACAATAACAAAAAAAGGAGATAACAGCGACAAGTCAAATCGCTCTTTAATTCTAAGTTCTAAGTCTGTCAATTTCCAAAAGCTGAGAAACGACCAGCAAGTTCAAGGAAACCTAAAGCTAATCGGGGCAAGCCTAGAATATACAGAGAGACTTCTGACAAAAACAGAATAGAAGAAATGAATCAGAAAAAACTGAAAAACAGAAAAATGGGAGACAGGACTGAAAATCAAAGAGACCTCGTGAGATTGACAGTGCATTTACACTTAAAGATACAATTAAAATGAAAGAAGTTAAACGAGCAAAGTGTTTGAAAGCTCCACCAGTGAGTCAGAACCATCATCTATTGACTATTGCAGAGAAAGTGAGTACATTTGGAATTCTTACAAGACATTGACAATATTGAACTTAAGTTTCATTTTGGTAAAATTTTTATCAAAAAATTCCACAATGCATTATGTTGGCTGTGTCAAAAATATTAATTCAGATAATTCATTTGAGGTTAAATATTTTAGACAAAGGGGTAAAACAAATCAATTTCACTTCACTTCAAGTAGATGCCAATGAAAAATGTAGTCGAAATGTATTTTAGCAATCCTGAAAAATTCTGTTAAGTCAAGAAGAGACATGGCTTTAACTTTTTTATTACAATTTTGACAGGCTCAATGTGAAGTAAATTTGTTTAATTCTTGTTTTTCCAAAGTTGCCTCTTTTTTGTGATTCTTAAAATCTTTTAATTTAAATACATATGTTAATTTTTTGCCAACATTTTTTAAGTTTATAATAATAAAATATAAAATTTTGTGTATTGTTTGTAGTTTGTGTTTCTTTATTCAAAAGAATTACTGTAGGCATTTTTAACAAATGTTCCTGTATTTCTGTTGATAATGTAGCTTTAGTTAAAATAATTCATTACGTCAATTTGAATTTTTAACAAATAAAAACGAGTAGTAGCTTTATATCTTGTTTTTTACATGATTACTATTATAATACTAGAAATGCCGAAACTACCCCATTTGGTGACCGAACATACCCCTACATGGGGTACATTCAGCTTATGTGTAAAGGTTGTTTTTAATAACTAACAGAAAAAGTTGTAAAATATTGTAATTAAAATAACGTGCTACATTTTGTAGGTAAATTGTCCAACTGATTTACTCATATCATGTAATTTATTTAAAACAATATTTGTGATTTATTACGCCATGAAAATCATTGAGGTCGAACGTGACCCACTCTCCCCTAATGTCTCCGCCATTGTGATGCTGACAAAAATAAAGTTAATAAAAATGTGAATGTTGTCAATATAATTATGATACTTGTGAAAACCTAATAAAGTATAATCAATGTTGACAGGTTAAATCACTCAAATTTGTGTATCCAAGAAAAAAAGTTAGAATTTTTTTTCTAAAATTCACCATTTTTGGGTCGCGCTTGTTTTTTCGATCTACAGTATCCATCTTTTACCATGAACTGGTCTACGTTGCGTTTTGGTATCACAATGCTCCTAAAATCTATTGAAATATCACAATATTAAATCAAGTAAAGTGTGAAAGCCTGCGACCCCTACACTTTGTATAAATATTATATCACGTTGCAAAGTGCAAGAGAATTAAAACTTAAAACCATGCCGTCGGCAGCTCCAGGCAGCGAAACTCTCCACGCAAGTGACAACATAAGGGGGAAGAGGTGTTATCCATATACGGCCTGCAACAGATTATCAAGAAATACATTGCATAGTTTATACGCTTTACATTTTAAACATGAATTGTTACTGCTACAGAACATATTTAAGATGTTGGTTATGGCTGACATTCGTAATTCTCAGTGAAGCTGATAGTCTTCCCATGAGACTCCTCATAAGACATTCTACTTCTTTAAGAAACTTCTTTAGCACTTCTTGTAGAGTTTTTGGTTTATTGGATAGTATACACTGTGTGTATTAAAGTATTAGACATAATTGAAGGAAGATTGAAATTTGGCATCATATCGCGCGCAGTGTGCGCTGTTGACCGCATAATAGCTAGGTGCTAAAGTCGCCACGCCGCGCAGCGCTTTTGCCGTACATTTCCGAACGTTGCGGCAACATTCGTGAATACTTTCTGAATCGTTGTTCATTTTCTCCTCGCCTCGCTGCAACGTGCATTTGTTCGCTAGTGTTCTAGTTTCCAGTTATCGTGGATTAGTTGCTAAATGTTGTCGTGCAACCTGTAGCGTCCAAACTTAAGGCAAGTCAATCGCTAATTTATTTTAATGTATCGACAAGAGACGGAAACAAGTTCGAACACGCGCTCAGAGACATAGTTGTGTACGTTTGTGTGCAGCTGGCGGCCAAACTTCATGTTGCTGTAACGTTTGCGAATGCACGGCGCGACGCGCTTGATTTGGAAACGCCTTAATGCAACATGTAATGTTGTTAATTAGAGTCAAACTAGTTTTTGTTTTGTTAAAATCTGTTATTGTCATTACCTATCTACAGAATAATCAGAGATCGTATAAAGTCAGAGAACCTTAATAGATATTTAGCATTTTGTAGGGTTAGTAAAGTATTAATGAATAAAATAAACAGAATAGGATCCAAAACTGTACCGTGTAGACAATATACTTTATTCTCCTTGGATGACAACGATTTTCTCTATTCTGTTCTACTAAAATCTATTTGGCCAGTGATTTTTTTTAGATTAAACGTATTTCCTCTAAAATCATAGATTTCTGGTTTACTTAATAATGTTCTGACAGTTTTGCTAGTAATATACAAATTCCTACAAACAACACAACATTACACAACACATTAACTTGAAAAACGTTTTGCCAATCAGTTTGGCATCATCTGAAGCTGGAAAATAAATTTAAATTAAAAATAGAGCCTCATTATTTCTAATCAGTGAGCCACTAACCAATAAAGTAGACTATTTGGGATGATGGGGTGATATGCTTTTTAAATCATAATTTGAATTGATTGACTCGTTGTGCTTACAGTTTTTACAACTCATTTTGTAAATCCCCCACTTTTAGTTTATTCCAATTTTTTATTGAGTTTGTGTAAAAGTTGTAATGTATTGCCCAATGTACGAATAATTGCCATTCCTTTCTTTGAAAGATATTATAATAGTCATACAATTAATTTGGCTTCGTAGTCGCGCGGTAAGAACACTGAGTACCCCGGACTACAGGGTTCGTTCCCCGGTCGAGGAGCGGGCATTTTTTTTATAAAGGCAGAAGTTACTTCTAGCATACGCGGATATTGGGTGTGTGTCCGTTGTCTCTACCGCAAAAGCTACCTCGAAGTATCTTCAGGGATACATGGGGCTGTATTATCTGTTGTGTAAACATTTTAAATTTCCGTAATATTGTTTATTAAAACTGTGTTTTTAAAATGCTTTGTACATACATTGATTTGTAATCAAATACATAAACATTAATATAAAATATAAGACATACCACATAAATTAGACAATCCCCAAGTGCAAGGCCGGAACTGCACAGACACACCGTTGAAAAAATGCAACACACAGCCCCTCCCTTCGACTTTGTCAAGGTCAAAATCAGGAATTTGAAGCCAGAAATTGACAGGCAATAAAATCAGATACGCTCTAGCCTACTGCGCTACCAAGTTTGGTTTCCCAATTTATTAAATAATTACGCAACTTAACTTTTGTTTTGATACAATTTACTAAGTGTACTTATATTTCAAATAATTGGAAACAAATTATTATTAATTGGAAACGAATTATTATTAGAAAGTTTTAATATTATATTGTTCAATATCTTATGCCACAGACATTCGAGAGTATTTTTCCTTTTGTTAACAGTACAATGAAATGATAATTTATTTTCCATTTATAAATTCTTTTCTGTCAATATTGACCTATATTTAGGAAATAATTTATGGATGAGAGGGAAACTCATATCAAAATAAAAATAACATTATATTATTTGTAGACTAAAAATTTCCATTAAAAACACAACTGTTATGTTATTTTTCTATAAAATCCTGTTATGAAAATACCGGAACAATTGGCATAATTTTTATGTTAAATATAATATTGTTAACACAAAAAAAAACTGTTTAAAGAAGTGGTACAATTTAAAAGAGTTAAGTTCTGTCCAAACATAAGAAAAATCGTCATTAAAATTGCAAACAATTTTATACACATACTTTTTGGTTGAACATGTATGATCAATTTAATTAGGAAATTTGGATGCCATCCCAGAAACAGAATTTAATTCTAATATAAATATTCGGAATAGCGCGATATGATAGTAATAAAATAAATTGTAATTTCTCAGAGTACTTACAAATGTGTAAATAAATGCAAAGAGCTTAAAAAAGGTGCTATTTACGTATTGACATCCAAATTTCTTAACTATAATATATTATTATAAAACATTTAAAAGAAATTGTTCTCTGAAGTCTCCATTTATTGTACGTAGGTTTATTCATTTTAAATTGAAACAGAGACTTTTCATAAATCGTGTCGTAATTAGAGTTGCCCAAGGGTGGCCACTTTCAGTAGCGTCCCATGTATCACTGCTTGTACCTTAGGATTGTTGAAATGTTTTTGAGCCTCAACGATGGTTTTTGAGTCACTATAGAATAAAAGTCTTTATTCTTTGAAAATATCGATGATAGCATCCACTGCCGCTAACCATGTTCCCCAACGTATTAAAATATGTTACAGCGGAAGTGTGATGTCAAGATAAACTGAATGAACCTTTATATCTGTTTTATATTTGCGATTAATGCATCAACTCCGAAATAATTTCGTGGAATTTTTTCGGTAACCAAATAAAACGCATAAACAATGCATGTGTTACGTGTCTTAAATTTGAGTAGGTATATATTCTTTCAGCAAATAATGGAACATAATAGACCACAAAGGTCTCTACGTTTTTGAAAAAAGGTAGCAACAATTATAAATAATAAATGGCCATGTGATATAGGACTTTTCTATTTCAAAAAACAGCAGAAATTGATTGTTTATAAATGGTGTGTTTTGTAACCTTTACATCGTCTTATCTCAAAATCTAATTATTAATCTATCGCCCTGATTTTTTTTGTATATTAAAGTACACCAACGAGCGCACACATCTTCTTCGGATATTAAGTACTGCTGGCAAACACCGGAAAAAGTAAAACCGGTTAATCGGTGTCCTCAAAAACCGGTTTCGGATACAACCGAGTACCCCCATATATAGATCAGAATCGATTAATCGGTTATCCGAAATCCGGTTAATCGATTGTCCGAAAAGCGGTTAATCGATTATCCGAAAACCGATTAATCGTTTATCCGAGAACCGGTTAATCGGATACTTGAAAAACCGATTAATAATAAAACAGATTAAATTGAGTAGTGGTGAGAGGTATGTGAAAAATTAAATTGAGTTTATAATTCATATCTTAGAAGACGAATAAAATAAATATTTTCATGTCAGTAGATCAGTAGGTACTAGTATAAAAAACTCGATAAAACAATTTTATAAAACTATTATGTACTATTTTGGTGAGGTCGGTAATATCCGAAATTAACACAAAGAGGGCTGAAGGTATTGGTGGATATAACACTAACACACACATGTATAACTAACGATCACAAGAGTAAAAGTATATTGTCTATAATTATTTATTTTTGGTATCCTATAATGTTTGTTCTCACCTTCTTTAAGTATTAAGTCACTGTCTTATAAATTATTTAAAAAAATGTATTAAGTATACCTCTGCGCCAAAAGGTTTATTCTATGAAAACATATAAACAGAAAACTGTTTGAAATTGCAAAAAAAAGAAATAAAGAAATTTTCCTTTAATTTTGAGACAAAACCACAAAAAGAACATAAGTAAGCCAGCTTGTAACGAAGTGATTTTTCCAGTAATAGTTTTCTATTGTAACCAGATCTAAATGGGATTTTCGTTCACTTTGGTACACCATGTATACGATAACTTGTGTTAATATTTCTTTTAAAATCGTTTTGAACCAAAGTTAAATTTATTTTGCAAGTCCAGTAGTTGAAATAACAACTATTTTCAAATATAGTTGTTTCAAACAGGCTTCTTTCCAGGGTAATCCTAGTTTGTTTATTATCTCAAGGATAAATCGTTTACAGCGTGTGAAGCAAGTTGAAATCATTTATTCATGGTAAAAATATGTTTCTATTTGTTTTAACAATTTACCGGATAAGTTATTAGTTGATTTATTTTAAATATTAGTGCATGGCCGTTTTAAATTATTTCTTTTCGGAAACATAGTTTTAAAATTATGAGAAAGCGATTCCCAGCCTTGGAATATTTTATAAACATTTGTTTATATGAATTAACTCAGGGGAATTTGTTTAAATATGATGTACCGAGAATATCTGAAATAACGTTTGCCACGGGCAACAGTCAACACGCTCGCGCGTCGCACGGATCCCCGCCATTTTTGAGTAGAAGTTTTAGTGTAAATTAAATAACACCTTTTGTAAGAATCACTTCTGACTTCTACAGTGAATACTCAAGTTAGCAGCAAGCAGATCCCGATCTCCAGTGTACTCCGCAACCAGTGATAAGAATCATTCTGACCGTTTTATTGTTTTTATTTGCATTTTCGTTTGTGTCCGAATTTATCATTTGTGTCTGAACGTACTGCTGTATTATTTTGTCCGAAGTGCCTGTTTTCCGAATAAGTCAGAGATATTCGGAAAATCGCGCGATTCTTTGATAAAGTTGGGTATCCATTCAACGACGAGCATCGGGTTTATTCGGTTGTCATTTTTATTTAGTATTGACGTAAATATAGGACTTTTACACCTCGATCTTTGAAAAGAGTCATATTTCAGTCGTAGTTGCATTAAAAGCATCCATGAAATCTTTACATCTCTGAAAAGGATTTCTTCAGGTACACGCGAATACAAACCGTTCCGCCCGATACTCGTGTTCACTATAACTAATTTTTACAGAAAATAAGCTTGAAGTTGATTTAATAACCGATTACTCTATACTATCACTAGCTAACCTAAAGTTAACCTCAAATATCTCCAGTCATTCACGCATAGTTCTGGTTTAGCAAGTTTAAGGGACAATCAAACCCGAGTTGTAAAACTGAACCGCTGTGCTATATAGTTAAACAAGCATCGGGATTATTGGGCTGTCATATTTATTTAGTATTGATGTAGAGATAGGACTTTGACACCTCGATCTCTGAAAGAGTCCCATCTCAGTCGTAGTTGCATTGAAGTACTGGTGAAATCTTTACATCTGGATCTCTAAAAAAGGTTTTCATGAGGTGTACGCGAATACAAACCGTTCCGTCCGCCACACGTAGTCAAGAAACCCTAACAAGGGACATTAGGAGCTTGCCTAAAGTTATTGCACGCTCGCTATTAGACAGTCATAAATACCGGCTGTCCCTGGACTGACCGCCTGCACTTGTGTCTTGCTTGTACTCCGTAACCGCTTACCACTTAATATACCTGCTGCACCGACCGCCTGCCGTAATACCGTTTTAAGCATTGGTGGCTAGAGTCAATAACTTCTTGCTGTAAATACTAGTAGTAGTAGTAGCTGTCGTAACTCTGCTTTATTTTGAATCACCGCTTGCTTGTATTGGTAGATACTTGTAGTAAACATTTAAATATTGCCTGCTGATAGTAACCGTAGTAGTAGTAGTTTCCGCAACTTAGCTGTGCTTGATATCACTAATCATCGCTTTTGCATTTTCATAACCTCTTGCTTGGTTTTCCTTAGTTACTTACTTGTATTATATGTTAATATTTATGTTGTGTTATAACATAACTGTTATGTATATATTTATTTTTCTTTTTTATTCTTTTGTGAAGCAGTCATAAATAAATAGAGTAAGTGATGTCTGCCTTTTATTTAAAGCAAAGGTATAAGTAATAAATATGTTTGTACACCCAGAATCATTTTCGGCAGGTAAGGTGAAGTGCTACGAAACCGACAACAACACACACACACACACACACACACAGATCGCCTGGACATTCCGTTTCTTCACTGATTTATTCTAGCTTCTATCATATCGCTGATAGAATAGAGTGGTGTTCCTACACTTTAAAACAGGAACTGGCGCTCGAAACCGTACCGAAATAAAAAGTTCAAGTTCATAGTACCGCTGCTGTACTGAAGGGTGCCAAAGTGACACGCTACACAAATAACATTTTGTTTGTTACGACACAGGCTGATCGTTACTGGTCTGATCACAGCGTCATATGAGCCGTGATGATTTTAGTTTCCTATACTCTGATTCCATTCTCGAAATTAAAGATAAAATATTGTCTTTTTTTTAGCAATGTTAAACATGACAGTTTTTTGTTTATGTATTTCCATGAGACACGTGAGACATTATTATTCGCTGAACACAAGAATTATGCTAAAAAGGGAGAATTTGAAAAATCAAAAATATGCGCCCACGCGTGGGAATAGCAGTCACATTATTAAGTGGGATTTTGCAAAAGTTTTGGAAAAAGAAAGTAATAATACAAGAATAAAACTTATAAAATCCACCATTATTTTGTTGAACGTTGACAAATTTGTGTCCAATTACAAAGTAGAGTTTTTGTACGAACTGGTTGTCAATCCTTAGAGACGAGGCAAGTAGAGACAATGTCAATATAACATATCTGGAAATGGAAATATGTAAACAAAAAACATGTTTGACATTACTAAAAAAGACAATTTTCCTTTAATTTTGAGATTGGAATCAGAGAGTATAACAAAACGGAAGTATGCGACAGCTTACTCAAAATTAAACTACAAAAAATAAGAGATGCTGAATTTGATGTTCCTTTTTAAAGAAAACATGTTGTAGTTATTTCCAAAACCAAATAACGCTGTCAGCACCCTGTACAGTCTGCTTTTATAAAAAAACAGTAGTTCTGTAGATATCGCGTTGGACACAATAAAATGCATTTTTTCTGGGAAAATCGTTATTTAAAGACAATCTCGTCGATAAAAAAATCGGTGCCAGCGAAAAGTATCGCAATTTGTCATGTCTAATAGCAAATGATATTTAACAAGAATGTGTTTGTTTCATCCCGTTCTACTCCAAAAAATTTTTTTAACGAATTGAAGCTGGTTTTTGCACCACTAAATTATAAATTCAGTTTGATACAACTTTGTTTCTTTATCTTTATCCTCAGTAGCATTGTACCTGACCAAATTGTCCAACTTTGACCATATATTGTGCTGCATTAGTGACTAACATCAATACTTGAACTGAACTACCACCATATTATGCGTTTCTATAACCAGTTCTTGTAGAACTGCATTGACAGTCTTGCACTTTTACTAGCGATTAAATATGTTATCGTGGGCCCACCTGGGTCTAAAACGCATGATAAAACATTTGTTATATGATTTCCTTTTGCATCCTTTGCCTCGTCTAATGTTATCCATATTTTTGACTTTGTAATATACCTTTAATTTTGTTTGTTAAATGTTCATACGGTTCAATTTGCGATTCGCTATTTTTCTTGTCAGTAAAACCCAGTGTGGTACATATTTTTTTCCAAAATACTGTTCTTTATTTAATACATTTAGTGGAATATTACAAACACAGCTCATAAATCTAAGTTACATAGAAATGTGGCATATGGAAATTCGTTTTTTTTTTGTTTCGTAGGTGTTCTGTACATTTTAAATATCATTTCCAGTAGGAAATACCAGTTTTATATTGCATGCAAGACACTCGACCAATATACCGATGTACCATCACATAATTTGCCTATATGCTTACAAATATAAGTTGAAAAACGTAAAGGTCTTTATGAAACTGGTAACGTTATATTTAATATATACACGTGACGCGTGCAAAACCAGGTTCAAATGATCGTCAATGACTATGTATATAACTAGTTGAAGTTCTCTGTGCCCATGACTGTGGCCGCAGGTGGGCATCTCTAGACATTATGTTCATTTCAAGTTTCTCACGCCCTGGCCCCCAACCAACCCAACTTCAATAACCTATTCTTTGTTATATAGTTGAAGTAAATTTGGATATTTAGATTTTTGCAAAAAAAACGCAAAAAAACGTTAAAAAGAGAATAGAGGAAACATATTTCCTTATAAATAGACAGGATTAGTTCCTCTCCAGAGCTACCCCTAAATTTTTTAATGGAACACCCCTTATTTTTTTCGCTCATTAGTTTCTTCTTGAAGAGTTCACTACAAAAATGTATAATACCTGGGGGTCTAAAGTGAATAGTTTGGGAGCTACAGATAAAATTTATTTGAATCCATTCACCTAGATTTTCGAACCAATTACTCATACCAAATTTAATAAAAGAATAGATACTGACAAGAAGATTTTTTTTTGCTAAAGAAAAACTACTCCTTTTTACGACTAAGGCGTATTTTTTTTGAAATTCTTTAAAAAGAGAATTCATTGCATGAATGTACAGAATACTGCCTAGTTTCTTAACTATTTGTCGTTACTATTACAATGATTTTCAAAATGATATACACCCTGCAAGAAAGATTTGAAATTGAAGGTTTCTACTACGGAAACAATAATTCGGCAAGGGCTGTTGCTAGAATTTTTAATACTACTCATCCCGGAAAAATGCAAAACGTAAGTACGTAATTGAATTGATGCAGAAATTCATGGAAACGGGATCATTTGGTAATAGAAAGCATAACCCAATGCGAGTGGGTTATTCTTTGACGAAGCTGTAGAAGTTACAGTTTTAGGAGCAGTTACTTTAGAGGATCAGCAATCTTTATCACTATTATCTAAAGCAACAGGTGTTTCACGTAAGCAGTGTTTTTTAGAATTTTACATAAACACAAAACTCATCCATACAAAATAAAATTAATATAGGAATTGCACAAGGATGATCCTGACCGTCGCACAGTGGTTCAAAAACTATTAATTTTGGCCAAAAATAAAACGAAACCATCCTGTAATCAAACCAAATTATTTGGAAATGCTAGTGCTTATGATATTTTGTAAATACGTTAATCCGTTTTACTGTGTTAAAATTTTAATTAACCACTTGCAGAAATACAATATTTTTTTATTTAAATTTTTTATTTGAGTTATAAAAAAAATGTTTACATTTTAAAACTTGAAGTTGTTGAAGAGCACATTGGCGGATTTTGCTTTAAGCCGTTTTGTCATTAGAAAAAAATATTTAAAGAGAGCAGATACATGGGACTGATTTTACAAAATGTTATGTTTTCTAAAAGAAAAAAAAGATTTGTAATGCAAAATACATATTGCTCGTCAAAAAAATTTTCTCTTAAATTATGTATATTTCGGAAGAAGTCAATATTTCAGAAAAAAAAGCATCTCGAAAAAATTCGTTTTATTTGCTTTAAATTCGCATCAAAATGGAAACAATCTTTGAGGCAAAATTTGACATTTCTTGCATCAAATAATACATGGTTGAGTAGTGTACTTTACGAAAACACTAAGAATTATTTGGAAATACATTAAATTCGAGGTCGACCAGAAATTCTGCAAAAAACGTTTCAAATCATATAGAAAAAAATTTACCAGAAAAATTAAAACAAATCAAGACTTAAGTTCTGATCCGTACATTACAAGTCTTAGACGTTTACCAAGAAAAAAAAATTGTTCAGTGTATCCTGAAATGATGGACATTTTAGTTGAAGCAAGATCACAGAGAAGGGGAGACTGGACAGAAAGCGATTCTAATGAAGGTGATAAAGATGAAGATAATGCATCAGAAGATGAACTTTAATCTTATGTTTTTACTAATCTTATTATTGTGTTATTTTTTACTAAATTTGACATCAAATAATTTTGTGTATTATATAAAAAAATAATAAATATATTTATCTGTGTATTTATATAGTTATATGTTCTTTCTGGAACTGTCTAGAAAGTGTTTTTGGTAAATTTTTTGAGTGGAAAATACTGGTCTAGCCGGTAACGTTACTTAAAGGATTGGTAAAGTCGTTACCAATTCCTTATGTCACTTTTGGTTGGCAACAATAGGGTAGATACCTAATTAATCACTCTATACAACAGCGTCTGAAATCTGTTAGTTAAATTTTATAAATTCTGTTTACCAAAGATTTCAAATTAAAAAATGTTTTGAGAGTAGCAGAACAAAATATTGTACGTAAGATATACAACTGTCTTTGCTGAGTTCGCCAGCTCGCCCAGTAAAGAATAACTTTCCGGTCTTGTTACATAAATAATTATTATACAGTGTATACTATTAAACAACCTTTTAAAAATTATTTTACTCTTTCATATTTATTAAAAATTGGAAAAAAATAAACAATTTAAAAAATGTGTATTTTCCGTATACCTACAAGGGTTAATAATTTCATCAATATTCGGTATAATTACAGAATATCTTATTTTCACCCAAAATAATATCTTTCTTCAGTCAAAATAGTAAAACTTCAACGTTTTCTATTTTTAGCCAAAATTAACCGTCTTTGAATCGCCGTGCATCGTTTCGAATTTTGTGAAGTAATGAGTGGAAGCTTAATTGAAACTCCAAATCTTTTGTACAACACTTGTTTCTCCGATGAATGTCAATGGATTAGTCAATAGACACAATTGCAAATATTGGGCTGTGTGATCCACATGTAATGCGCGAATTTCATACTCAAAGAACTCAAAAATTAAACGTTTGGTGTGGTATCCTAGGAGATCATATTGGTGGACCTTTTTTTATTGAGGGAAACTTAAATAGTGAGCCTTATTTGTAACTACTTAGAGAAATAGTTGATCCACAAATTACTCAAATAATAGAAAACGATTAGACTTTTCTGAAAATCTTGCATTTCATCAAGATGGAGCACCCCATATTTTGCTGTGATTAGCCGTCAATTACTTAATGATACATTTCCTGGTCGTGAGATAGGTAGAAGAGATCCGATGATGGAGTGGTCACCTAGATCACCAGATTTGACTTCTTTAAATTTGTTTTTGTAGGGGTATTTGAAGACGAAAGTCCATGCAACTCAACAAGACTCGCTAGATGATTTATGACAAAGGATTGTTCAAAAATATCAACACCTAATACCACAAGTTTTTCGTAATATTATAGAGGCGTTTGAAACGCGACTGTATCATTTCATGGAGATCAATAGAAGTCAGTTTGAATACCTAATAATGGAATTTTTGGTATTTTAACGGTCCATTTTAGGAAATGGTTAATTTGGATCACATTCGTGGTAAATTAAATAAAATGATTCAAGTCATATTTTAAATTCCAAATTTGTTAAAGATTATTGTATTACCCCTCTAGCGCGGCACTACTGGACCACCTTATTATGCCCGACGTTTTTGTGACTAGTGCGCGCGTTGGTGAGAAAATGTTTTTCGGGCAGTGTTTTGAGCGTGAAAGGTAGACAATGCTGAGACTCAATGGAGAGAGGTGATGTGAGTTTTGGTTTGTTGCCGTGTCCTGTTGGATATACGTTGCCTGGCATTTTGTGTGTTTGAAATGATCTGTTGCCTTGAAGTTTCCTGAAGTCTTGAGAGTAAAAAATAAAAAGATATGCTAGCTGAGCCCCACCCACTGGTAAGGCCTTCCTCATTAAATTATAAAGTAACTAGGTACGTAGCAACGAAAGAATCAGCCGGTGCTGCTGGAAGTGCCGCTAAGGTGCAACGAACAACTTAACGTTAATGATTTGCAAATCTGCCTGTGTGCATGAACTGTGTGAATAAAGTTGATTTGACTTTTTTCATGGACATATAATCAACATATTGAGAGACTGTTTAAAAACGTTACACGTTTTTCCTTTTTTTTAACGGTAACATTGGTTTTTGACCTAGCCAGAACTTTAGTAAAAACACGTAGAAAAGGTGGCGCCTAACAAAATTGCGTAGTAAGTTAGACAATTTTTAGTTGAGTTGTTGATTGCCGAGGGTTTTTGAGTTTGTTTAGTATTAAGTATATTTTGAAATTTTCTATTTAATCTCTCGCTTCCCCGCCCGGAGCAAAGAGCCTCAATTTGTTTTTTTGTTTAAAATGAATGAATGTATTTGTAGACAATACTTCGTTTTTTTAGAATTTTGTGCTTTGCTATTTATAAATGACGATGGAAAAACCCTGTGTTATAGTAATGAATCATTTGTTACTGTAAACCATTCTTTAATTTAAAATAATATTGAATAAGATTTACAGGAAACAACTACTCAGCGGACAAAAGCCCCATCCTGCGTTGAATTAAACCTGTAAGTCTTGTGTGGTAGCTAAGATCATTTGTCAATTCCTCACTAGACATAGACCGGTTTCGACCTTGTTACGTTCTCGTCAGCATGTCATAAGTAATGGAAAACGTCGGGGCATTTGTCCGGAAGTAGTTGTTTCCTGTAAATCTTATTCAGTATATAGTTTAGCCCACCAGGGCTAGATGTCGCAGCTCTTGGTACCTGCTTTGTAGGTCGCTATCAGTCACTAGGACATCAGTGATGTCTGTCGGGTAGTAGCACTGACCACCACTCATTATGTCTGTCTTGCTTGGTCGGCTTTAGGCTAGCCTGGTTTGCTATTATTATTTGTCTTTTCCATTACTTATGGCATACTCACGAGAACATAACAAGTTCGAAACCGGTCTAACACATTGCCAACTGATCATTTACAGTTTTAGATTGTATTAATACGTCATCCAAATAAATAAATATCTTTCTAGTATTTATCATAGATTGTAAAGCAAAGTTAATAGCTCACTGAAAAAGAGATGGAGCGTTAGCTAAACCAAACGGCATTTATAGGTACTCATAATGACCGTCTAGTGTTACAAATGCAGTTTTCTTCACAGAATCCTCGGAAATCGGTATTTGATGAAAACCACTAGTCATATGAAGTGAAGTAAAATATTTAAAGCCGCCTAACTGATCAATTTGGTCATCTATACTAGGTAAGGGATATCTATCTCTTAATGGTTTATCTATTCAATGCACGATAGTCGACACACATCCCATCACTGCCATATTTCTTATGAACAATTATAATAGGAAATGCAAATGAAGAAAAAGAATCTCTAATGATTTCTTTGTTTTTCAAATCATCCACTATATGTCTAACTTGCGTTCCCTCCACAAATGATATACAATAAAGCTGATGTCTCACTGGTGTATCATTAGATAATCTAATATTTAATTTGCCTGTACTCACAGTTGTCTTAGAATTTCCAAGAGCAAATATGTTAAATTCTGTCAAGACATCCAACAGTTTGCTTTTGTGTTCATTGGATACTTTCAAATGATCAAAGACATTCACACTTGTTATAGGCATTACACTTATATTATTAGTTAATGTAAAACCATCCTGAGATCTTGAATAGCACATGCCGGGGCTGTTTAAAATATCAAGTCCGATTAACATATCAGTTGTGAACTTACTATTTATCATGTGAAATTCCGCTTCATATGTCAAATTAAATAATTTTACTGTCAGTGTCACTTTCATTCGAGTATACAGTGTCACCTATACCTTTCAATTCCAAGTAGTTCCATTCTGGTTGTATACACAACTTTTTTACTACCTGACTGGACACTAGGGATACATCTGCACCCGTGTCAATCATCACATCAATAATCGTTCCACCCACAATTGCAACAGATATATTTTTCTTTTATATTCAAATGGCACATATTAATCACTTTTTCGTTCTTATTACTCACTCTGATTTTTGCAGAACAAGTTTCCTCACTATGTCCTGGTTTTAACAATACTCACATATTTGTACTTTTGTTGTTTTTCAGCAGGTGCACTATTGGTTATAATCAGATCTATGCCATTTAGGACAGACGTTTCTTTTATGATCTCTGTCACCACAGTTGTAACAACCAGAGAAAAAAACGTCTGACCTTTGAATTGTATTTGACATTTATGTTACTATTTCCACTATAATAATTGTTACCATTTTTAACACGACTGGTAGAGGGGGTTGGCATTATTTTCAGGTTTCATTTTACAAAAAGAAAGATAAAGCATTCATATACATATTTAACTAAAGTACTATGATGTAAATCAGTTGATTAATGACACTAAATTCTGAAATGCCTTCTCTAATTGAATAAATTACTATCTCGTCAAAGTTTACAAAAATAGGTTTTAAGATACCAAAATATTGAGCTTTCTTTCAACCCTATTCGTATTAACTAGTGAACTCATTACAGTTTAGATTAACAGCTCATTTAAGGAGATAACAAAGTTCTACATTACTTGAAAAAGCAGTTATAAAATCTGCTCTGAAATTTAACCACTTTCTGTCGTCACTCCTCCAACCTGTAAACCAGTTTTTTAGCGTCACCTTTTAGTATGTTAGGTAACATTGTGACAATTTTATATTCGTCCCATTTTTGCTGTTTCATAATTTCTTCCACATTATTACACCATTCATTTGTGCCATCCATTTCAGGATCAAACGGTACTGGTGTTGAACCTAAATTCTGTCACTTTTAGTTGCGGTGGCACTTGAAAGTTGATTAAGTACAGCCATCATAGCAGTTAATTAACTTTGTTGGGTAGCAAACTCACTATGCTCACTATTGTCGGTCATTTTGTAAATCTGTATCTGAAATCACAAAATTTTATGTTAAAATGGTAAAAATGCTAATGGGACCCAAAGTACCGTACGAATTCTGATCCCACTTCTGATGTTAGCTTTAATAAAAGCGTAAACAAATACGTAACACAAAGATAAAATAATAATGACCACACCGAACAAGCCTCGTGATTATTCTGATGTGCGATTCATAATATACATATGTCAATCAGAGCACACTATTACTGAATTACCACTCGGACATGTTATATTGCGGTACGCTTGGCGCTAACAGACATTACAAATTTGTTTTTAACTTTGGATAAAAGAATTGAAGATAACAATTTTAAACAGTATTAGTTTGTGGAGAACAAAGACAGTATGCTATTTAAAATTTTCAGGTGGTGTATAATAACTTTAATGGAAACGGTGTCTAAAATTTTTTATTAATTTTGATAAACGAAGAAGTTGAAAGTACGTTTAATAAATTCTCTCCCTAAGTAAATATGAACTTTCACTTCTAAATCGAGAATAATATTACCTGATTTTCACAATGCAATAAGGCTTCTCCACTAAATTACCGATTCGGAGTATTTAATCGATAGAATAACGATGCAATTAAAAGAAACATGATTCCAATTTGTGTTCAATGAATATTGCAGTTCAACAGTTTGTTCAATCAATTTCTCTAATATAATGTGTCGGTTTCTGTTAATAATATTAAGATGTGATGGTTCTTATAATGTCTAGTGTAGACATAATTTAGCGTTTCTTCGCAATTAGATGTAAATAACAAAAAAACAAAGTTGAATTCTGTCTGTGATCTCGACACTTGACCCACCGCGAACTTAATTTTTGCGATATACGGGTAGTATCGGTATTTAATACACAAAGGAACCTTGTGCGCCATTACATAAGACCAAGGTGGGCGGTAACATGTTCATTAAATTAGGCACATTTGGTGTTCTTTTCCTAGCATAATTTTTCAATTTTCAGAAAATATCTTTAAATATTAAAAAATTTGCAGAAATAAACTTCGGGAATTGAACTGTCACTATGACGCCCAAAACTACGGCAAAATATCCAACTACGGTAATCTCGAGCGCTAGTTCTTGTTTAGAGTGCAAAAATACCACCACACACTATTGTCGGAACAATAGAGGCCAGGCAACAATAGTGAAGAAACGGTAATTTCATGGGTCGAGGAATTCAAACTCAGGCAATACAGTTAAAGATAGAAAAGAGCGGAATCCAATACATTACATTTATTCTACACTAAATATATTATTATTCACAGATTATTTACAGGTTATCCAATAGCTAATTACAAAATTGCTATGGTTAGGTCACACAAGCAGTGCTAACTAGTGAGCAGGCAGGGCGGTGAACAAGCGGTAAAACTGTCAGTAGTTAAAATCGAATAGCAAGTAGCCAAACAACGGTAAATAGCAAAAAAAGGTAAGCAAGCAGAGCGCCAATAATAATAATTAATAACTTATGGTACACAAGCTGCTAAGCAGTTACAATCAGGTGAAATGCGGCGAGAACAGAGTATGACTGTCTGAATCCTGTCCGGGCAGCTGTATTTATTCATTTCTTGAGCCCTACGTCACGCTTGTGTCGTCTCCGTGTGCGTATCCAGTTTTATCCGCGGTACACTAAAAGTTAGCAATGCTGAGGCTTGTTTATTACTCCGAAATCAGAAGCGCGGTATCCAAAATATTTAAGAACGTCTTTGGGACTGTTAAAATATCACTTCGTTACAGGTGTGTCTCAAGGTTCTATTGGCACCACTACATTCTGTAATTTCTATATATGATTTACCTGATGTAATAAACTTCTCTCCTAGTAATGTTTGCATCTGTAGAGAAAAATCTGTACCCAAACTTTTACTTCCTAATTCCGCTGTTTGGGCTAGAAATTCCAGGGTATTCCAAAGAAGCCCACAGAGCATCAGTGAATTCCAAGGGAATTGCAAGTAATTCCAAAGAATTGTTCGTAGATGGAAATAAGCAGTTAGCAGAAATAGTTTATTATTTATAAAAAAATATAAATGTTAAAAATACAAAATAAAATCAGTCTTCCTTATAAACAAAATATGATAGAAATTGTTTTCAAAGGAGGACTTCGGGATCAAATTCAAATTTGAAATGGTCTCTTCTTCGGTCATATTGTTGAATATGGGTTCTGGTAAAACTTTATAGATATACTAAAAATCCACAAAATCAGTATCCTCGATATTTGGCCACACAAAATAATCTGTATCTATAATATTTTTTTCTTAAAATATTTGTTTTAGCTTTCTTATCAATATTGGTAATTTCACAAATTTGGCTAATATATCTTTTCATATTTTTCTTTGAATGATATTTTACCACAACCCAACTTCCTACAGATATATTCTTATCACAGATCTCATTTTCACTTTGGTCATTTTCGAGGTTATTATCTAATCCGTTTTCAAGATTATTTTCCATATCAGGATCATCACTATCATGTAGCGAATAATCTGATGTGCCTGAGGTAGTGCTATCGTCTTTACTCAATATTGATTTCTTTTGTACAGGTGGTACATAGATTTTGTCTTGTACATTTTTGCTATTAACTATAAATAATTTTTTTTAGACGTTGTTGCTTTATAATAATATAATAATAATAACACCACATGTAATTACAACCTCCTTTATCTCTGAAGGTCTGGAATGACTTTGTGCCGGAAAGGGTTACACATTAAGAGACAACTGACACACATCCAATATTCGAGTATACTGGGATTAACTTCTCTTTCCAAAAAAATCCCAGTTCCTCGACCGGGAATCGAACTCGGGATCCCGAGGTTTCGAGGCAAGTTACCTCTAGACCACGGAGCCATATTGCCACGTTGTTGCTTTGTTAGAACTAAGTGTAAAATCGAGTGAGCAAAAACTGTAGCATTGACATTATTATGAAGCACAATATTTGGATAGGGAATCGAATATATTATGTATATAGTAATGCAGCAAAACAAAAAATATAAACCTTTTAATGGTTCCATAATAAGGAGTTTTATTATGCAAAATTGTGCCAAATACAAAGCGATTCTACATTTTATTTATTGGAGTAAGTAGAGAACAGTCGAAAGCGTATGGCTACTTGATAACTTCATACTATTTAAATTTCTGAAAGATAAAATTCTGCCAATATATAGTTACTTTCTAAAGAATTATCTTGAATAGTTTTATCATCATTTTAAAGTATATACCAGTCGCCAATGTTTATTTCGTCCTTATATAAAATATCGCCTTTTTTCAATAATTGTGTTTTTTGTTTTTTTACTTTTGACAATAAATCGACTCAATCTATCTACACTAATTTTTTTCTTTGCTATCTAGAAGGTAATTTACTTTAGACTTTTTATTGTTGGAGATCTTACTCATCATTCTTTATTTAAACAAATTGCCTATACTTGAAAAATTTTGAATGTTGATGTTCACCCGAACCTGTGACCGATATATTCATAAGGGTTTGTCAATCCAAGAAAAGTAGCAATTTTCTTTGATATGTTACCAAATGTATTTATTCTGATTTGTTGAATAATACATTTAGTACTTCTATATTCAATGAAGTAACGTTGATTATTATTAGTGTCTTGTGGACAAGAACCAAAATAAATTATATATATTTGCAATAAATGTATTATCGTAAAATTGCCTTCCGTTATTGTAAATGCTCTTAACATTTAATTTTTAGTACGGTACATTTATTCTGACGAAAGATCCCAAATCCTCAATATCTTGAAGTACTTACTATGCTATATAGTTTCTATCTGCGGCATGCTCAAATAATGTTTAGTTTATGTGTTACAAAACACAAGTTTAATTTACTTTCATCATTAATCATGTTAGGTCGTATGCTTCTGTTAAAAATCTTTTTATTTCTTCTATTGTTAAAATTGTTAACTTCTCCGATTCCGTCATCTTGTGATAGAGCATTGATTCGATAATGCTGAGAATCGGCTTAATTCCACTGTTTCAGAAAAATAAGCTAATAATACTTTTTTCGAAATACTTGTAACAGTTTAAATTTACAGCAGTTCTAGATAAACTCATACAGTACTTTTGACTTTTCCGGCAGCAAATTTGACATAGCTGCCCCTGTCGTTTCTTCTATATCTGATGGTATACTCATTTTTTGCTATGTTTTTCTTGTATTTCTTGGCAATTTTCGCTATGTTCGTTGGACAAACTTTACATCTAGTGCAAAACACACGATCATTTTGCAACTTTTTGCATAAATAGCTATAAATGCTAGTGTGCAATAATGTTTCTTTATTGCACGATATTCAAAAAGTCTAAGTGTGTAACACTTAAAACGGCCTACTTTTTGTTGTGGGTTTAAAAAAGTTATTAAAATATATTATTAATAAACTAAATAATTGATATTTTTCGGTTTCTCTTAAATTCCTTTTATATTTTAGTAGATTATAATACCCCAAAGACAAAGAACCTTTAGTGAAGTAATTTTGGTAATCTTCCATCTGCATTATCGAAGACCTAAGTGGCCGTAAAGCTATAATTATTCTCACCACAATAAATAGTTTTATCAAGTATGTCATTACCTTATTATACTATTATTATTGAACGAGCTATTATTTGTTTGCTTATCTAATAATCATTTATTCACAGTAACAAAGAAATAAAGTTTAGTAAGTATTAATTCATATAAAAAGATTAAAAAGAATCTGTATGCTTTAGATTTAATTTATAGGTAAGGTGCCTTCAAATATGCATTAGGGATAACAAAAATCAAAAGTAGAGTGAATAATATTAAATGAATCGCACAGGACACGACTTTGCAACGCATCAGGGATGCCATGATTACTTCAAAGTTGGAGAAGATTTTTATTTACCCTGATTTTAAAGACCTGAAGGTAATATGACTAGGTTAAAAAATTATTTGACCTCCTTGTGGTGAGTTCTTGGTTAATTTAGTGATTGTCGATTTTTTTTAACTTGTTATAGTTATTGTAATAGTTTTGAAATATTAATGAGGAAACAATACTTATTTCATAAATTGAGGTAGGTACATTTAAGTTTTGACAAAATATTATAACTTTTGATTTTTGAACTATTTGATAAGAAGCGTTTTTAGTATGATCCTACAATGTTTCGGATATGGGTGTGTTGTTCAAAATATGATCTGCTATGTATTCTTATGTGGTTAGGAATATCAATTTTGTGGTAAAATTGTAATATTAGTAAGATATTAATTATGCAACAACTCAGTTTAAGAGAAGAAATTGGACTTGCATATCTTGTTGGAAATAATGTTCGATGTGTCAGAGAGGCAGCTCGGGAATTTACCAGCAGGCATTCTAATAAAGCCGCAATTAGCAGAATTACTGTGTGATTGTCAATAAAGTATTTAATGAAACATATACTCTAACAAAACATATTTTGAGTATAAATAATCCACATCATAGTTAGATATAACGAGCAAATTGTTTTGGATTATTTTCATAATAATTCTCAATCATAAAAGTGGTTAGGCAATTTAAATATACCTAAAGAAACTATTTGAAGGTGCCTTAAGAAGAATAATATTAAGTCATTTAAGCCAAATTCTCTAGACACTCTGGAACTAGGCGATAACGAAAGGAAAATGTAATTTGGCCTATGAGCTCAAAGAGCGGAGCATACGTGAATAACAGAAACTTTAAAAAATATATTCTATTTAGAGATGAAGCCACTCTTACCACCAATGTGGCGGTTTTATCTCAAAATTCTCGCTACTGGTTTTAAGAAAACCTAGTAAAAGACAATGTTCGCATAAAGTTAGCGTTTAGTATGGAATGCATAACATAATTATTGTTGCTGTCTTTGAGGCTTTGAGGGAGTGGTTAAATAATAATTTTAAAAGCATGTGGATAGGTCTTAGCAGTCCCTTAATCGTATGGCCACTTAGGTTGCCCTATCTAACACCCCTGGATTTTTTTGGATACTATTAAAAGCAAAGTATATAAATCACGTCCCAAACAAGAGAATAACTCTGCGTGAAAATAAAGGTTGCATGTGCAGAAATAACTCCGAAACAATTAAAAAAGTAATAAATATATGGAAGCGAATGAAAAATATATTGAAATAGACGGGGGAAGCATCAGAAAAATTTATATTGTTTATGATTTTGCATGTTTCTTTTTATTAAATATTGCTGCTAGTTAATAAAGTTCGTGTTGTCGATGGTTCACTTCCGTTATTTCACGAGTTGTTTGAAAGCAAATAGTGTGTTAATGCAAGTTGAATATTATTATATAACTCTTCCAAACAATAAGTATTTGTTGCTTTTGACACTGCATTAAAAAAAATCCGATCCAAATCTGATGGCAAATAAAAATTTCATTGTGGTATCACCGTTCTTAGTGGGCCACACTGTAGATGGTTCATCCTTGTTTAATATTTATCACTCAGAAATGTGGACCCACATGAGCAAAGCCTATTTACGATACTGTTAATTTTGAGTTGCAATTGCATACAAATTGTTCATTATGACGTATTTACGGTTTCGAAACTAGCAAAATTCTAAGTAGGCACTGCTCACAACGATATAACATTTTTTTAAGTCTACATCTTTGAGTGATAAATGATAAATGTTAATGTGGGTAATAACTAAGTATGTATATTTAATTTATGGTTAACCCTAATTTAAGAGAGAAAGAGATTCATATCATAGATCCTCATTGGCTCAATATAGCTATAATAAAACTATCTTCCCTTGATAGAAATTCGGCCAGGACGACGCCCATTAAATATTGTATTGCTTTGTTAGGTAGCTTATATAAAATTCTAATTTGAATACCGGTATACAAAATATCACAATATAAACTTTAAATCGTTGAGGACCCGTTATGAAATTTAATATAGACCCTTTTTTCTTCAGTAATATAATGAAAGACAAAGAAATTAGAGATTCTGCAAGAACTTAAGAGTACTGCTTACATTTTCTTAGAAGCAGATGTTTTGGTAGGTAATTGAATAAGAGGAAATTTACTATACAAGGTATCCCATAATGAAAAGTGTAAAACACAAAAATATCTTGATTTTTACACGGGAATTGTTTGGAGGAGTGTGGGTAGGCGGTAGGAACCTGGGAGTTTAAAGAGCACAGTATATCCAATATAAAATTTAAAAGAGAATAAGAGTATTTTAAAAGATCTGACATTTTATTTGCTTCGTATGTATGCATTTCTAAAAAAACAATAATAAAATAATTATTGGGTATTACAGAAGCATCTTTTCAAACCTAATATAATAACAATAACAAATACATTGAAACAAAAACAAATATTAATTATAACTAGAGGTCGGTAAGTAGCGATAAATTCCAGAGACGACTTTTACTTACGTACGCATGTAGCTAGAATATTATATTGTAAACACCTAATGAAACATTCCCAAACAATAATAAATGATAAAATATTCTTATGTAGGTACTATGCAATAAATAATCTGTTTTCTTTATAAAAATGGGAACGAAACATTAAAGGTTTCTATCAGGTAACTGAACGGCTTGATGCTATAAAAACAATTACTTCCTGACCGTAATCTTGGGGGGGAGGCTTGGTATCATCGAGAGTCCAATAGCAGGCGACTGCATAGATATATACAAATCACGCTCGCTTGCGTGGTCACTTGTCTATCACGATTACGCCCACTCCCCATGTTGAAAATAAATAAATACCTCTAAATAAATAATATTTATAAAACGTCTATGTGGTTAACACGTTCATAAATAGTAAAGAGTGCGAAATTAAAGACAACGAAGGTTAACTTTCTTGAAATGTCTTGTTCAATTCCTTCAGAGGATAAAGCGAATTTATGAATTAGTAGTTTTCCGGGGTTGTAATTTAACGGCATAGAATTATATTGCATAAGCTGTTTTCGCGTAACGTTAAAACAAACATTGAGACACATTTCCTCAGACAGTCGGGAAAAGTGTGTGAGTGGTAGTGTTACTGATAGTGACAGGTAAACAAATTTTAACTTAGATTTAGTAGAAATGATGGTTGGGTGTAATAAATCGTGGATAAAACTAGATAATGGACTATTTAGAAAATTTTTATAAAAGTGTATTAGTATAGCAATGTTCAGTTGCTATCGGAAAGTACATAAAGAAAAAATATCTATCACACAAATGTGATAGTATTAAACAAATAATTTATACTGAACTAAATGGAAAATACGTCTGGATTACCGTGGATGAAACCACCAATGCTTGAGGCTGGAAGGTGGCAAATGTTTTAGTGGGTGCATTGCAAGAAATTTTTTCAGAGGCGGATACCTGATTTCATCTAGTACTAGAAACTACAAATTCTAGTACTATATCCGAAGCAGTTCACCGCACTACAGTGTACATTTCTCAATTATCGGAAAACGTTGCTGAGGCAGTAAAACAAAAATTCGAAACTGTTTTGAAAAACAATAACGGATTTCTTACGATGTCAAGTATAGTGAACCGTTTAAAGTGCAAAGAAGTAGACATAAATGTGGTATCTCTGAAAAAGTTCAGATATTTTAAATATGCGCCCATTACGTCTGTCGACGTTGAACGGTCCTTTTCACAATATAAATGGTCTTTTATTTAGAGGTGCCGGAGATTAACTCCAGAACATTTACAACAAATATTAGTAATATATTATACTTTTACAGTTCTAACCCTAGTTAAAAATGCATATCTACTAGTGTTACATTCATCAATACTTACCTTAACATTGGATGCAGCTCGCCAAAATAACCACAAGGTAAGATAATTGTGTCATATATACATAAAAATTTTACGCGATAACATATTACCTGGAGGCAATCCTGAAATTGAAGTCATATCGCTGTATCCCGATCTCTAATTATAACAAATACATAATATAATTCATCTCGTGGTTTTGTACTAGTTGCTCTTGCATATTTTAGTAATATAAACGCCTACTGACAAGAAAAGAAATGTCAGTTACGAGCTTCAATATGAACTCACATTGTTTGAGCGTCGTTTCATTGCAAGTATTGACTTCAACATTTCGGTAGGATGATCTGTTCTATATTTTGTATCACTATTTGATATTATTTTAAGAACTAAAACATGCAAAACTAAACAAAAACTCAAAAATGAATATGTGAATAATTTTAAAAAGGGGCTATACATGGAGTTTTTAAATTTGAGTAGTTACTCCTATACTTTGGAAACTTTAGTGAACTTTTTTATAAAGAAGAACACTACTTGTTTGCCGACTATTAAAAAATGTAAACAATAAATATCTTTTCATACCCATGTGATCCTAAAACACGGATAAACAGGCCATATTCTATTTATAAAAGAAAAAATGTCGTGCTGCAGTCTTCTTTTTAACTCGCTGGAACTAAATAGACTTAACTGTGATTATCCAAAATACGTTTTAATCTATTGGAAATTGCCTCAAACGACCCATGGATTTTGTACATATTTCATACACAGCTGGGTTGCATTATTCATTGTTTCCAGAACATTCCATTTTACTTTTACATGTATTTCAATGAGAAATTTTTGGGTCGAACGTAGCACCCGCTTCAAACATATCGAACTTGATAACCAAATTAAAGCAAAAGATATGCAATCTTAGATGAGGATTGTATAGGGGATATACCATCCTTCGGGAGGGATGCAAAATAGACAGTCCCTTGATATTAGGTTAGGTTAGATTTGTTGTGAGTGGGTCTCAGTAGACTCTCCACTGCGGCCATCAGCAGGCCTATTGTGGCTCACGCCTAATTATATTTCACCCAATAAGTTCAGTCTCTTAATGAAACTGGTAACTTTATTGGATGAGAATGTGTCCAGATCGTCTGGCAGCAGTTGCCCGTTGCCAAATATTGAGAATCGGATCCTCTCCATTGCGGGACAGGTGCATAAGATGTGGTCTGTCTTCTCATCATCCTCCAGGCATAGACGGCACTCGGCGTTTTCCGCTAGGCCGAGTTTATGCAGATGATAGTTAGTCGGCAGTGCCCGGTATATAGGTCTGTTAGAGTTTTCAGGTTTACCCTGTTTAACTCTAAACATTTCTTAGCTCTTGATTTCAAAGGGTATTTTATAAACGCCTTTGAATGAACTAATCCTGGTAACTCTTGCCAATACTGGAGAGTTTCCCTTTCAGCCCAGGTTGAGATAGCCATCTTGACAGTACTTGAGGATATGCCAAATATTGGTTCTGGTCCGATGAATCGTGATCCCGCTCCTTCTCTGGCTAAGGAGTCCGCTATTTCGTTACCTTCCATACTAGAGTGGCCGGGTATCCAGACCAGAGTCACTTTGTTGTTTTTGCTCAAATGATTTAGAGCTTTCTGACAATTCCATACCGTTTTGGAGTTACACTGGTAGGAGCCAAGAGCTTTTATAGCTGCTTTGCTATCTGAGAAAATTTTTATTGATCTGCTTGTAAGATGAATATATTCCAGCCTTCGTACACACAGTTCAATGGCATGAACCTCAGCCTGAAAGACAGTTGCATGAGTACCTAGGCTTGAGAATATCCTCACCCTTGGTCTGTAGCTATGTACTCCGGCTCCTGTTCCCTCGGGAGTTTTGGAGCCATCTGTAAACCAACAACTGTCTGCATTCAATAGGTCGGCTTTATTCCGATCCCATTGGACTTTACAAAAAAATATATTCTTGATGAAAGATTATAAATCATGTCTACTATATCAAGTACTTAAATAAAGCTGATGTAAACTAAAATATTTTACACATTTGGCCTCATAGAATGGGGTTAGGATTGTAACGAAATAGCAAGCCATTTCATTCCAGTTTGTTGTTGTCCACGATGAATTAAGTTTCTGCCAGTCTAGTCTAGATGGCTCCACTGATTTCTACCGGAACAGTTGGTTTTGCAGATTTTTGCATTAAATATCTATCTATCTTTATTGCTCATACTGTACTCTCAAATGTTTGTCTCTTTCCAAACTATAATCGAGTTTAGGTAGCAGAACACGACGAAGCTACTTCCTTCTTACTAGTGTAGCGTTCAGATGGAAAACATCTCTAGTTCAGCGGTCTGGTAAAATTTATACGTTTTCTGATATTATCGTGTGATTTTATGATCATCATTATTTAAAAAGTTGCTATATTGATTTAAAGTACCTTTGAGGTAATTTTCATAATAATATCGTACCGTAATTATCTTAATTTACGCCTTAGGTGAATTTGCTTTTCGGTTTTGCTTTGTTGTTCTTTTGGAACAGCCATCATTAATATTGATTAGTATCGATTTATCGCGCCTTGTTTGCAATTTATCTAATATCCTTCTGATATTGTAATAATTTCGTGTGCTAATTTAAACTAACTTTCGGTTATTGTAAATTTTAGATTTACTCGGCAACGGATGTCGCCATTTTGTATCGTAGTTAGTTGTTTTCTGTCTTTGTCTGTTGATGTTTTAGGGCACTGCTACGTTGGTAGCGCTCTGTAAATAGTGGTGACTGGTGACATTTGGAGATTGGTACACCTTTTTGGGCTAAACCTATTTGTTTATAACCTTTGTGAAAATTATCTAATGTGGTGCATTTGTTTTGTGGTGGATCATTTTATACCAGTGCATATACTTATCAACCAGACCTCAGTAACGTAAGGTTTTTCTAAATTTAAAATATCGAATGCTTACTTGAACGTTTACTTAGTATTTAGTCAGGAACGCTGCTCTAGTGGAGCCTTGCCTAGTTCTCTGGCAAAGATACCTGCCTAGTTATCTGGCAATTGATTAACATTTGATTATCTACAGTAAACATATAGTCAAGTTATATATCTTTATTTATCTTTATCTGCAATTAATTATTACTTCTCCCCGAGGAACTAATAAATAATTTAATTTAACGTTACCTTCAAGTTGGAAACTATCATATTGTTTTAATTTAGCAAATATCTATTTACGTTATCTTTCTAGTTGTCTGTCTGTATACAGATATTCTAAATTCTATTTTTCTTGAAGATTAACTTCTTTTAGTAAAAAATATCTTAACATATAATGAATACCTAGTTCACTTTGTTTATTATCATAGTTATACCTAGTTTATTTGTTGGACTAGTATTTTTTCTATTTAACGTAACTTTTATTGATACTTAAGTTAGTTGAAGTCTTCAACTTTCTAAAATATTGTGGGATACCGATTCTAGTTTTGTTTAGTTTGCAATTTACTTTGTAAATTTGTGTTAACTCTCCAATTTTGTCTACGTAGCTGGACAATTCAAACGTCACAGCTTTTTACTTTGTGTTGCCTATAATACTGATCTCATAAAACTCTTCCCTTTGTATGTTAATACCTGGACCAAGAGAAGAGGATAACTGGTGGATCGAACTGATCATTATATACTGGGTGGAGCAGGAAATCGATGTTTTATACAACTGGCATTTTTTCTCAAGGGTAACTGCAGTACTGACAGTGGTAATTCAAACTGACATTGAACCCATTAAGGCTTAGCCGTTGGTGGATTCTTCGCTGGACTAACCCATTGGAAGTTACGTAACATCTTCGTCCCCAGTGAACGTTTATATTTGGTGAGAAGAAATTTGTAAGAGATCAGTCATTTTTTTTCTCTTTCAATAACGTCATATCATTTTTTTTTTGGTTAGTTTGTTAGTCTTCAACCACACGTAGATTTTTTTGACTAAAATAAGCCATCTGAGCCAATGTAAATATTGCACATATACCAGTCTTTATTATACTTTTTATTAAATAATATAATTTTTTTTGGCTTCCTTCCCAACAGAATTCAAGTTTTAACGTTATCATTACCTTTTAAAGTAAACCTTTAATTATTTGGTACTTGCAAAAGTCCTGGCGCCCAGCCTAGATTTTGGTGAGAACTCAAATCAATATAAGCCCTTATTCACGACCTGCTAACTGAGCTACCGGTTAATAAGTACAACCCCCAGCTTATTGTGTTATGCCAGCAATTGGACGGAGGGTGTTTCAGGATAGATTTAACAGTTTGACATTTGAAAGGTCTAATTTAGTTACAAAAATGTCAATGTCGATAACAAAAAAATTATTAAAATATATGACATGAATTATTATTGGCAGTTCAAATGACGCTGATAATTAATTATTTAAAAAATTTAATGAAACATTTCAAGGTACGTTATCAAAATTTAATTTAGGTAAGTGAAGAATTAAATAGAATAATTTTTTTTACATCAGGATAATATGTATTGCGTTAACAAAGTTATGTGCTGGCCACATCAGATATTTAAATTTATTTGAATGTACTTACACATGCAAAATAAGTAAACTGTTTAAAACATATTTTATTACTATTATATGGCACATTTTTCGGAATATGGTACTAGGAATATACATTATATACTTATAATCCGTCTCTGGGATGTCACCCAAATTCCTTATATCTATTATAAACATCACATATTATTTGTTTTTTAAATTAAGTTAAGTGTTGTTACTCAATGCTAATATATCAGATTATTATGTTCAACTAAACACAAATAAGTAGAGGAACTTGCTTAAGTTTTCTTTCCATCATTTAAAAAATTACTGTAACTTTCTGTTATTAAAGTAATGTTAATTTTCAAGTTGGAATTGAATAACCCTACATACATATCGCTCCACATAAACAATTTATATCAAAATAACAAAATAATCCAATTTATATTTATTAAGCATGCGCAGCGATTAATCTAGAGTACGATAATTATGGCTTACTTTCGAGAATTATCAACTCATGTTAGAACGCAAGCGAGTAATTGAACTACGGGAACATTTAACTTTCTAGAATTATTTTTAAGGACTAATGGTAAACTTTCTGTACTGGGTACGGCTTTCTGGACTCAGTTCAGCTAGGAGTGAATGTATCCTCCCATGTTAAACGTTGAAACACTATTGCAGCCTTATATCCAAATGTTCATGGTACCAAAATCATATACGTGGAAATCTAAATTAAATATAGAAAAGCAACTTTTGTCTCAAAAAGAACGACAGGGGGCACGTGTCCCTGGATCCGTCACTGCCTAATCATAAGGAAGCTATAGTGCCGTGAAACAATTAAAATACAGTTAATAAATAAACGATATGGGAGGATGTTTTTTGCAATACACACACTTTTACTGGTACCAGAAGGATGGGATGGATTTATCTTGGCATTACAACAAATTGCACTTAACAAATCTGTTGCATATATTCATCAGTCATGAATGATACATTTCATTAATTAATATTGCAATTCACTCGGTGTTAAGAGTTTTCACTTGCCTGATAACAAATCTACAAATGACAAATATATTCAAACAATAATATTCTGGATTTCAGTTTACATATGATGGGTAACACTTTAATAAAATGAAAAATATAAGTAATAAAAATTGTACATACCTATTTTATATAAAACTCATATTAAAATTTGTTTTAACTGTATCTACGTGGCAATAGTTGCAATCTAATCTTTTATATGTATATGTATTATCCTTTCATTACAGTATGAATATAGAAAATTGATTCCTTCATGATTTATTCAGTAAACGGTTTTATTGTTCGCTGAATTAACTGTATAGAAAATAATATTAAAAAGTTATCCTATTTTAAAACTTACACCTACCTGACGTCATATGTATTATTTTGGGTGGTTTACCTAACACATTTATTAATTAAAATTGATTGTTCTTCTAGAAATGTAATCGAAATATATTTGCAGAGGTACTATAAACAACCCCTTAACCCTAAAGTAACCCAATCAATTTAAAAATACAAAGTGTTCCTATATCAATAGTTTTATAGATATTTAGAAACTACTGATAAAATAAAAAAACTTTACATTTACACTAGCAACTATAAAAAACTAGGTTGATTATTTAAGGAGCATAGAATAAATAAAACAAAAAAATTTTATTATACCCTTGAGAGATATAAAGCTTATTGTTTTAAAGTGGAGAGCACTGCCTAGCCACTAACAAAAATTTAGGTAGTAAAACAAACAAATGAATTTTTTTTACTCTTAATGAAACACATTATTTCCTGTTTCGCTATACAACATAACGTGTATAATGGGAAAATAAATTATTATGAATGAAATTTATTTTATTACAAATTCTATGGTAATTTTTTTTAAATCTTGTAATTGTATATGAATTCTCAAATGATCATTTTATAAATGTTTTGATTAAATTAGGTGTATTTCAAGAATATAATAGAGATGATATATTATTGTACTTTTATCAGAATTATAGTTTTTCTCGTTGGTTCTTTTATTTCACATTAACTTTTATTTTTAGGGATTCCTCGATTTATCGTTACTCATTACCATATGTGGGATTTACCGATCGGTTCCCAGGGATGGCTCTTGCAGATATAATTTAATATATCGCAAACACCTACTGAAACATTCCCAAACTACAAAAACATTAAGTGCATTTTATTTAATTTTACAATGTTCATGGTAACTTAGTTTTGTTAGGGAATGCACTATATTAAATTAAAATGTAACGTGTAATAGTTTTTTTTAAATTACAGTATATTGGTAATTTACATTACTGAGGGCCAACGGCCAAATGTCACAACGTACTGAACCGACGGAAGCTACAGTAAATTCTTGGATTCGCGATACTGCCGATTTACAATTTGATGGTACACAATTGTATTGCACTAGATGTAACAAAGCAATTTCGTGGTCATGCAACACAAATATTAATAGATATATTTCCTCAGAAAACCATAAACGGAGATGGCTTTATTTACAGTGACATACAACGTAATTTTAACTTATATTTAGTGGAATTTATTACAGGATGTAATATACCATGGTCGAAACTAGACAATCCACATTTAAAACAATTTTTGGAAAGTTGTATTAGTGGCATATATAGCAATGTTAACATGCCTTCGGGGTCTACACCAAGAAAAAAATAGTCATCAATGGAGTGTGAAAATATAAATTTTTTTTGGGCTTAATATATCTGAGTACATCTGGCTTAGCGTGAACGAAACCACTAATGCGTGCGGGTTTAAGGTAGTGAATGTTTTAGTGGAGGAAAATTGTTCAATGAACGGTTACTTGATTGCCTCTAAAGTTTCAGAAGCTACAAATTCTCGCACTATAGCAGAGGTAGTGAATTCAAGTCTACAAGAGTTTTGGGGTGACAAATATGCAGAAAATAAGGACAAGTTCTTATTATCTCTTACCGATGGAAAAATTTTGAAGGAAATATGTTAGAATATACTTCATGTAACATGTTTAGCACATGGGCTCCATAGGATTGCTGAAGCTATTAAGGAGTGCTATCATATTGTTGATAATTTGATATCTAGTGTAAACAAAGTTTTTCTTAAAGCATCAAGTCCTGTACAGTTATTTCATGAAATTCTTCCAAATACTCCATTACTTCCACAGCCCATTATAACACGATGGGAACTTGGTTGGAGGTAGCATTGTACTATTATCGTCATTTTGAAAATGTGAAATCCCTAATACAGCAGTTAAATCCAAATGACGCAGTTGCTATTTCACGGGCGCAACAAGAATTTATGGATCCAACTGTTCAAGAAAATCTGGAGAATTACACGGAAGTTTTTCACAAATTTCTCTAGCCATACGGTACCTTCAGTACCAGTCAATATCAGAATTTACTATAGCTGATGCAGTAAACGTTGTGTTCGATCTTCGACAATACATTTTTCAATTACAGGGAGAAATTGCTGCGAGGGTACAAACAAAATTCGAAACTGTTTAAAAAAAAATTCCGGATTTGTTACGATGACAGGTGTAATAAACCTTTTAAACGGCAAATAAGTAGACTATCCTACACCGGGTATGAATGTGGTGAAATGTTTACATATTTTAAGTATGCCCCAGTTACATCTATCGATGTCGAACAGTCCTTCTCGCAATATAAATGGATTTTCAACGAAAGGCGCCGAGGTTTAACTACAAAACATATAGAACAAATATTAATAATATACTTTTATTCTCGTAACCGGTAGTGAAAAATACTTGTGTGTGTAGTTTACTGTTAAGTACAGCTCCCTATACCTCCAATTCTCTTTGAGTGAGTGTTTATAATAAATTGACTTTATCAACTTTGGATAATACGAAATTCGCTAAAAAAAATTTCAAAGTAAGATATCGTTTCATATATGCATGCAAATCTGCCACAACCACCTAAAGCCAGCGCTGGTTATAAGTCATATCCGATTGGTAAATCCTACCTCAGCTCATTACATCAGTAGTTATCCTTTTTCATTCCTCTCAATTTGTCCTGATTTTCTTAATTGTTATAAACAGTTTATAAAATTTGGTTGTTAATTATCTACAGATATCTTTCTAGTTCATATTAGTTGCTTTATTTATTCTTCCTTCTTCCTAAGGTATTTCCTACGAGGAGTATTCGATTTTTTAAATTGTTTTGTTTTGGGTGAATCTGTAGTTATTAGTTATTAATAATACTCTTTCTTTATTAATTAATTCTCTTCTTAATTGTTCTTCTTCTAAATTATTTTCCTTAGTTATTGTTGGTTGTTTTCTTTTTTATTTTTGTCTCTTAGCTGATTTTCCTCCTTTTAGTTCATCTTCTGTATTTGCCTTATCTTTTTCTCACTAATTTCTTCCTGTTACTTAATAGTTCTCAGTTATTATTCTTAACTATTTGGTTACTTGATTTAGTTGTTATTGTTAGTTATTTCTTTTAGTCATTCTTTAACTCTTCGTTACTATTCTCGTTACTTTCTATCAGTAGCGAAACTAACTCAAATTTAAAGGTGGGTGGGTGGTCCATAAGTATTTCTGTTGGAACAATTAACATATGTGATAATGAATATGATTTAAATGTTTATTCAATTATTTTAATGAAATAAAATCGGCGGTTATTACGTAAACACTCAAATTTCGTCACTTCTTCAATTTTTAGTTGCTTTGCAACTTTCGATTCAATGTTTATAATTGCCAGATGGTTCAGTCTTTCATTTGTCATGGAATTGCGAATACATGTTTTCATTTGCTTCAAACTAGAAAATCTCTGTTCACATGCGGCACTAAAAGCAGGTATTGTCACACAAATCACCACAAGTTTGTAATTAAAAGTTTCTTAATAAGCCATTTTATAAATATTTAATAAGTCCAAGAAATCATTATCGAGGCTATTTTGATACCATTTTCTACTTCGTACATTTTAACAGTATTTGGCAATAAAGTTGAATCCCAAGCTTCCTTCAACTATAAGGAGTGAAAAAACTTTCTTGGCCTATGAGCGGTAAAACTATAAATATTTTTTTCTTGATTAGCGGCGCCACTGGTTTTTAGTCTTCGTTGTACTCGTTGTTTACTAGAACATCTTCATTCAATCCCCCCGTATTTGTTTTTCCAGTTGTTCTAAGGAAGACAACATAAGTTTAATGAAGATTTATTAGGTATAGCTGTGTTGTGTTATTGGTATTTTTGTTGAGATGTATTTTTTCTGAACGGTGACGACCCAACACAGTGGGCTATGGGCAGTATCTTACATATACGATGATTTTCTGGACTTTCTTCTTCAATATCGTTTTACGTAGTACACACTTCCATTTTTCACCAAATGTGTACTCTACACATTGAGAGTTCCTGTTCATCTTTGTACGTTATGTCAATATGGCCGTGTTAGAAACACGATGATATTAATACGAGTATAATCATCGTTTATTAAATATTAACTGTGGAAATCTACATCGTTAACTACGAAATTCTTCTTCTTAGCAGTTTTACTTGATTGGTCTTTTAGTAATTCTGAGTCATTATTCTTAGTTATTCTCGCTAGGTAATATCAGAGACTTACATATAGTCTCTGGTAATATGATTAGCCGTTAGCTGTCTTCTTTAAGCTGTTTTTCTTAATTATGCTTTTTAGCAACAGCGGTTCGTGGGTCAAGAGATAGGGAGGTCAATTAGAAAAGTTTACTGTATTACCTACCTTTTAAAGTGATTTAAATTCCAAGTCGATCCTCCGGTCTTTTTGAGATGCAAAGTAGTCAATTACTTTTTCATTAAAGTCTTTTATCTTCTTTATTAATGACCTTTCTATTGTAAGCATAGCTAAAGGAGATAACCTTTCCTGATCCATGGTATTTCTTAAAAATGTCTTTATTATTTTAAGGTGGAAAAACAACGTTCACTTTCGACGGTAGTCATAGGGAGAGTACACAAGATTTTTAATAGTTTGACACTTTCAGAAAAAGTATTGCACAAATTATTGTTAATAAAAAGCTGTAACAAAGCAACTGCACCTTCACTATTGGAAAAATCTTCTCGGCTATATAATACTTCTAATTCACTTTTAAGTTTCAAATGATTTATGACTGGATACTCCATTTTAACTAATTTAAACATATCTTGAGGAAGGCTTTTTTTATAATCTTTAAATCGATCTGCGTGAAATAACTGAGACATTGCTAAATGATTCCTGAAGCCAAACCTGTTTTGATCTCAGATATAATTATATCACAAACTTCTAATGAAATTCTCCTTTTTGATTCTTCCGTTTTACATCTCTGGGCAGACTGCATGGATGTCTCCTCCAAATAGTTATTCAAAATTTTATTTCTGATGTCTTCAATTTTACTATTTAAAACGCCAATACACTTATTTACTGTTATGACATCGATATTACATTTTTGTAATTGATTGAACAATATATCACAATGAGGCATAACTAAATGAATAGAATTTAACCAGTAAAGAAAATGTTCAATTTGTAAGTAGTTTTTTAAACCAACAGCTTGGTTTAGAGTGTTGCTTTCTGATTCATTATCAATGATTTTTTCTAAACAATCTAATAATTATGTTCGATAGGTATAAACAGTCTCTATGCACTTTGTATTAAAATTCCATCGTGTTGGAGCAGCTTTAGGTAATATCACCTTAACAACATTATCTAACACGGCTGTTCTTTTTGTCGATTTTCCAAAGAATGAAGAAAAGCTATGTAAATTAGCAAACAAAATTTTTATGCTTTTATCCTGACTTGATGCTTTTTGTAAAATTAAATTTAGTTGATGAGCGTAAAAATTAATAAAATTTCCTGAAGGATAACTTTTTTTAATTAAACATACCTATTAACTTCTTTTTTCTTATCAAGAGATGTTTGCTTTATCGTCATATTAGGTTTTGGACGGCCACCACCTTTGAATTTCACTCGGTCTTTATAACCCAACTTATGTCCATCTTTCAGTTTTAATATATTTTGTACAACACTCATATTTAATAGTAAACACCAAAAACACTGTTTTACTTAATTTCACGACAAGTAGAGATTTGCTAATAAAATGTTCACAAATAAAAATATTAAAAACAACGCGATAGAATTTATCGACCAACGCGTACCTAGTCAACATTAAGACTGCTGACTAGCGACTGCTGTACTAAATTTCGTGTTACCGTGTCAGGGACATTGTCCCCGCCAGTTTTTTCTGTCTCTTTTGCTCTCTGACGATTCGCGCATAAGTCTATTTCACTATAATTCGTTATAAATTCGGTAGCTAGCTTTGAGGACACGTTGTGGATTGACCCAAGATTTTTAAGTTCTATAAATGATCTAGATATTGGAATAGTATTGTACATAGAATGAACTAGAAACTTTAATATATTTTTTTAAGAATATTAAAAATATATATACTATATATTTTTAAACCTCAGAAAATGAATAGCTCTATTTTTTTATTTGTATGTGAGAGGTCATTGAGCAAATGACCCTATAGAAGAACCGCCAGTGCCTTTTAGTTGCTCTTTATAGTCGTTTTTCTTAAATTTACTTTTTTAATTGTTCTCTTTAATTGTTCTTCTTGGATTCTCTAATTAGTTGTTCTCCTTACTGATTCTTCTTGTTTCTCTTAGACGTATTCTTTCTCATTTGCTAAAATTTTTCCTCTACTTTATGTGTGCCGATTCATATGATATGTATGCAGATCAGATTGTAGAGCTTTATTTTGTTTTTGTAGTCGTTCTTCCAGTGTCTTATCTTGCCAATTTGACATTGCGTATGCCACAGCTCTTATTTTCGGCATATAATTAACTTTTGGAGTTTTTCTTTTTCTTATTTTTGTGTTTTAAACAAATTTAAAACGGTACACTAAAACTGTTGGCAAAAGTACCACAAACAATTTTGTTTTCGTTGATTGTCACACAAAATATGCAGATTATATGAAATTAAAATAGTTATTGAAAGATACTCATATATTTTTATATCAACATCCCACTGTGAAGTTTTAGTCCTTGTACATTATTTGTTAATTTCATCGTTTAATACGTAGGACTTTAACCAATTAGATTCAACACTGACGTGGTTTTTTACAAAACACCAAGACACCATATATTGTACTCGACGCGTGTTTTGATAACTAATTTGTCATCATCTGGAGATGATTAAGAAGTTTTAATCATCTCCATATGATATCAACTTGGTTGGAGAAACGTACGTCAAGTGCAGTATATGGTATTTTATGGAAAACCACAAACCTGAGGATGAGCGTTAGCTGCACATGTGTGCCAAAAGTTGCATTGATTGTATCCGTGATATTGTAAGAGACACATGCCTTTTCTAAGAAATCCTGAACTGACTATATAAAATTTGTTGAACTGAAAATTTCGGCACGTAAAGAAATCAGAAATCAGATATATGACGAAACAGCTTTGACAATACTGATATTAATGTATAACTAGATTTGTTATTAACCCTTTCTGCATCAAATACATCATACTTCTGTTACAATTTAAATGCATTTTTGATTTATCATAGTTTCTATAAGGAAAGTTATTTTTTATAATCTGCACTAACTTCAGATGAAAGGTTTAAATTAATTCAAGATACCCAATAAATATAAATAAATCAGAACCAGTTAATATTTTTCTTTTGAACTAGATCGGCCCACAGGCTACACGGCTACAGAACTGGAGGAGCATTAAACTGCGCCAGTCTCGTTACCAGACAGATGGCTTAAAAGCACAAGTTCTGTTAGTTGTTCGTTGCCCGTTGAGAGGGGAGTGTGCTGCGTTTGCGTAAAAAGTACGCTATTTTTTCATGTGGTCTAAATCTCTTTATTAAAATGCCGAACTTTTAGAATAAATTAAAATGTTATTAATCAAGTTTTGTCGATTAGAAATTCTTACACAAATTTTCTTCTCATTTTTTTAATTGTGTTAGTTAAATCTGCTGCTATTGTATTGGACTGAGGATGGGGTGTCTTTGAATTTGCAAACTTTTTGTGACACATTACATTTTGACAGTGCAGTGATTTATGGTTCGAGAGGATTTGTGCAAAAGTTTTGGAATGTGTTTTGTGCTGTGATACTTGCAAAATTTTGTATTGAAATGGCTTCGTTAATGGATACATTGTACATATTTTTGTTTACTTTCTTCACGTTGCTAACTTTCATAAATGGTAAGTAATAACTATTAATGCTATTAAATGTTGATTACTACTATTTCTATGTATTGTTTCCTTAAATATCGATGGCAAAAATCAGAAAATACTGCAAGCTGTAAGAAGAAAATCCTAAAATGTTAAATTTAATAATGCTTAATCCAATATGTTAATTTTTATTTTTTATTTTTTTAGCAAAATAAAAAATGTACCTAAAATTATCTAATAATATAAAATATGACAAAGATAAATACATAAAATATATATTTGCCAATTAGCAATAAACTGTTCTTTTTCACTTTTACAGTTTCCCAGTGCTTTCAGAATTAGGTACAGAATAGGTAGCAACACTTAGAACGGAGTTAAAAGTTTTGCACATGTACGTTCAGAAGATGTTTTCGGGTTGTAGCAAAAGAAATAGAGTGATAAAGTTTGTGAAAATGACTAATGACACTAAAAACGTTATAGCCACTATACCTGATAATGAAAAACATTTCAAAACATTTTCATTGTAATGAGCTTTTTGCTAACGGATTTCCAGAACAATTTCTTCTGAAGCTAAGAAAAACCTAATAGGATATACTTACATATATTTATTCACTTCGTTTATTTTTATGCGTTGGTTTTTTGAGTATCTAAGCAAGTAAAACGAAATGAATGTCTAATAAAAGAGAATAGAACTAAATTGTTGGCTTTAAACGTATTGTTCTGATCTTGGTTCAGATCAACATTCAAATCTACTAAATTTAAATTGCAGATATTTTAGTTGTATATTATAGCATATTTTAATTAATTTACAGTCCAAAACAAATCCAAAATGACTGATTTAGTTTTTGCCCCTCTTTGATAAAGTATTACAATAGTTTACACATTAAATAGTTCTATTTATAAAGTTTGTGGGTATGTATAATTGTATAATGCCCAGGATGAATAAGGTAAGTATGTCTATACAAAATAAAATAAATTTACAAGTATTAAATATTTACACTAAGAGCTGTTTTATCTTTAACACCGATTTACACTATAAAAGGTAATACATTTTACATGTTAGCATCCTTTTCAGCCTTTCATTACAGGTTATCCATAATCATGTTGTGATAAGCGCAACCCGAGGCTCACCATAAAAAGAGATTCTTACAGTTAACGGGTTCAAGAATTAAATTGACATGTTTTGTTTAAGTATTTATAGGTACCTATATCGAAATTTTAGCATCATTTTATTTTTGTTGATAATAAGAGTAATAATAATAATTCATTATCCCAAAAGGCCATACAAAGTTTGGCATAGGACAAGTCAGATATTACAGTATAGATAATTCAATTATTTCATTACATAAAAAATATTAAAATAACAAGATAATAGTCAATAGAACCGCTGCAGCGAAAATGAACTCTTATTATTAGTACCTAATAGTAATTGAGATATTTCTAGATACTATAAAAGCAGTTTTGAATAAGAAATTGTTTTATAGTATTTATAATTTTTTGTAATGTAAAAACTCTAATACTGATACCTGAGCATCCTTAAAATATGATTAAGTAATGAATCCTGGAGTAGATATGTTCATAATAATACGGTAACAAAACTTTGCTGCTTAGTTTCTTTAATCCATATAAAGAGTTACATGCTGGAGTTAGTTTTTTAGGTAAGATCAATGTGCTTAACCCATCCAAGATTGTCATCATTTTGATGTATATTTCCAGAAATTTTATATCACTGACTTGCATAACTTTCATTTATGAGTCAATATTTTTTTATCTCAATATTTTTTGCTTCTAATAAGTACTAAAAAAACTGTTATATAATCCAGTACAATTCTTGCGCCTAAATTGAATAATTGTTTAATAGTTTCTGTGATAAAATGTATTGGAAGTAGTGTTTTTCATTTATTACATACTTAAAACTTTTATACTAGCGCATTCAGGTAAGAATGGCAGTATAGAATGCAAAAAACTGTAGGTACTTATTTATTATTATTATTATTATTATGTTAGGTTTGAAAAAATGCTTATGTAACATCCAATAAATATTATTTTATAATTTTTTTTTCTAGAAATGCACAAATATGAAGCAATAATATGTCAAATTTTCTAAAATATATTTAACTATTTTAATTAAAAAATCGGATTGTAATCGACTTCACGTCACTTTGATCAATCTTTTAAGAATATAATGACGGTTTGTTTCATTTGTTTATATATTGATTATTATTTTGTTTACAGTTGTTTATCGTCCAAAAAGTACTTTTCTGCCGCGAAATGTAGTCGCCTAGCAACCACATCAAAACGTAATATCTATTATGAAAAGGTGATATTTTCGTCCAAATATTAGAACCAAAAAACGTCACTTTTTAATACAATCGAATAAAAAAATACATTTAACATTCTTTGGGCATACTAATTACATCAGATCGACATCAGTGTTTCGAATATAAGCAGCTATTATCATCAGCATACATTACAATTGCATGATTACACTTGGCAAATCGTTAACCCCGGTATTATCAACATTTTAAAGGAACCTTTAGCTTAAAGATAGTTTTAGTGACAAAAAAATGTATTATTAGCAATTCCAGCAAAATATAAATCGAGATATACGAATGCCAGTAAACCTAATTTTTCATTTAAATTATAGAATTGCTATCTGATATTTATATTTTGTTTGTTTTCTGGTGACTAAAACTCCCTTTAAGTTGATGGCCCCTTTAAAAAGGTTGATAATACTGGGGATTTGAAATAAAATAAATAATAGAGGTGCAAGAACTGAGCCTTGTGGGCCCCCCCGCATTCGATTTTTAGTTTGTTTATTTTATATTATTCATTGGAACAAACTGGTGTCGAATAGTAATATATCTCTTAATTAGGTCATTAATTAGTCCTCTTTAGCCATAATTCTTGCTACTCTAGGCAACAAAGATACAGGTTTATAGCTTTTAATATTCATACGATTTTTATAAAATGCTATTATTTTTAAGACTCCTGGAAATATTCGCTGAGACAAAGATAAGTTTATTAAAATAAGTCTCGAAATAAATTAAAAACAGTGTAAATTTAACTACTTTTTAAAATATTATCAGTAACACCATTCTTTTATATTTTATACTACAGGATTTTTGTTTTCAGTATAACGAAAAAAACATTTTGTTTAGAATATTTAGTAAAACGCCATATCATCACATTGTACATTTACATAACCACACGCAGACCTCCATTAGACCATTTTAAAACAACGGTTGTTAATCAATATTTAATTATTGGTTAAAGGGCCTTAATTATATACCGCAATAGACCTTATAAAAACACAATTTAGCTTTAAGATTTTTGTTAAACGTGATGAATGCTTTAGAAACCAGAACTTTTCTGATGCTTAATAAGAAACTTGCAATATGTAACCGAGTATGATCCTCAAGTTCTTGGCTACATTATTAATAATAATTGATCATTACTTGTATGTTGATCTATTTTTAAACGTGCTGATAAAGTCATTCGGTAATTTAATAATTCAATATCTTTTGTTTATCAACTACCTATAAATGATAGTATGAATTAAATATCCTATCTAAGGCATTACGAAGTTCAGAATAATGGAAAAGCCAATTAAGTACTGACATAAATTAATATTTTGAATTATGACTTATGAGAATGCACCTTAATCCTTGAGGATCTATGCTATATGTTGATTCTGTCAAATCCGTTGTTACATAAATACTAATCCTTTAATATTTACGCCCAATTGTAAGCACACCATTTTACTTTTCTCATATATATGTATATATATATATATATATATATATATATATATATATATATATATATATATATATATATATATATATATATATATATATATATATATATATATATATATTATTCTGATCAAAAAATGTCATAGAGACAGGGAGAGAGAGAGAAAAGTTTTATTGAAAGTAATGAGACTTATAAGAGAAAAGGATCTAAGTATTATTTGCTTTCTTCGTAGATTTTTATCCAAAGTTCCGCCAATATAATAATTATAAATTTAAAATGTCCCTATATCTATTCTATAAATCAGTTGTTTTTACAAAGTACTAAAATTGTTATAACTTTTATAATATTTAATCTCGTATTTAATTCGATTTTCAAGTTGTATTTTTTAAGATCACATATTATTCATCAGATTGTTTTTTTTTCCTAAAATAAAATAATGCATAAGTACCATGTTTATACTTACATTCATAAAAATAAAATTTATCAAAATTTATCTGAATTAATGCAAATCGACACTTTTTAGTATTTATAGTATAAACGTTGAAATTTTCTTAAATTCAGTTTTCCCATAATCTCACAAAATTGTAATGGTTGTAATCTACGGACTGCTTCTGATCCGGCTCGAAGGACCAAATTGTGAACGGATTAAACGGTTACTACAAAATGCGATCAAGATAATTAGATATTTATTGTCAAAGTCAATTTTGCTGGTTCTACAAAATACATTACTTGAAAATTTTGAAGGACATTGCGGTTTGAGTTCCAATGTAAATATATTTTACAAGTTTGGCAGGTCTTGTGAAAATGGCAACTTACCTCAATTTCTAAGCTGGGAGGACGATATTTAGATTGTCTTCCGATTCTCCAGAACCAATCTTCAAACAAATAGGTAATTTTCATGGTTGATTATTATTTCATGAGCCGTGAGTGACTGAAAATAAAACCCACCCAATCTTCTATTTTTATTCGTTTTTCGTTTTACTTCACAGATTTGTATTCAAAAATTCGCAGCCGGTAATCATGTAAATAATGAATTTAGGAGAAAAATTTTCTTAACAGTTACATTGTTTAGGTATACTTACATTTATTATTTGGGTTATCGAAAATTTTTAATTTTAGATGTTTAAGTAATTTTAGGCAATTTCATTAGGTAAAAAAATTATTGGTGCCTCACCTGTATGGGCACTCTTTAAACGTAAATTTTGAGCTACTCTTAGTTTTTCCCCTGACTGATATGGTCAGTCGATAAGTTCCATTATGACCTAAAAGATGGCACACAAATCACGAAATCGAGAAAAATGGACTTTTCAGGTTTTTCCCCTGTACCCTTTAAATATTTTGGTATCCCGTTTTTACAATGTTTCTTTAAACACTATCTAATGACCTCCTGTGACTAATTATTGCCGTTCATATTTTTTCGAAAACTAATAAACCATCTAAATAAAATTAACCTTGCGTCAAAAAACTATAGATCGATTTAGAAAACCTACAATTATTTATTTTGTGCTGTAAATTGACATGCGGATCTAAAATTTAGTTACATATCGCGTTTTTTATTAACATTTTGAAAGTAATATTTAATTTAGGTTATACCGGAAGTTTTAATCAATTCCCGATAATGCTTTGGTGTCTCTGAAAACTACTTTTTAGTTTTAGTGTCGTCAGATCAAATAATAAAAATAATTCCATTACGATGGTTGAGTCTTAAATCGTAATATTTAAACCATTGATTCTTGACATCTCTAGAAACCAATTGAAATTTGTTTGTTTAATTTCTATGTATAATTTTGTTTTTGGTTAAAAAAAAATACGATAACAATATTTTGGAAACTGTTCGTTACTTAAAATAGTACCTATTATCTCTACTAATGGTTTATTGGCCTAAGGCAGTGTTGTCACACTGAATACAATTAAATTTCTTGAACCACATTTTATTAACAGAGTAAAACATTTGGGTCATTTTTGCCTAGTTAGCCTCGTTTTTATTTTATTGACAGTGAAACAATTGGGTCATTTCTAACTAATGAGTTTGATTTTATTTTGGTTTAAAAACAGCACAAGTAATTCCACTATTTAAAATTTCATGTAAACAGCTGGCGAAACCGTAACCCTAATAAAAATTTCGTACTATAACAAACAAATAATCAATGCAATAAATCGCCTTTAATAGCCACAAGCTAGTACATGTTTTCAGGAATTTGTCATTCACGTAATTGGACGATTTTAAGTAGAAGGGGAGTAAAATGGAAATGCGTTATACTAACCTAAATATCTTGTTCTTGCCTACCAAATACCTACGCGAATCAATCTAATTGTGATATTTTATGCGTATATATTGCATTTTGTAATTAATCTCATGAATCGTACTTGTTAGTGACTATTTTGTAACTATATTGTATACAGGGTGTTTCACCAGGAACTGCATCGATCGATATAGGGAAAAGTACGTACCAGAAAATTTTGAAAATTTAGGGCATTACTAATGACAGAGTGAAAATAATTACAAGCATCTGGCACTTCTGTTTATACCGGAAGTCGGTACCAATTTCCTTATTATAAATGGAACATCCTATATATTTTAGGGTTTTCGAAAAGAGCATAAAATTCGGAGTCAAAAATATGTAGAATACCCTATGCCTAAACCTAGCCGTTTCAGAGATATTTTACATGTTTTGACAGGTGTAATGGTTTACAATAACCGTTATGACTTTCTTCGTTTAAAAGATACTCATTTGCTTTTTGGCATGCAGAAAAACCATAAAAATTCAATAATAGTATACCAAGTGTTCCATTTTTGACGTTACATTTTGTAAACTTCAAACCGCGAAAACTTGCTGAAGTCAAATGGAACACTCTGTATTTTTTTTACATCAAGTTATGTATAATTAAATTCCTTTTTGAACTTTTTGAAATATTTGCGATTTTTTTGAAATTCAAGAATTTTTAGTAAAAATTTTATCAAATTAGCCATGATTAGAAACAATCAGTAATGTCAGTCATTATCCTATATCAAAAAATGCCACCGCGTTTAAATTACACCCACGAGGACTTTTTGAATTTGTTTATTATTTATGGAGAATGTGATAAAGTAATATCAAGAACTTGTAGTACATTTGTTACTATGATATCCACAAAAACGGAAAATAACACTAACCACTGTAACATGCCTATTAATTGGATTGAAGACATTTTGCATAAAATAAAATAGCTAAGATAAAATCAACTAAAACATGATTCCATTTTAATTTAATAATTGTTCAAAATTCCGCCCTCGAACCTCCACACATTTTTCGCACCTTCGGATTAATTCTTCATGGGTAGCTCTTCTAATTGAATCCTGTGATGAGCTTTGAAATGCATTTCTTACTCTCTGCATACAATCTTCAATAGTTGTTAATGGGCTCTCATAAACTTTATTTTTAATAGTTCTCCAAATAAAATAATCTAAAATTGATAAATCGGGCGAGCGAGGAGGCTATAGGAAAGGTCCATTAGTGGCGATCCATTGATCGTAAAAAATTTTTTTGTAGAAAATTATTTATCAAATACGTGTTATGTGGGAGCACCATCGTGCTGATAAAAAATGTTTCTATGTTCGGCGAGAGGTCAATTTTCTAAATAGTTATTCAAATTTTGTAAAATATTTAGATCTTTCACCTAAAAAAAAAAAAAAAAAAAAAACAAAAAAATTAACTATACATATTAGCAGAAGAACAAATCTTTATAAGTTACTGTTTAAATTTTCCTAATAAAATTCTAATGTCACCACGCTATCGTTTCTTATGGCACAGTAAACATTAAACTGTCAACTTTCTTGAAAAATTTCGCTCCCTGAACACATGAGGATTCGAGTCACTCTAATAATGCAAATTGTGTCGATTAAAAAGTCCATTTTTGGTAAATTTTAGCTTCATCTGACCATATATTTTCCAAATAAATATCGTCGCCTACAGACCCTTATTAGAATAAATTCACAATGATTTTCTCTTCTTAGGAAATCTGTTTCTTTTAATCGTTGAACCATTTGGAACGAAAACGGGTGAAATTTATGTTTAATTAAGATTCTGTGAACTGAATCCTTGCATAGTCCCGATTCCAGAGCAGCATGTCTTAATGACATCATTAGAAATGCATGAAAATATCCCAGAATTGCTATTTCTACGTTTTCGTCATCAACAGTAGGCTTGCGATTTTGAATTTTTGCCTTGACAGAGCCATAGTTTTTAAAATTATCCAATATGCGTTTTACAGTGTTTAGTGACGGTTTACGTTTTTGTGGATATCGAGTAGCAAATGTACTACAAGTTCTTGATATTACTTTATCACATTCTCCATAAATAATAAACAAATTCAAACAAACTTCGTGGGTGTAATTTAAACGTGGTGACATAGGAGAATGACTGACAATACTGAATGTTTCTATTATAAACTAAAAATTCTTGAATTTCTAAGAAAATCGCAAATATTTCAAAAAGTTGTAATTTAAACCCCAACAATGCTTATATCAGAAAAAAAAAAGAATTTAATTATACATAACTTGATGTAAAGAAATACAGTGTTCCGTTTGACTTAAGCAAGTTTTCGCGGTTTGAGGTTTACAAAATGTAACGTCAAAAATGGACCACTTGGTATACTATTATTGAATTTCTTTAAACTGTAGAGCGTAGGCATATGATATCCTACATGTTGTTGACTACAAATTTTATGCTCTTTTCGAAAACCCTAATATATATAGGATATTCCATTTAAAACAAGCAAATTGGTATCGACTTCCGGTATAACCGGAAGTGCCAGATGCTTTTAATTATTTTAGTTGGATTGACCACACTGCCATTAGTAATTCCCTAAATTTTAAAAATTTTCTGGTGCGTACTTTTCCCTATATCGATCGATGCAGTTCCTGGTGAGACACCCTGTATAAATGGATAATTATTCAAACATTAAAATAGTGTAGTTATGTACGCCTGTGAATCAATACATTGGAAGATTTCCGTGGCCATGTTGAAAATGCAGCAGAAACGATTCGACCACATCCAGAAATGTTTGACAGCATACATAAAAATTGTGAAATAGGTAATTTATATTCACCTCTGTTTTTTTTTTCGAAGATAAATTAAACCATGTAATTTTATTTCAATAATTTATTTTGTCACAAAATTTAATAATTGTTTAAATGCTGAGAACGTTGTCTTGAGTAGCAGGTAGCACATATTTATACATTTCTGTGAGACGATGTTTAAGTTATCCAATGAACACCAAATTGATTGCGGCTCGAAGCCGAAAAAATTAATCGAGAATCAAATGTTTGCTTTTGTTAAAAAAAGAATGAAATAGTGGCAAATTGTACTCGGCAAAATATGTTGAGGATTGAAATATAACTACGCATTTAAATCTCACCCTGTGTATATAAAATTTTGTGCCTCTCCTTCATAACGTGTTAATAAAAAAGATACCCATTTTAAATTTCCCTTAGCGTTGTAACAATCGGGAACTTTATTTACGCGTCGTGGTATATAATCTTAAATAGTTAGCCTCTGTATGAGGTAAATTTGAAGTGAAAGGTTCTCAGAGAAATTGTTAAGGGAAACACCTGAACCTTTATACGAGTTGACGCAGTCAAGCCCGAAAATCGTTTGTTGAATTTAGAGCATCTGACCTAAAATTTTCCTATTTTCAATAAGTATAGCAGATGTTGCCAATTTAATATATGCGTCTTAGAGCATAATAAAATTAAATCATAATTAAAAAATATACCGTCCGGTTTCATAAATAATATTTAGAAGTCTTCACCAATGCAGTTACAAAATGCACAGTACCTACATATGTCAGATTTAACATAATTAAACATAATGGTTTAAAAAAATATATAAATATAATAAATAGGCGAAAGTTGTTATAGTTGCAATTTCATGTTCATCTATTAAATAACACGAAAACATGAAATTTTTTTGGTGGTGATTTTCATTTTTGTTCCGCTTTCGTATGTACTATTAAATTTTTTACATTGAAAGTGATATAATTTTATAACTTGCATTTTTCGGTACTGGCGAAGTCTGTTAAAGTAACTCCGTTATTTATATTCTGGAATAACCTATTTGAAATTGATATAATATTCTTTACTACGGTACTAAAAAGATTAATGAATAAAAGTTTTCATCCATAAATTTGAATTTATATCACCAGTTGGCAATAGCAAGAAATGAAATGAGAAACCCATAAAAAACGGTGTTTGGAAGAAATGTCCTTATATTTTTTATTTTACACGTTTCGTATCCATTTTACTTAAAATATTACAGAAATATGGTAATTTATTCAGTAACTTAATCTAAAAATACAAGTCTCAGTGAAAGCTCTTTTACTCTGTCGCAACTTTATACATCATCAATATTCAATTTCAATTACATTTTCCTTTTGTTTTGTTCAAGTGACAAATTTAATATAGTTTGTTTCCTCGACTGAAATTGAAATAAAGAGAAAATCTAATGTGTTTCTGTAAACTTTCCTGAACATATATTTTGTTTCTACCTCATATTGAAAATATTCAAAAATTATCCAAACACACATAATTTCCACAAAAGATTTATGCATTTTGGATCAGAATATTTTAAAATGTGAAAAATTAAAAGTTTTGGTGCATTTATGTATGCAAAAACAAGTTAATCAACAATTGCTAACATGTTTTCCCGAAATTTAATCCGTGTCGTAAACCGCTTATAGAAAATATATACACTACTTATTTCGTTTCTATGTAGTAGTTCCTAAGCATTACAGATTAAACACATCCACTAGGCGTCCGTTGGTTGTCGCATTAAATATACGGGACGTTCACTAGATATCCATTATACAGTATACATATATCGCTCAGGAAAACAATATATTACGTCCAGTAAATGTCTAAATTTCACAGATTTTTTTCCGCCCAACGGCTATTCAAAATATGTACATAGCAATTTCAGAAATGACTCTGTTGGACATAATATAGACATAACAAGGACCATTTCATAAGGAAGTATTTCGTCCATTCCCTAGTTCAGATGATATCTTGAAAGGTATACTAGCTGAAAGAGTTGCTGACATTGCGTGAATCTAAAAATATTCGATATATTGGTTTATACACGATGTGTATTAAAGTATTAGAGATAGTATAATGAAAAAAGATTGAAATTTGGTAACGTATCGTGCGCAGTGTGCACTATTGACCCCACGACAACTAAATGGGAAAAGAATTCTATAACGCTGACCAGCGACCGAAGGCCTGTCTACCGCTGGTTTAGATAACAACGTTGCCATTTACAGACCCATGTCAAATACGTCAATGCACATACTGTATATCAAATCCATCCAGTGTTTGACCAATGGACAACTACTGGATATTTAGTCATCATAATCAAATTTCTTAAATTTTCGAGATGTCGGTTCGCCTGTCTGATGGACGGATTAACAGACCACTTGAAAATAAATTAAAATAGAAAGGATTCATAGTAGCTAGCAAGACGTAATATATCACAAACCACAAAAAAATTCAGTAATAAAAATTAAAAATAATGTTTGTAATTCAATAGAAGATATTATATAAAGTGCTCCACATGTTGCCCATTTTGATTGACACACATTTCTATGCGTCTTTGGAATGAAGTTTCTGCTGTTCATAAAAATGCCGGAGCGATACTTCTAAAAGCAGTTATTATCCTTTTCTTCAAATTTTGGTTTGCTGTTAGTGTTATGTTTTTATGGGCATCATGTAACACGCTTATTATAATACCTTATCTTGAATTATTAAAAAAAAAAAACTCATTTTTAATTTTTATTGCTGAATTTTGCAGTTATTGTTCAATAAATTGAAAATGGTCACAAATAGCTATAGGAATGTACGTATAAGAAATGTTCGTTTTTCAGTCTTACATCACATCGTCCAAAAATATAGAGGTTGTTCCCGAGGTTGTTCCATTTGAAAAAATTGAGAAAATTCAGTTGTAAATTTAAAAATTCTTTTTTGATCACCCTGTATACTTGCAGGAAGTGAAAATGGCTGTGTCAACACACAGATGTGTCATAACTGGTACTAACATATTTTTTTCTTAAAATCGATAGTTGTGATTGTAGTGATATCTTTAATATACACGTGTAAATCGTATAATTTCAACAAAAAATCAATTACATCCAAGTGGTGGGAGGAAAGTCAATAACAATACAGGAGTGAAAGTAGGCCACAAAGAGGTTTCAAAAAATGTTCTGATATACATGGTATTTCATTTAAAAAAATTTTACTTGACCCCGTAGAATCGTCTTGGCTCACCTAGATGATTCGAAAACAATTTCCGGTTGTAGACTTTTTGTTAAGTTTACTTATGTTTTTAAATCAAGTTTCTAGCTCTCATAGAACTGGATATATATATATATATATATATATATATATATATATATATATATATATATATATATATATATATATATATATATATATATATATATATATATATATAACAAATAACAAATAACAAACTTTATTCATCCAGTAGATCATACAAAAAATGATATAGGATACGTCAATTAAAAACATGAAATATACAAATGAAAAGAAAAGAAAGAAAAATAAAAAACAGTAGTGTTTAAAATATAACAGAAGAACCATATTTTTAATCTTAAGATTGTAGATACTCTTGAACAGAATAAAAACCATTTGTTAGGACTTCTTTAACAGCAATGATAAACTTTTTTTACATTATTTATTGACTTTACTTTAGCATCCAGTTTATTGTATAGTACAGCACCCATGTAGTATGGGTCTGATTTGTACAATTGCAGTCGATGTAAATCGTATTGCAGATCAAGGCCATAACGTGTAGGATACAGATGGTTAGAATTTTGATATGTAAATTTTGAAATGTGTTTTTTTTTTACGAAACATAATAATTCCAAAATATATAAACACGGCAAAGTTAAAATTCTTTGCTGTATAAAAGTATGTTTACATGATTCCCTATATTTCAGTCCATAAATGAAACGTATTGCCCTTTTCTGCAATACAAAAACACGATTTGCAGCTGATGCACTAGCCCAGAAAATCACTCCATATCTTAACCGAGACTCAAAATTAGAGAAATAAAATGTTTTTACAACAGTGACACTACAAATGTTAGATAGCCTATTTATAGCAAAGCAGTTACTGGCACACTTTTTGCAAAGTGCATCAATATGAGTTTTCCAATCAAGTGATAAATCTATATGAATGCCTAAAAGTTTAAACTCTGAAACCTTTTGAATTGACATGTTTTCTAATTTTATTAAAGGACTATAACTATAATTGGATTTTATCGGATGAAACTGTAAACAAAAGTTTTTTCTTGATTCATGATTAGTCTATTTTCATTGAAGAAAGTATAAATGTGTTGTAGATTTGAGTTTAAACTTCTAGTCACTTCCTCTACAGTTCTACCACTTGATACAACAGTTATATCATCTGCAAATGCGCAGAAAAATGTGGAGATACGTTCATCTATATTGTTAAGATATAACAGAAATAGTAGTGGACCTATGACACTACCCTGGGGCACTCCTACATCAACGTCCAGTTCACAGGATCTTTCGCCAAAAAAATCTACAAATTGTTTCCTATTTGTAAGATAGGACTTTAGAACCTTGTTACATTGACCACGCAGACCATAACATTCTACTTTCCTCAGTAGAATATCATGGTCTACACAATCGAAAGCCTTGGAAAGATCTATAAACAGGGCTATAACTTTGTTTCCTAAATCTAAATTTTTGTAAACATAATGCAAAAAATCTAACAGAGCAGTAGTAGTGGAACGATTTTCTCTGAAACCATGTTGGTTATGAGAGAAAATATTATTTTCCTCTAGAAAATGAATTATTCTTCTGGCCAAAAGTTTTTCAAAAATTTTGGAAAAAACAGAAAGTAGAGATATGGGACGGTAGTTACAAATTTCTATAGGATCACCCTTTTTAAATAGGCAGATTACTTTGGAAATTTTTAATAAATTGGGGAAGCATCCGGTAGTAAAACAGTAGTTTATAATGTGACATAATGGTGTTGCAATCAATTGAGCACATTGCTTTACAATTTTAATGGAAAAACCATCATGCCCAGTAGAATTTGAATTTTTTAACTTATTTATAGTGTCAATAATTTCTGAAATTGTTACTGGCTTTAGAAAAATTGAACTAATATGTCTAGGTGGCATTGGTATATTCTTTCCATTTTCTGTTTTAGTAGAAATCAAAGATTTTGGAAGTGTGACAAAATGAGAATTGAAAGCATTAGCAATATCTTTTTTATTTGTGGTTATTATGTTATTTATTTTCATTGTAGGGTATTTATTGTAGTTATTATTTTTTACTGAATTATTAATAATATTCCAAACTGTTTTTGACTGATTTTGTGAGTTTAATATAATATTATCAAAATATAGTTTTTTGGCATTTCTAATAACACGCCGATATATTGTATTATACTTCTT
>JANEYF010000166.1:0-197500 GCA_029963845.1 Rhamnusium bicolor | reverse complement strand
ATAGAGGCGTAAATATAGCACTGAGAAATTTCCATATACAAATTGTAAAGACACTTACCCATTTGGGCTATTCATTGATTTTTTCCGCGCGTTTAATTCCGTGGATCATCAATTACTTTTAGTGAAACTGAATAGGTATGGAATGATAGAATCACCACTAAACTTCATTACCTAATATTGGAGTACTGGGGTTCATATTGTTCAAGTTAATGATGCTAAAAGCGAACCTAGAATGGTAAAGAGAATGGTGTCTCGCAAGGTTCTGTTTTAGGACTCCTTTTATATATAATTCTTTCCAATGACGTAATCTCATTTTATAAACAATCATAATTTGTATACTGTTATACAGATGATACAAATAGCAATAAATTCTGCAGAAGAGGTTTACAAAAAATATATACTCTGGTCAGAAAAAAATTGTCTATATAAGTAAGAACAAGACCGCTTCAATAATTTTTAGGCAACGTAACTCCGCAAGATGATTTGAATGATTTAAATAAATACAAAACTCATGCAAAATATTAGGGGTCACTTTTGACTGTACCTTAAAATGGGATATTCCGGGGATATCCATATTGACAAATTTTGTGAAAAGTTGCGGACCGTTATTACGATCACTGGTAAACCACTATATTCAAAATATTATGTAGTACGCAAATTTTCATTCACAATATGGTATCATTTACTGGGGCACAAGTAGTCATTGTCAACCAGTCTTTATTCTACAAAAATATGCTTTGAGAATAATAGCTCGACTACCAAAGAAAGAATCATGCAGATCAGTATTCAAAAAGTTAAAAATTGTAACATTAACTAATACATATACAGTCGACCTTCTATAACTCGAACTTCTATATCTCGAAATTCTCTGTAACCCGAATATGTTTCTGTATACTTCGCTTTATAAGTATTTTCTTTAACTCAAATTTTCTCTAATTCGGACATTCTCAGGGGGATTTAGGAAGTTCGAGTTAGAGAAGTTCAACTGTATTTATGTTTTGTTTTCAAAAACTTGACTAGTTTTAACAATATCAAATTGAAAATGATTATGAAATCAGATTTAAATTTAATCCTTGGTCGGGCCGACATTCCACTACACGAAATCAAAAAAACTTTTATTTTAATTGGTGTAAAATATTTAATGCATTGCCTAATGATATTTAAATGTGCAAAAACATCAATATTTAAAAAAGGCATAAGAAACTGCTTGTTGACAAGAGCTTATATTTTCTTGATGATTTTTTTAAAATTAACCAATCAATTTTAACCTTCATTTTTTTTCTTCCTAGTCATCTTATGCATCTTTTTATTGACCTTTATGCATTTTTGTGTAATGTCTTTTATATTTTTTGTATATATATATACATTAGGGTGCTTCAAATAAAACGAGGATTTTTTTTTCAAGGCGAAAAAGGGACATTAAAAAAATTCTGGCGAAAGATCCATCTTCTAACTCAATTTTAAAATGTGGCGCCTGAATGCGCAAGTTTTCCCTTTAAATAACATGGGAAAACTGTTTTTTATTATTAAAACTTTTGTTACTGAGCCAAAACGATTGGGAAAGAATTTTCCATTAGAATTTTTCAAAGAGTTTTGTATGCTCTACAAAAGTCTAGATGGTGTCAAATTTCTATATTTAACCTGCAATGAGTTACTGATATTCAAATGGCATTCAAAGTAAATTTTATATTAAAATTAACATAAAATAAATTTATGGCCAAACTATCATCGATACAGAAAAAGTTAAATAATAATTTTGTAGGGAATTGAATATGGAATAGAAAAAAGTCTCAACAACAATTGTCGTAAACCGAATAGATTTGGAGATACATTCTATGGAAACTTTTTATTTTACTAAAAGCTGCTTTTTAACACAAATTCATCATAAATAGGAATTTTAGTATATTTTAATGAACACAAATTCATCATAAATAGAAATTTTAGTAAAACATGTATTTCAATGGAATGTATCTTCAGATCTATTGTGTTTACGACAATTGTTTTTTAGACTTCTTTTTTATTGCATATTCAATTCCCTACAAAATTATTATTTAACCTTTTTCTGTATTAATGATAGTTTGGCCATAAAATTCATTTTAATGTTAATTTTAATATAAAATTCACTTCGAATGTCAATAACTCATCGCCAGTTGAATATAGAAATTTGACACCACATAGACTTTCCCAACCGTTTTGGCCCGGCAATAAAAGCTGTAATAATAAAAAACAGTTTTCCCATGTTATTCAGAGTGAAAACTTGCGCACTCAAGCGCCACATTTTAAAGTTGAGTTAGGAGCGAGAATTTTTCTAATGTCCTAAACTTCCTTTTTTCGCATCAGGACCTTGAAAAAAATCATCGTTTTATTTGATTGAAGCACCCTAATATACATATTATTTTAATTTCTTTTTTATCTACTGCTTATATTAACAAAGTTTACTAAAACATTTAGTAAATTTTGGTATTAATAATATTTTTTTTTATATTTGACGCTCTCTACCGTTGTTTGTATTTATCGTACAATTTGACTGAGAAACAAAGAATTATTGTTATGTAATATTTACTAAGACCAAGTTGAATTCTCAATTTTACATATATGCGACCAAACCACCAAAGCCAGGTAACTAATGCAAGCCCTAGCTCTATTTTGAATTTGTTTTTTATCCTTCCATGTCAAATGTTATTCTTATCAATAATGTTTTAAAATAAATATGCTGACCTTATATGCACCATATGATTCACTATTTATAGATATGTAGATGTTATTTTTTCACATTTAACATTTGATGTTCTTGGAATAACAATCGCAATCAGTGTCAAGTAGTCTAGAATCTCCAAGTAAATGATTTATGGCTTGATTGAAAATTAATGACAGAAAGCATAAAATCAATAGTTTTGTTCAACACAAACAGAAGTAAAATAAGTGTATTGATCAAGAACTTTAACAAATATGTGGTGTGTACACAATAACATCACAATATTTATATCGTGAACGTCGATACCCTTGAAAAGCAATCTGAGGATTCGCAAAGAATTGTAGTTCACTTACCGTACAAGAGATACATGAAGAGATAGTGGAGATAAAATCGCAAAAGCAGAACAATGGACTACATAGCATAGGCGTCGTTAATAAAAAAAATTGCATAATTTATTATGGCTCCTTCTATTTTTTTTAAGAAACAAACAATGCGACTGCTTCCTCCTGTAGTAAAAAGCATGTTCGTGATTAAAAGAATGACTAAATTATGTATCAAGATTTAACAAAAAATCGACTAGCAATTCTATTATAAAACAAATATTGAATCTGGTCGATACGACTTATTGAAAAATATATTACACACTGCATTGACCATTTATAAAAATGTCGAGCATCAAATTATCAACTGGAAACGTCAATTTCAGTGAACACATTTCCGTAATCATCAGATTTATTGGTTCAGTTACTCCAACATTATTAATATTGCACGACATACTGCAGTGGCTTTATGTTGACTAAGTTATCTACATATCAGAAATCGGAATTGACTGATCCAGATGACTGCAACATATCGGGCTCTATTCTACCAGCTATTGTATTTACATTTTCATCTATTATAAAAGATATTTTAACGCAGGTACTAAAACCTTTGTTGGCTTTATAAGACATATGTTCATTATAGAAGTCATAAACGACAAAAGTAATTCTGGACGCCTATGGTGGCCAAGGCTCTCCGGGATACATTACAGAAATATAATGTAGCTAATGCGTTGGCCGGAATGAGCAAATAAATATCTCTGCCCCATAAAGTAAAGAAACAATAGCTTAGATATAAAAGTTGACCAGATATATTGTAAATCATCTCTTTTTATTAACAAAGAAACTCATTGTGGATTTGTCTAACATGTTTATTCTACCTAATAAATTAATCTCACTTTATTAGGAAGTAAATAGTTGCTTGATGTAAACCTCGATATAAACTAAATTTATTTTAATTAGTTCTTCACTAGCACGCACGATAAAAAATTCCTTCCCATTTTGTAATACTGTGATCAAAAGTAATGGTCTGGCACTGACAAGTTTTGTAATAATTAGATAGTGACCGCAGTCGAAGCATACCACCTTAAACTCTATTCACTTGTAGTGTCGGGTCGGACTTAAGTGAGTGAAACGTCCAACTACGACCGATGCTTATGAAATAAAATAAACATGAAAATGAACCACTATAGGAAGTTTGCACTTGTGTACATCTGCCTGGCGTCTGCACGAAGATTCAGCGCTGATTTTGATCTCTGTTCTAGCTAACCCTGCAATGTTTTAAGTAACAGTATAGTTATTCGTTTAGGTTTGGATAATAATAAGAAAATAAAGATATTAAATTGGAAATTGGTGTCGAAGAAATCGGTCTACAACTTTATTTGTTGCTTCTGATCTCCTTTGTTCAGGCCTTCTTTAGTAAGTACCAGTTTCCCAGAACCTTTGTATTACAACACATACATTGCTCCAAGGGATGCCAAGCGAGTTGGCGATATATCGGAGCTGCGTCCATCATTATTAAAAACAACAGCTTGAGCGGCTTCTTCAGGATCAATTACGAAATTTCTCACAATAAAACTTTTCTCTTTTCTTCGGCAAATCTCAGAAACACACAAGAAACAGCAATCGAAACAAATTAAAGAACTGTGTAAAACAAGTAAAACGCTGACGATTGAAAGATATCTAAAAAATAGGTAACAAAAAATTATTCTCGTGATACGTGAAAGTCCAAAAAACTCGAACATTATTTCTTTCATGTGTTTACATGTATGTATCCATGTTAAATTAATATACATAGCGTTTTCGCTAACTTGCCATAAGAAAACCTAGTGTCCGGTTAATTTTGCAGTTGAGTGTAAACCTACAAACTATTCGTTACTCTCAATCCTTAATCAGTGCCTTTTCTGTTTCAATTGTTTCAATTGCAGTTCTGAATCAATTTATTTAATTAGTATACAGAATTATATAATGAATTGAAAATCCTCATATCTGTGAAAACATCCCGTCAAAGCACAAAATAGGAAAATAAGCACGTGTCGCTGTACTTGCTACTACCCCTGATATGTTTTAAATTAGTACATTCGATTTTAAATGTTTATGGTTTAAAGTGTAGAAATTCAGATTTGTGGTTCTGAAATCAGTATTAACTAATAACTTTTACATCCAATATTAATATCATAATCATATTAATAAACATTGATAAAATATAATATATTTTACGAAATAAAAATATTATTATGACTGTTTTATCAAATTTATTTCAATAAACGTTATGTATTATGATAAGTAGAGAGATAATTATTTTCTTCCCGTTAATTTATACACATATTTACGACATGTCAACAGATTTTAAAAAATATAATTTAGTTTAGCCTGGAAATTATATAATATTACGTATTTCAAAATATATGCATTTACTTATAGTTACAATAAACACTGTAAAGATATGGTGGAACACATGAAATAATATACAGATCGAGCCAACCCACTAGATACACCACTAGCCGTATGCGCAGTTTACAGTTACCCATCTGAATACGAACTCCGAACGAAAGTTATGATTGCATTAGGGCGCTTGCTAGGAGGAGCATATGAAACAAAGTGGATTCGTAGAAAGAATTCAGTATCGCTAAAGCTGCGGTGTAGTGTGTTGCTCGCTCATTTCAAGAAATCTATGCGTATTAACATTAAAATTATCTGAATGTTTCACAATTTCAGTGTTTCTTCCGAGACGCTACAGATAGTAAAACACTAAAATATTGATTTTTTTTTCGAAACAAAAACTAATTCTAAAAACAAATTAATATTCTCATAAATAATAAAGAAAAATACCAGCTTTAAAAAGTGATACGTAAATAAATAAATAAATAATTCAAATTAGATGCACAAAAAGACCTCCTTCTTGAGTAAGACCTAACATACTATTAGAGCTCCTTCTGACATTCGCACTGTGATCGCCCCGTCATGCTGGCAACAAATGAGAGACAGTAAATTGCACATACCGCTAGTCGTGTATCTAGTGGTCTGGCTTTATCTATATGTAGTACAGATAGAATATGTACTTAACGATAATATGATCTAAATTAAAGAAGTCGTAAGATAAATGAAGTTGTTATACAATAAGAAAGATTTAATTATAATTATCCACTGGAAAACATTTTCCAATTACCTAGTATGTTTTATACAGAAAAGGAAAAATCGTAGTACTTTACTTTATGCAATAACAACTGATTAAATATGATTGTAATCAATCATGGATAACAATAACGTCGCTGTGTAAGAATATCTACTAATATCTTTTTTAAATTTAGATGTTTGTTGAGAATCACATAAGTACATGATTTTTCTATAGGAGTTCAGTCCCTTGAGAGGAACTGTAATGTTCTTTTACTATCATCTAAATCTTTTATATTCAATGGAAAATGTGGGGCCTGATAAGGAGCCTGGAGGATCTCCGTATTTTATAATGTGGAGATTTTATTGTGAAACAATTCTTTTTGATACAATAAAAAGTTTAGCATAAATTACTTAAAAATCGGCAAGTGTTCATTGTCATCAAATACACAGATAAATATTAAACAAACATGAATATTACATACGAATATTAAAAATAAATATAGTTTAAAAACTAAAAACACGCTTTTAAAGCACATCAAACTGAAAAGTGAAAATAATTATTAATATAAACTAAAAACAATAATGAACGAAAAATACTAGTATTATTGTGAAAAAAGCGTGGGTTGCTCGATATACGAAAAATATGGCACAAAGCGCCCCACGCTTCTTTTCACAATAATACTAGTATTTTTCGTTCATTATTGTTTTAAGTTTATATTGATAATTATTATTTTTCACTTTTTAGTTTGATGTGCTTTAAAAGCGTGTTTTTTAGTTTTTTTAAACTATATTTATTTTTCACTTTTTAGTTTGTTGTGCTATGAAAGCGTGTTTTTTAGTTTTTTTAAACTATATTTATATTGCTTATTGATGCTGATATTATAACATATTACGATCCAACAGATACTTCTGAAAAAAAAATACATTTTTTTTCAGCCATAGACGAGATTTGAACTCACGCCCGAGGAGTCCGTCGTTTCGCGTCGACTAAGACTTGTGCCTTAACCCACTCGGCCATCGAACGAACTGAGAATCACGAAATGTACTAACAGTAATAAGCCACTTGCTCTCACGCAGAGGATACGTGAGGAAAGGAAATTATTTAATTCTGGCGATCCTGATCAGGATAATGATATAAACTTATCAAATTATTGTATTGTTACCGGTTCTTCGTAAGTGTACAAAGTTTCAATTAAATCTGTCCGTTTAAAGTGGGTCAAAATCGAGTCCAAAGAGTCGGTTACAAACAAACAAACAAACATACAAGTGAAGCTAATAAATAAATAAAAGCGTGTTAAAAAAAAGACTAAAACATTTTGGAGTTAAGGACCAGTTACTTCTAGTAATGGAAAATTTACAGTAACAGGTTTTTACCATTTACTATCATGGTCGTCGCATTAGAAATATCAAAAAAATCGTATGTATTCACACTTTATTATCGACCCAGTATTTTACTGGTCAGTTTATGAATTGAAAATGAGCTTTATTCTTAAGAAATATATGTGTATATAATTTGCGTTTTTAATGCAATTATTACAACCGAAACCTTGATTAAAGATAACATACGTATATTGTTCAAATTAGTCAGGAAAAAAATAGAAAATATTTCGGATACAATGCATTGTTTATACACAAAAGTTAATGAAAAAGCTTACAAACATGAGCGCCTTTTGTGTATCAAAGTATAGTTAACATTATTTTAAGCTTTAACTGATATCAGGTTACTCGACTCGAGAAACAAAGGCTCGTGTTTTCAGGGTACCTGTATTATACTTATCGGGACTAAGAAAAGGCTAATTAATTATGGAGACTGCGAGTTATATGGAAAACAGCGCGGGACAGATCAAAGATATGGCCATATTGGATTACTAAGCGGTGAATAATATAAACGGTAGCCAGCGTCCATTGTTTATGCTACTCGAGTGGGTGGTTAGAGCACTCTGATCCAGCAAATGAATTCAATGCAACCTCGGAACTGGAGCACCCAAGGAAATTGCTCCTAGAGAACATAGTATATGAATACTCGTAAAAATAAATCAATATAAATTTATGTAATTAACTATCTTATTTACATAAAGTATTGTGTATTTATTAGGAATAAATATTCAAAATTATCAGTTTATGATACTTTTAACTATTTATAAATTGCTACTCCTGGTTCTTGTAAGAACGTCTTTGAATTTGACCAAACACGGTAAGGTAGGACTATGCTATAGGAGTTATGGTAAATACTGATTATGTTCAATACATAAATTTCTGATGTTTCCGTATTGGGTATCTATTTTTATCAAAATCCATGACGCTATAGTGTCTGCATTATTAGATATACACACCAGTTGTTCATATTTAAATAATATATTTACTTATTTGTTGGTAGAAATACAAATATGTTTAACCAAAGATTGATTAACCTGGCCCAATTCTTAAAATCTAAGACATTTTTTCATGTTCATCAAAATTATTGCCTTTTAAAGTAGCTGGCGAATTGGTTTTTTAATTTTTATAAAAAGTCAAACTGAAAAAAACATACCTATTTCTTATTTTACCTTTCACTCAAGTCCCAGATCATTAATTTTTTCTTGTAATTACCGACCTACGCCATGAAAATCGGTCCTCTAATATTTAAAAAGTATCACTTAAATTTGTTGTGAAAATGTTAATACATTTTTCTTGTCAAGAGACAAATTTGTAAATTGCTCTTAAATTTTTCAAAAACAAAAACAATTATTTCATTGTTAATAAAATACTTATTTAGTCAGGGTTGATAAAAATCATGATTTAAAAAAAAAAATCAAAAAATTATGATTTTTTGGATTTTTATTTATTATTTTACATAAACATCCTAACAATTGACATTAACAATGTATTTAGTACTTATATTAACAAAGATAGTTTTTGTTTATACGTACAAATGGAATAAATTGTGTACCTTGTGTCTATAATTGTAAAATAAGCTAGAGCATACATGAAAATTCCTATCAGAACTTGAAAATTCGCCTGTCTTTATAATGCGCGGGGATGATGCGAATTGCCATTATTTGCTAATCTGCCGCGTAACGCGTAACAAGTGAAAAAGCGAGTCTGAGTGATTATATTTATAGTATTTAAATATTAAATAATTTTTTTAACATGTCCTCTAATAGAAGTGGAAGGAAAAAAGATCCTATTTGGCAATATTTTATTTAAAAATCAAGTAAGCTTGATGGAAAAGTGGTAGTAGAGCTACATGTAAAAAGTGTAATGTAGAAATGCAAGGGCTTGTGGACCGACTGAAAGTTCACTGTAAAAATGTGCTTCGCGTAATGTAGAAAGTGTAGAAACAAATAATGAAAGTCCCTCTATTTCAGGAACAGTGTCCAATGTAAGTATAGTATTATTTTATTTATAATTATAACTTCTTAGTAAGATAAAATATAAAGAGAATCTTTTTTTTAATTTACTTATTTAACGTCGGTCTATTTCTACGACCTGGAATGGGTTGGAACCTTGATGCGAAGATAACACTGACGTAGTTTTCCACGAAACACGAAAACACTATACACTGCACTCGACGCGCGTTTCGCCAACCAAGTTGGCATCATCTGGAGATGATTAAAACTGTTTTTAATCATCCCCAGATGATGCTAACTTAGTTGACGAAACGCACGTCGAGTGCAGTGTATAGTGTTTTGATGTTTCGTGGAAAGCTACCTCAGTGTTAGATTCAAATTTAGCGTTAAAATGATCTAGTGCATTTTCTAGATTTCTAGTAACTCTCCCTATGCAAATGTGACTTTCATTCACTCCTAGTTTTAAGAACAAAATATCGTATCTATGCCTGTCTGTGTGTAGATGGATTTAAACAACATAACAATCTTGTTTTTTATTACAGATACAATTGAACACGTTACAACAAGATACAGAGGTAGATAGTGCCCACAGCCGCTCTTATCTTCTACGCCATTAAGTAAAAAAAGAAAAGTAGTGCGTGACTCCAGTTCTGGATCTTTATCATCTTTTGTTGTACGTACGACCAAGTCTAATAAAAAAGAAATAGATAAACAAATTGCTAGAGCTCTTTATGCGACAAACAGCAGTTTTATGTGTATTGAACAACCTGAAGTAAAAAAGGCAATAACGCTTTTACGACCTGGATATGTACCACCATCTCGACATGATGTGTCCAACAGACTGTTCGATGAAGTATATAACGAGGAAAAAGTAAATGTTTTAAAGATTTATCAGGAAGTTCAGTTTGTCTGTCATTGGATGGATGGTACAACTTACACAATGAACCAATAATATGTGCAACTGTAACTACGGAAAATGGGTCTTCCTTTTTAGTAGACACGATAGACACATCTCGAAATCCACATACATCTATATATTTAACAGAACTTGCAACAAACTTAATTAAAACTATAAACACTGACTACACCTGTACAGTAAGCAGTTTTAGGACATATAATGCTGCCAATATGAGAAACCAAATTAAAGAGTCAACAGAACCAAATGTTATTACTTACGGTTGTGCTCCACACATTTTAAACTTGTTATGTAAGGCTTTTGAAATTAGTGAAATTAAGGAACACGTTACGTTCGTTGTGAAATACTTACGAAACAATCATTTTGCCTCTGCCACATACGCAAAAGAAGGAGGAAAAAAAACTTACTTTACCTTCTGACGTAAGATGGAACTCACTTGCCGACTGCTCGTGAGGGTTTCGTTAAATCATGGCCCACACTTTTTAAAATTAGCGAGGAATATAAAAATGAAATTGACAGCATAGTAAGACAGAAAATATCAAACATTTATTTAAAAAGAACTGCTGAAAATTACTTATCACTACTAAAACCTATATCTGTTGCACTTGATAGGCTTCAAAGAAACGATGCAATTTTATCAGACGTCGTGGAACAATTTAAAATTCTTGAGTCGCATTTTGACGAAACTGAAATTAAATTAAGGCAAATGCAAACATTTAGATACCGATACCGTCAGTGTATCACCTCATACCATTTGCTAACGCTAATGAATTATATCCCGAAAGTGGTTGACTACCACTGATTATTAAACTTCTGGCAAAATCTGAGCCTGTTGCCGATATTATGTTTCACGAAGAAATTCTTAAAAATACAAAACCCTTGGACTGGTCGAAATCCCAAAGAAATATTGATATTATTGACAAATTATTCCCGATTATCAAACAACTATTTTCCGCTGCAGCTAGTTCAGCTTCGGTTGAGAGAATATTTTCGACATTTGGTTTGATTCATTCTAATATTCGAAATCGTTTAGGAACCGAAAAAGCAGCTAAATTAGTTTTTTTGTTCAAACTTTACAATAATTAACCTAATTTAAAATTTTTGTTTTGGAGTAAATCATGTTTTATTTTCTTTTAGCGTTGGTTCTGTTTAATTTATTTACTACATTTGAGAAGGTAACTTTTGTTTTATATGTGTAACCCAACTGTTCTTTTCTTTTTTATTTGAATTTTTCTTTTTCAGTTTAATTTGTATCTAGCTTTTAAATAAACTATACTTTTTATTTGAATTTTCTGAAGTTTGATTTACTGACTTTACACAACTTGATTTAATACATGATTTAAATTTAAAAAATCAGTTGTTTTAAATCATGATTTAAATTACTTTTTAAATCAAATTGATTTAAATCGTCGCAACCCTGTATTTAGTAGATGAAATTATGGTCAAAAGTGTTTTACCTACTAAATCTGCATATGATTCAAAAATATTTTAATAGTTTTCATTTTTCTTTATCATAAATAGAACAAGATTAATAATAATTTATAGATTTGGGTAATCCTTCAGAAAGTGACCTATTTGATTTATGAAAATATTCAAAGAAAAAATTAGGTTTATATCGTGTTTCACGGTGAACCTGAAGTAAATTTAAATCAGAACTTCTATTACTGCAAATGGCTTTACAGATTTTGAATCTACAATGTTTCGGCTTTATTTTAAAACAAAAAATGAAAAAATCGGCTTTTTTGAAAAAAATCGCTTCTATTATTTTACAAAAAAATCTTAGTTGGCGTATTTTTTGCGTATTTTGAAAAATCAGCCAAAAATCGAGTTTTGCAGCTAGATACTCCCGGTTAGGCACATTTTGTTCCTTTATCATTCACCTTTCCAACAACCTAATATATGATAGGATTTGTCCCAGAAGGACTGCTTGACGGCTCTTAATACTCAGGGTTTTGGGTAAAACAAGCAAAGTTCGAGCAGCCGAACTTTTTCTAGCGTAAGCATATTATGTATAATATTTTACAATAACTTAATAATTGTTATCACTCAATAATATATTTTTTCAATCATATTCAGTATTGTTTAACATTTTCTATTATAAAGACCTCCGTGCTGCGTGTCATATAATAGTATTAGTTCACATATCTAAAGCTATGTTTATGTATTTTTTATAAATATTTGTAGCAATTTATAATCATTTATGTATATTAAAAAAAAATTAATATTCATTACATCAACAGTTTTTTTCGGTAAAATAGTTTATTTATCACTAGCAAATATTTATCGAATTAAAAATCATTTATCACTATTAAAAAAAATCCCCTTTGGGACAAACCCTATTATATATTAGGTTGTTCGAAAGGTGAATGACAAAGGAACAAAATAAGCTTAACCGGGAGTATCTAGCTGCAAAACTCGATTTTTGGCAGATTTTTCAAAATACGCAAATATACGCCAACTACAATCTTTTTTGTAAAATAATAAAAGTGATTTTTTCAAAAAGCTATCCGCCGATTTTTTCATTTTTGTTTTAAAATAAAGCTGAAACATTGTAGATTCAAAATCTGTAAAGATATTTACAGTAATAGAAGTTTTGATTTAAATCTACTTCAAGCTCACCGTGTTTATTTTCGCTCCAGGTAATTGTAACCATGTAAATCGAATAACTCTTAAAATGCTTATTAAGAGTTCTCCGATGTCACTTGGCAACCCACCATACACCTAATTCAATTTTTGCCCATAAGTCTTGTTAATATAAATTTATGCAAAACGACAGAACTTCTTACATTTTACAACTTCATTGCCATGTGGACAGATTATTTTAAAATTAAAATTACATTTCATAAGAACGTAATTTTGTATTTGACTGGAAATGAGGATATTGAAAATTACGTTCTAATGAACTGTAATTTTGGTTTTAAAATAATCTGTCCACATGGCAATGAAGTTGTAAAGTGTAGGAAGTTCTGTCGTTTTTGCATAAATTTATATTTACAAGATTTATGTGTAAAAATGGGGTTAGGTGTATGGTGGGTTGCCTAGTGTCTCCAGAGCACTCTCAATTATCCATTTAGAGCATATTTTAACTATTATTCGTACACGGGAATAACGACATCAACATGGGAATGATAGGTCTGATCTGAGCCACTATACATCAAAACACATTTTTTCTGAAAAGTATAACTCAGTAGAAATTTTATTCTGTAGAAAAGTATATGAACTGAATAAGTTGGTATAAAAATAAATAAAATTAACACTATACCAAAAAAAAAAAAAACATCAGCCACATTGTTTCAGTCTTTTAACAGGTAGTTTACTTGCAACTGTGGTTAACTTTTTGTATAAACTTTTAATTACGAGGGGTGAACCACCCCTGGGAATCACTACAATCCGAATTTTCGCCTTTATATCAAATGTGCAATAATTATAATGAACACCAACATACTCTTGATATTTTCTTCTGCAATGTAGCCACAATTAAAAAATCAAAAAAACTATTTTTTTTTCTTCAAAAATTTGCATGTGTTAGTTATAAATATGTAATGTATAATAAATTTGCATATGTTAATTATAGATAAGTATATGGATATGTGTGTACTTTAGTATATGGGCATGTATATATATATATATATAATTGTATATATGTACGCATGCATATATGTGTGTATACACATTTTAAAATTAAGTTTAAAGTTATATTCTTAATGCTTTATGTAATATCGGTTTTTATTACTTCTGTCTTTTTAAAATATTATTTTATATTATATTTTTGTAATTCCCATTTTGTAAATGATTTCCCGTTGAATGGTATAAATAAATAAATAAATAAATACATACATAAATAAATAAATAAATAAATAAAAACAACATTTATAATGTCAAAATTAGCGTATGCATAATGTCATACACTAGAAAAAAAATACAAAAACATTACAGAAAAAATAATTAAACCACTAAAAAACATTTTTATCGAAAAAACTTTTGCAATAATATTATTATTCCTGTACCATTTCGTACTTCTTCGAAGGGCTGTGCTATAGGAAGCACGTCGATCACTTACGTCAACAGAAAATTTACTCTGGTCTTTATCTAAATCGCACTTTGGTTTCTCTACATTTTTTTGACTAACTTTGATCAATTTTATCTCATTACCTAAGTGACAGGCTGTAAGCATGAACAAGTCGCGCTGATCTCTCCATTTCATTAGCATTAGATCGTCAGTAGTTTTCTTCGAAATCAATTCACCTTTTTACAGCTTAACTTGCTTCACTTCTTGGGGATAAATTTACGATTTGAACGAAGAGTTCCATAAGCCTGTAAGCAAGCGGGATGGAAGTATAAAAAATGTCTGTATAAAAAGGTTCTAACTTCGCTCAAAAAGTTTTTGACTGAATTTAGAGCAACACTTTCAGTTGCTGTCATATCGGTTGAGTTTTTTTCCCACATACACAGACATGTTTCACGTATATCCTCTATCTGTGCATAGTCTGTAGAGTTTCATACCGTAGATGCTACTTTTGGGTAGGTATTAGCGGAAGATTAGGCGGCTTCGTCAGGGCACTACGGAAACATCGATACAAATTTGTTCGCCGGGGTATATATTTTGAAAATGGTCAATAATTTTTTTTCTTAGCCATTATTTGTTAGTATTAATTATCTGAAGCAAAGAAACTAACCTAAAATTCCTAAATTTGAAATGTAACACACATGTTACACCCGGCGTAGTAGCTTCGTTTCTTTCCTAGGTCGATGTAACATTATTTTACACCTCTCAAAAACAAGTAATGAGGGGGGAAGGGCTTGCAATAAAAATAACAAAGTACATAAAATCATTTATTAAGTCATTTTACATTTTGGCCCACGACGAAAAAAACAAAATATTAACTTAATGAATTAGCTATAATATAAAAATGTTAATGTACAAGTTTGATTTCATATTAGATAAAAAATTTAAAACGGAAAGTAATGTTGACAGAATATACTAAAAAACCAAGTAAATTTATGACCGTCAAGTGTATAGGCATTAAACCAAATTACATTACACGGGATGAAACAAATTAAACGTTTTATGTTCTTTTATACGGTTACTTTTGATTCAAATAATTCAGTCATTAAAAAACCCTAGTTTACAATGTAAAATATTTAATGACACATTCTTTTTACTTTAAATTTAGCTTTGAGTTCCAGAATGTCGTGTTATATATTTAAGAATGTCTTTTAGTAATGGCGTCTGCCTTCAAAACTGATGTTTTAATAAGCCAGGAATTTACAAAACTAAAAGGGTTGACTAAGGAGATGTGTATATGAATTATTAATTAAATTACAGAAGTTCGAGAGGGTGCTGCTATTAATAATTTGTATTCCGGATGTAAAGTAGCCACGGAGTGTTAAAACCACCCTTATCGTAGAATAAGAGAATAAGTTAGCAGTGTAAATTTGAAAGTTATCAATAATTGAACTTTCAATCAGGAATTTTAAACTTGTTTGTTTTACCATCGTACCAAAAGTAAGAACATTTCCTAATTATTAAATGTACTCAAACTTAGACGACGAAACTCTATATATGTATATGTATAATTCTGACAAATCCCTCAAGCTATTTTTTTGAATAATTTAGTAATGAATATAATATATATGCTCGAAGTTTACGTAGGTTTTTAATAGTTTTTCATGCATCCTTTATTAAGGATCTGTTTAATTTATTTTTTGTACGAACGCGAATAAAACAGTATCCCCAAAACAGGGAGTAATACGAGCGTTTATTCCTGAGGGATTGAAAGTCGCCATGGAATCCATTGAACAATGCAAACATAACGTAATATCAACATTTTTATTACGTCAAACTTTTAGTGGTTGAAAAATTAAAAATTAAAAATATAAACTATAAAAAAAATAACTTGTATCAATTAAAATTAATATTAATAAGGCAATTTTCACAGTTCATAATATTTGGTAATTAATAATATTTAGTAATCTAAACGTCAAACAGAAATGAATAAAAAAATAAGTCAAACAAATAATTAAATACAAGGATACCTAGATAAATTCGGAATAAAATACAAAAAGCTTCCTAGCCAATTATTGCTCGTTAGTTTTTACATTTAATTTTTTTTGTAATAAAAATTGTGCCCGTTCGTACAAAAAATATTGTATGCAACTCGGGAGTAAACTCTGTTTTAGTCCCTTATATCATGCAGGAACTAAAGCACTCACTTTACTCCCATGCTGCATAAATACTATTATTCTGTATGTTCAAAGAGATGGGATATTTTAAAAATTAAAAAAAAGTTTATTCTGATTTACTACAAACAGGTGTATATTCAGTTACCTATATGTCAAACAATAAGGTAAATTGAAATTAATTTTTTCATCTTTAACCATATTTACTTACTTGGATTGGACGTAGTATTTGAAAAGACATGCTTAAAAGAAACGAGAGATTAATGGGGTTTAAAATAAAAAATTTTAGCTCCCTCTACAATTTTATATATATGAGGTACACATATTTAAATCAAAAATTTCAGCTAAATTATTCAAAATCATGACCCTGCTCCTCTCCATTGAATAATTTGTTTGCGTGGAGCACTAACATAATATTTGGACTAACCAAGGTAAGAATTTGATATTTTTGCGAGGGTAAATTTCCGTGGAAGAACATAATTTTACAAGAGAAATAACTATAGTATAGTGTTCTTGAGATTTTCGAAAAAAAAAAAATTATGAATTTTCGTTTTTATTCTTTCCAGGATTTGAAGAGATATCGAAAAACTAGAAACACTTTTTTTGGAGTTTTTTATCCTTTACGGTTTAGCGTAAACAGTTTTTTTATAAGACGTTTCGTCTTTTCGGGACCATCATCAAATATGGACCTGTATTTTTTTTATTGCATTTTTCTGTAGCATTTGAACCTCAGACTTCACTATAAACTATCATCAAATGTGATTTTTTTCCTTGATCAACAGTCACATTTTTTGTTACACATTATATACATTTTCACATTCTTTACGGCTTAAGAAAATCTTTTCGGATTTCTGTTTTGGAATTTGGGTCGATTCTCCATTGCTGTTTTTATCGTGTCATCTTCTCGTCTCAATACAAACACCTTTTGTGAAGCCTTGGTCACTTCTTGGACTGCAAGTTCTGCTATTTGAGTATGACACTTAAATGCTGGTACTTTCAAAGCAGATACTAGAGCCAGTAACTCAGCGTTACTTACACATATTTCTAATTAATGGAGGTTCGTAGGTCTGTTTTAGTCCATTTAATCATCAGCTGCCACTTTGTTGCCTTGAAGTCAAGATGAAGTATCCTAAAGAGATGATCATCAGCTGCTAATGGTTTATTCTTTCCTTTGACTTCAATAATTGTTTTAACACTATCGATTCTATCGGATTTCTGGGTTGAGGCTCATTATTGAGAGATAAGGATGATTTCTGGGTGGGCGAAAATGGCATCTCGTTGAATACACCACAATTTGCTTCTCTTCAACAAGTGCAAATTCTTGGGTCCACTAATTGCTTGTTCTTGGTACTTTACGGTGTACCTCATGGGAGCATAATATATATTTATAATATGTGCAGTGAGTGTAATTAGAACATGAGATGGAATTTTTGTGCATGCATATAATCGACATATTATCCGACATGAATTATCAGCTGTGATTGCAAGATCCTATCCCAAATTTTTTCCAAACTGTCCTGGAATAATGTACTTATAATCAGTTGATAGATCCTTCCAAATTTCATCAGGTGTTTTTGTAAGACTTCAGAGGCTGTAGTTGCACCATCAAATTCAATAACGAGGTGCCTAAGAGGTAACTCACTGATACGTAGCTGTTCCTTGTTAGTAGCCACTCTAGTTATAAAACTAAATGTATACAGTTACCAGTTCTGTAAACAAAGACACGGTTGATTTGCTGTGCTTCGCACAGACGAGTTATTTAGTGGACAGGAGCAAGGTTAGGATGTTGACCAATTGAGCTGAAATTTTGAATTTAAATATATGTACCACATATATGTAAAATAGTATAGAAAGATCTAAATATTTTGGTGGAAAATTTCTTTTGTATAATCTTACGAGAATTATATGCCCTTCATGTCTAATTTTTTCTTAGATAATCTACCAGACAGACAGGGAAAAACTAATTTAGAACATACGTGTAGATTTTGGCATTACTATCAAGTTTTCCTTAGCACTTTTTCTAGTCTCTTATTTAGTGGGAAACTTGTTTAGATTCTTGTTTGGTATCATATTATTATTCAGATTGTTCTTCTACTGATTGGCAAACATCCATGTCATGATTTCGGATGAGATATTTCCTTCATATCTAAGTTCTACTTAAATAGTTAGGACAAAGGAACATTAATTATGTTTACTTACTAACTTTCTCTCCTTAATAAATTCACCACTGCATTACATTACTGGAACTGGAACCATCTGCTTTGCACGTATGTAGTGTAATTGGTTTCTCTTTTCAGGTTCACTCTAGTTGCGTAGGTATCTCGAAACTCAATGTATTGAAGTTAAAAAGCTGATAATTTTGATTTTTACTATTACAATGGTAAGAAATGATTCATCTAAGTTATCTATTCATTAGTTGTTTTAAATTGTATTTCCTACCCTTTGAGAAAATTTAATTATCAACATTTGTACCTCATATTTTTTACTGGTAGATTATATGATAGGTACTGATTTGGATTTGAAAAAAACATGTTCTTTGTTTTAAACAGGTACTTTAACCTCAATTTATTTAACCACAAAATGATTAAATAACTTATTGTAGTTACTGTCGAAACCCTTTTTAATGCAAATATGGTTGGTTATAAAAGACATATTTAGTTTATTTTTACGTAGTACTCGACTAGTAGAGGGGAGACTAGTTGTATGGATTGTAACCTAAAAAAATTGCCTAAAATTCGTATTAAGAAAACATGGAATGAATATACAGATGCGATTTTAGCATGTTACAAAAAACAGAATTCGTGACTGTTTATTTATACATTCCTCTTGATAAAATTTCTGATTAAACAACTTATGACAAAGTAGTGCGACAGGTCAGTTATGAGATACAAGATAAGCCAGGTAGGTGTACATAGAAAATAAACATTTACCTAGATTTACTAAAATGGGGCTATGATATTTTGTGTGAAGTTTACATAAAAATTCTACATTTGCCTTATTAGGTATAATGTATTTAGAAAAGTTGTGAAACCTTTATCGCATGTATGCCTTTGTCGGGTGTTTTTCATATTAGATATTTGTATCACGGAGAGTAAATATAAATATACGAATACAATCCTAATTTATAAACTTTCATCACGTTCCAACAACATTTTTATTATAGAAGTTCAAGACAATTTATAACCACTATTAATATTGTGTACATACAGAAAGATAACAAAAAACACGAACAAGAGCACCTAAGAATTTTTGAACGCATGTCTTTGATTAGTCAATTGATACTGTGCTGTACTTGACAATATTTGATGTAAATAGTTTTTGTAGTGAAATAAATGCAGATCCTTCTTAAAAATTGTTTAGTAGGTGCCATAATACAAGTTCATCTGTTGACCCAACCTTCTCAAGGATCGTTTTCCATATACCTCTGTCAGCGTCGACTACTTTCTCTGTTCTTTTACTTCGTATTCGAGAACCTTCTTCCTTCAAATAGTGCCTAATTTTTGAAAATTCCTCACAATCCTAGAAATAACCTAAATAATGGTTTTAAAGTTCACAGGAAAATCGGGAAAATTTTCGTAAGTCATGGTACTAATATGTCCACTCACCATTTTAATTTTTGGATTCGTATCTAAAGTAGGATTCCATTAAAAATGTTTTTTCTTCCAAGTAAAGCATTTTGAAATCGAAAAATTTTCAGAAAGTCAGTAACCAGTTCAACTGGAACTTTGATAGTACTTGCATTTCAATTTGACATAACGATGAAATCGCAATAACTAGTCTAATTAAAGACATACGTTTGAAAATTCATAGGTACCCTTGATTATGTTTTTTGTTAACTTCTCAGTATATTTCAACGGTAGATAATGTAAAAAACAAATAAAAAAGACGAGTTTGATCAATCATAGTGTTTCAGAAGGTATAAAAAATTTACACAAATAATATCAGATTAGAAGACATTGTCCAAAATAGATAAAAATATTGTAATAGATTATAAAGCAAAAAATATTCACATCAAATATGAATTTAATCCAAAATCATGTAATGAATCTTATGAGAAAAGAAAACTTGTTTCACAACCATTCTTTTGATTTTTTTTATTTTTATTTATATAATCTATAGATGGATGGATGAATCCACAAGCAATTAGGAGAAAACGATTTACTATTGACCTAACATTTAATTTAGAGGCCAACGTTACGTTAATTGATTACAATCATCTTCAGGGCTTTAAGAACCAAAATAACAATAGTATACAATGCACTTAAATTCACAAAAAGAAAAATTTTGGTATAATAAACAAAAGAGAATAGATAATCCAGTTAATGTCCGTGATTCAAATTATTCAAATCATAATCTATAGAGTATAAAGAATTATTATTTAATTTGTATATTTCACTATATTATGTATAAAATCGTATACTCATTCACTTTTTGCACTAATTTCGTTACAGCAGCTGTTTGGTATAAACACCTTTGTGCAATTTATTAGCGCTTCCTAGGGTGGGTGCAGAAATTTACGAGGTTAATGCCTCTGCTCATTTACCAATGAATCAACCGTAATAGGACCTGACATTTTCATTCAATATAAACTTATTAAAAAAGTGATAAGTTAAATAGATATATAATGTTTGCAGCGACAGACATAAATGAATATGTTACTAGACACAATATTCTACTAAATCTGATAATCTAGGTATATGTTGTGCACGTATTAATCATAAATGCAAACAATGCAATTTTATAATGCAGCCGTAAAATTCTAGTACCAGATTTTCATATAGAACAATTTTTCGGGACATATTTGTTTAACGATAATTCTATATGACATATTGAATTGATTTGTTCTCTGACTAACAGTTTTATGACCAATAAAACCAAATCAGCTATAACTGCTAATATTAGGGAAAGCTGGAGCAATAAATCTAATTTGAAAATAAGTAATGCTATAAAATAGTCACCTTAAAAACTAATGCCATATAAGTTCAGATATATATTTTTTACGAAAGGTGTTAGAATTTTTATTTTTTTAAATGTAGAAATTTGATTTCAAATAAATTGTATCTTTGATATTCAATAATATACGATATGTTTATCGGACACTAGACTCAGTTTCCTACTGCGTGGATATGGCAAGCCCGACTAGTTACTGTCGAGCCGAAAAATATCCAACATTCAGAGGAAATCTCGGCACAAAATTCTTTGATCTTTTATAGTCAAATTTGGTGACCCTCAACGTGTGTCGGCCATATTGTTAGACCGACAAGTGAGAACCGTACTCCAATAATTTGTAGGTCTTTCAGGAACGGTGTTGCTGATATATTTTTATGAGAATAAACTTACAAAACCTATGAAAACATTAGATAATTAGAAGCAAAGAAAATGTCTTTTGTTTCTCAAGATTTGTACTGAATTATGCTAACACCGATGTAGTTTTCCACGAAACACCGTATATTGCACTCGACACTCGTTTGACCAACCAAGTTGGTATCATCTGGAGATGATTAAAACTAACTTTATGCTAACAACGTGCATATCCTATTTATATCTAAACTATCGTTATGGTTATGTGAACCGTGATTAACTAACCAATAGAGCGGCCTATATGGAATTGGCTCTCCATCACTTTTCATACTAATTTTACACATTGTAATGTTCAAGCTTTCAAACGCATCCTAGTATTTGTTATATTCCTAAATAATCTTTAATTGCTATCATCTATTTTATAGACTTATCTGTTCTATTATATTTGAGATGAACCATATGCTCTTTGAATCTAGGTTGAATTGATCGTCAAGTTTCTCCAACATACTTTTGAAAAATCTTACCAATACTACGGACGAATTGAGGATCGCATAGAATCGATACAAATTTTGGATTTTCTCTTTCATTTTAACAGGTCGAGGAATTTCGACTTTAAATTTACGTTTCCTAATTATTTTGTCAACTAAACTTACAGAATATCAATTAGTCACAACTACATCCTGTTGCCCTTTATTTTTCAAACCTCTCCTTATTGTGGGCAAGCTTAACGCGTGATGAACTAGAAAAACTAAACTTGCCATTTTGTGTTGAGCACAATGGTGATAGTCCTTAGTGATATATATTAAAGTACCTTTTTCTGTATATGTATATGTATCTTTTTCTGTATATGTCAAATTCTAACTTATTTTCGCTATTTCTAATTGTTAATATATCTAAAAATGTTAGTTGTCCATATACATGTAAATTAAATTTAAAATCATGGAATAGAAGAAATAATTTATGAAGTTTTCATATTAAGTACATATATTCTCAATAGGGGTAGGAACAAAGGCTCAAAAAGTTCCCTCCTGGTTTGTGTCCGCAACATTCCTATTTTGCTAAAAACCACCCCCAGCACAATATGCTGGTTTTTCTCATTTTTCTCGTAAATCGTTGTTCAAACAGAAAAAGTTACAGGAATTAAAATGTGTATTATTAAATTTCACAGAAAAAAATGTCATATTGACCGTTTGGGAAATCTCCACCCAATTCGCCCATATGAAGTTTAAAGGATAGTTATGAGCGCGCCATCAAAAATATGTAAAATATGGTTTTAACTGCAACGACTATCCCGAAAAAACGCCTAGATTTACGAAAAAGAAATGCTGACTAAGAAATTGTAAGTTGAATTAAGTATTTTTTGATAGTGTGTATTTCATAATTCTATTGCTAATACCCGATTCAAAATCTAAAGATATTCTAACAAGTCCGCTGACTTCTTTGATGTTCTTGAAAAAGCTGCATTTTTTGCAAACATGCTGGAGTGCGGTATACAAGGGTCGAAACACGAGGACACCGTATAACCGATATAGTTTCCGCGATTTACATTCTTTATATTTCCTAAAAAATTGTAAAAAACCGTTATATTTGCACATGCTTTTAATGGTTGTGACACCACTGATACCACTTCTACTTCAGAAAAGGCAAAGCACAATAAACAAGGGGATGGATTTGGAAGGTGTTGTCTCGCGTGTTGTCCCTATATTCAACAATCTTCAATTTACCAAAGATGAAATTGCTACTGGAGAGAAATTCACATTTGCATTATATAAAGGTGCACGAACAGAAACTTGTTTAAATCGCTACAACTTCACTTCGTTTAATAAGTTGGTTGGCCAATCCAATCATGTTGTAATATTATCTAGATTGCCACCAACATCTGTCGTGTTAAAACAACATTCATACCGGGTATTTCACCATTCAATCTTAGGAAGGAGAAAATGTGCAGCCAACGCAATGGGGTCAGAAAAATTCGGTAATATTTTGTCACCAGTTTTTACCACCGAGGCACCGGCTCCGATTTATATGCTGCAAGTTATAGCATGCAGCGGTAAAAAGGGTTGCGGAAAACGTTGCAGATGTTATAAAGTTGGATTGCTTTGTTCAACAATGAGCGCCAACTACCAGGGACAAGGTTGCCTAGATTCACCACGCGAAGACATATTCCTCGAAGATGAACCAACAAACCAATAAAGAAGCGAGTTGTTAATGGAATAGACCTACTAGGGAAACCACTTATAAAAAAAAAGCGTGCTAAGACCTCATAAGTGGTGTGGAAACGAGATCAAATGACAAAATGCAAGTTTCTAACAAAAAAGGAAAATCCTCAGCAATAACTGTTAAAAAGTGGATAAGTATACTCATTATATTGACGAGGTTCTCTCAACAAATTTGTTGGGTAATGTTATTTTCGTAATATACCAGTTTTTGAGCATAATGCACGTGCTGGGGCTAGTTTTTGGCAAAAAAAAGGATGTTGCGGACACGAGCTATGTGGGAACTTTTCGGATGTTTATTCCTACCCGTATTGAGACTTTATGTACGTAATTTGAAAACTTTATAAATTATTCTAAAAAGTACAATTTGCGTGTGCTAATAGTTTTCAATTTTATATCGTCGAGAATATTCTCATAAGTGCGTCACACAAAACTTTCCAGGATACTCAAAAAAAACTTTGTATCCTATTATTTTCTCGCCCAACTCTATTGCCGATATAGTGATATTCATCTGTTTACGAAGTATAGTCATATAATAGAGGAGTATACGAACTTTGGTTTGGTACCAAAAAGTCAATTTTCAAAAAAAAAAAAATGACTTACGAGGTTTGAGAATTTTGTTGATTATTATTAACGCGAACGATTGTTTAATTTAGAAACAAAGTGACTTATGTATCAAACCACAAAAGTATCATCCACATACCTAACTAAGCCAAACCATCGGAAAATACTTGAATTCCTCTTTACTTCTTTTCGAATCTGTTGAGGAAAAAACTGGTGACAAAGTGTTGTCCCTTCATGTTGTTCGAAGAAACTGTCATTGAATCACTTTTGTAGAGGCCTTAGCACATAGCACGGCTTTTAGTCAAATCATCACAGACATTCAACTAAATTTTTCAAGAAATAATTATTTAGGTGCTATTTTCTTGGACCTGGAAGATGCATGTAACTCTGTTAATTTGAAAATTCTACAGATTAACAGACTTTCATCATTAATTTTTACAGAGGAAGACGGACCTTCTTACGAGGAAATCAAAATAAATTAATTGGACCTAGATATGCTTCACAGGGGTTGCCGCAGGGCTCGGTTTTGAGTCCCCTCCTATTCAATATTTATACAAGTGACTTTTTAGATAATATTAATCGTAAAGTCATGCAATATGCTGATGATTTTGTCGTATATTGTGAAGAAAAGAAATTGGATAATTGCATTCAGACCGAGATCATGACAAAAGATGTAGATTGGTGTAATTTAAAATGTTTTACCATCTCTCCGCTTAAAACAGTTGCCTCAATTTATACACGACACCGTTTACCCAATTTTCAAATTATTAATTTACCATAAATTGCCATCCCCTTCAAAATAACCGTTAAATATCTTGGAATATTACTCGACCAAAAATTTAAATGGAAATAACAAGTACAAGCGGTAATAAATAAAAGCGAAAAGGCGATCAATCTTATTCGCATATGCAGTAAAGTATCAAGGGGAGCAGATGTTAGTACACCTTTACTTTTATACAGGGCGATAATTCGATCTGTCATAGATTATGGATGTCTGTTTTATGGTTCCGCATGCAAAACTTTGCTAAGACGTCTTGACGTTGTACAGAATAAAACACTACGATTATGCTTGTGTGTTATGAAATCTACACCAATAGAGGCATTATATGTGGAAGCAAATGAACCTCCTTTAGCATTAAGAAGGAAGTTGTTAAGTTCTAAATTTGTACTCAGAGTCCGTACATCTACAAATCTTTTCCATCTTAATACAGGTATACATAATATCTGTATAGAAAATTTAACAAATAAATTTTGGGGGAAGAAAATAAGCTGATGGTTACAGTAATACTTCTGACTATGAGAACAATCTTTTCAAACACATTTTCCCTTATTTTTTCCGTTAAATTATTTATGTATATTGTTTACCCCAGACGTACATTTGTCAGCTTTCACAGAGAATTCTACTGCCAACAAACATATTTGCCTCGGTATCTTAAACAGATATAAAGATCGTCTATGTATTTTCACAGATGGATCAAAAAACTATACCGGTACTGGTAGTGCCTTTTACATTCCGAATTTGAAGTTAGAGTACAAGATAAAACTCCCAACAGAAAATTCAATTTTTACCGCTGAAACAGTTGCTAATTCTTGAGGCTATTGATGTTTCCAGTTTACTAAAGTACTCTAAAATTACAATATTTTCAGATGCAAAAAGCGTGTTTACCAGCATTGCCAATTTTGAAAAAAAAAACTCATGTTTGATATTAGACATCTTAAACAAACTTGCATAATTGGCAGATCGCAATATTAAGATCAATTTTGTATGGATAAAGGGTTACTGTCGTTTATCACACAATGAAAGTGTTGATAAATTAGCGAAGAATGCAGTCACAGAAGGCAGCATTTCTTTGTATAAGATCCCTTCATCGGATTTAAATGTTAGGCTTAAAAAATCAATTTCTGTGAAATGGCAGCATAGATACGAAAATGCATATTCGGAGAATCCCACCAATTACTTTTGTGGAATACATTCAAAGAGTTAATATTGTAATTTAAAGAAAAGAAAAAAAAATCCCTCCTTTCCTTTCAGTTTTATTTGGCCGTGGCCTTCTATTTTGTTTTTCAAGTCACCATGAACGGCCCCTTAACGTGAAGTGTGTGTCTATGTATTTTTCCTGTCAATTTTTTCTTTCCCATACTTTATTGTAGTTGTTTCAATTTTTCTCTTCATCTTGTCAAATTACTAAATATATGTAGCTGGCTAATGGAAACCACCCAAGGCCATCATAAACAAAAAATTATATATATTATTTTACTACATCTTGACTGAGATTATTTGATTCAAACAAATCCTTAAGGTAGTTCAAGGTCTGTGATATCGGAACACTTGGAAACAATGAACAAAGGTCAAAGATTAAAAATTTCACTTTCGTGTAAATGGATATTTTTCATCTTATTGTTGGAAACATTGGAATTAATCACTGAGAAACTAGGTGATGCAACGACAACTCCTATATAAAGGACAAAGCGCTTAATAATAAAAATCGCGTGACGTCAGAGAATCTAGGCTGGACGGACTTTGGGTAGTTGCGGGAGGCCAGATGTCAGGGGAAACGAGGTACAGCGACGATCTCACAAGTGCATATTGTTGCCAGATTGCCATTTTAAAGCGCGAAGAAAAGAAAAGTTCCATAAACCCCCATTTCACAATCTAACCAGATTTACTAAAAATGTAGCACATTCATTTCTCGCAAAGTTGACTTGACAACAGCGTAGTTCAACAAGTGTTTGGCAGTTGAAATTGATCGATTTGCCAGTTCAATGTTTTGAGGTTATTAATACTTATTAATGCTTTTTTGGCAGCAAAAAAGTGATTAATTGTTAAATTTCAAACGTGTAATAATACTTAGTATATAGTGTAGTGTAGTGTTTCTTAAATTAGCCAAAAGCATCATTTTTAATAGGGTAAAACTAACTGTTTTCGGCTTTTTATTTCTGTGTTCGAGGTAGTTTACTTTTCGCGCGAGTTTTATTAATTGTGATTTGTGAAAACTAATTACCTACTTATTTTTTGTGTCCTGTAATAAATACAAATAATGCCTTATAAGTGTTGTGTGCCCGGATGTAACGGAAACTATGATAAAGGGCCAAAAGTGCATGTTTTTGGATTTCCAAACGACGATGACCTTCGTCAGAAATGGTTGTCAGCGATACCTCGGGATAATTTTGAGCCTGGTAAAAATTCAAAAGTCTGTGAGGTACATTTTGCTGAAGGTAATATTATATGGAATGTTTCGGAACAAGATACAAAAACAGGTAAAATTATTACTATTAATTTAAAAAAGCCACGCTTAAAGAAAGGATGTACACCGTCTGTTTTTCCAAATTGTCCTCGTTATTTATCAAAAAAATATCCATGTACGTAAAAGTAGAGACGAAAACCTTAAAGATCTTGATGAGTTACATTTGTTAGAAGGTATTGAACAAAGCAAAGAGGAGTATTCAATTAATAAAGAACTCAAAAGTGTTGAAAATTTTGAGGAATTTCTTAATAAATTTAATAGAATCGCTGTACCAAAAGGGTGGCTTTCAGTCAACAGTGACGATAAAGTAACTATATTCAAACTTGAATATAAACCTGGTCCTTCTATTACTTGGGCAGTAGTTATTAATTGTAATTTAAAAATAGACACATTTTTATACGGCCAGTCTGTTTGTATTACTACATCTAAATTTAAAACACCCCATGTTTCAAATAGTTTGGACGATTTAAATATATTGCTTGATACCATTGATGAGTCATTGATGGATATTCCTTTAAGTTCTAATACCGATAATGACGAGAACGGCGATAACGACAACTCCACAAATTCGAATAAAATCTCAAATAAAATTAAAAATGAATATAAATTTCTGTTAGATATTCTCGAAAGTTTTAAGGGTTTTGATGATGACAAACTTGCTCAAAGTTTAAATTTTATTTGTGAACAGTTGCTGATTACCGCAAAAGAAAGGTATAGATATTTATTTACCTACTACAATGATATTATGTTCAATTATATTTACTATAGTCCGCATGGTTATAAATATTTGAGAAGCCATGGTCCGCTAATTCTGCCACATCCTGAAACCATAAAAGGTGTTTTTAATAAATTTTTAACTGACCCCCATTTCGATGAAAGGAAAATGTTTCTTACTTACGCTCGCAAAATTTTTGGCTTTTTAAATGACAAGAAAAGATGTGTTACCTCTGCTTTTTGATGAAATTCACATAGAACCTTATTTGGATTATAAGGGTGGAAATATTGTTGGTACATCCGTTAACGAGAAATCTTTAGCTTCTTCGGCATTTACATTTATGATAAATAGTGTATGTTCAAATTTTAAAGACGTTGTGCATATATCACCTCAGAGCTCAGTTCATGTCTGGCACTCTGTTTGAACAGGAAGCTCTTAATCCATGTTGTATAAAAACATCCACTACCTACATCTATATGTAGGTTTACAGTACCTACCTAATCAGAAATTTAGTGTTAAAAGTACCTACTAAGAAGTACATATTATATTAAAACGTCAAACCAAAAATACTACCTAGAAATGTCGCTATAAATAATATCCTACATAATAAGTATACCTACACATACATATCTATAAAATATCTGGGGATATAATAAAATAACAAAAAGTTAAAATCCAATATTTTCTTTTGAATATTATGCACTCAAAACTGCATTATTAAATATTTAAATCGAAAATACCACCCCATACATGTAGATTTCAATTTGCGTTATCCTTTAAAGTAAACGAATATTCAGCCTAGATGTAATGACGCATATAACGAGCACTGTGGCCTTGTATTTTAGGATCGCAATCGGTAAACTTTCAAACTTCTCTGTTAACCATTTCGATAGGTAGTAAGTCGTCGAATTGCTGAAACAATTAATAGGACGCACCGACTTTCCTGGTTTATATATCGTAACCAAGCCATATAATCTAAGTACACTTGGATTTGATATATCTAACCTATTGAAGGCTGTAGTGACAAGGTCGTTACAAGATTTACGTACAGTTCTTACTTCAATAATCATTTTTGCTTATTGAACTAGATTAAACAAAACTGTTTTTATTTCCATACTTAATATCCTCAAATAAACCCCGATGCCAAGCTCTACAATGTTTTCTTAAAGTATTTTTTTACCACCTTGCTAGTCACTGAAATAACCCCCCTAAAAATTAGAGATTTTAATTATGTTAGGTAAGTAGGAGAAACGTGGCGTGACCGTAGTTCCATAACTCAGTCGGAAATAAATTTCAAATAAATTTTCAGTTTGTCTTCGAATGGAATCGAACCTTCAATATACTCTAGCAACTACCTAAGTACTAGATCTGATCAGTCACCAGCTGACAAAAATAGCGCAGCGTTTATTATCTCTCAACTGATGTTACAACCTACGTTTTATTGGTCAGCCTCTTGACAACTTTTATAGCTTATACTCTTGAGGAAGAACTTGATAAGTTCATAAATTATAATCGTAAACATCGACCGGTCACCGATTCACCGAACATGGAATTACTATTTCACCGTATCTGCTGCAATACGATGGAATTTTACCAGACGATGCGAATAGGACATCTACCACCTTTAAAGAACCACAGAGAATGAATCCCCCAAGATGGTTAGCCCGAGGAATCTACGACCGATATTACTCAGAGAGTTACCTCGCCCTGTTCAGGGTACACCGCATGGACGCTATCTATTCCCAACTACTAAATTAGTTAAATAAGTCTTTAAATTCATTTTCTCTAGAGTATATTACTTTTTTTTACCACTAACTCACTTAACAAGTAAAATGATTCTGAAAGTCGCGTGCTGTAAGAACTTTATATCTTCAATATCTCATTCCAGTTTGACGTTCATGAGGGCAGTTTCTCTATATATCTGCATTATATCGGATTAGCTGTTCGCATGGCATTAATGCTCAAGGCATGTATATAGCAAATATAATATTTACTACAAAATAAATCAAACAGCGGCAACAATAACAAAAATGATATCCATGTGTAAAATTAAATTAAATAAGTTTTGATTTAAATTAAGTTTTATAAATTTTATCTTAATTTAAGCGAATGTTGATGAGTATGCCTGAGGTGAAGTAACGGAGCTGACCCATTCTGAGTGTAATTATACTACCTGCACCATTTATTATCGCCGTCGGCCTATCAGCCCTATAATTAATAAAGCATTTATCACGCGTATTACATACTCTATTCAGTATAACGACCCAACTTAACTTTAAAATTTCCAAACTAAGTGTTTATTGAATTTTCATTTTCGCATAACTTAACAGTAGCCCCGGCAGTTATATCAGAAGTATGCAGAATTTAATAAATTATCAAAGAAACTCGACCATACATTTAATTTAAAACTGGAAAACTAAAACCCTACTGCTGCTTTGTTAACATTGCTTTGATGTTATATTTGTCTGAGTTTTAGTCTGTATAATGGCTCGCTTCAAAGACAGTATACTTTTGTGGCATCATTTACGAAGAGAAAAAGTATATAGTCGGCCACGTTAGGAACCGGAAATAATAAGATGGAATACAAGGAGATCGACAAAATCATGAAAATAAATGTTGACTTTCTTAACATAGTTAGATTAAAGGCGCTAAAATTGTATCCAGACTTTTCGTTTTTATAGTCCTCCTAATAAATTATTGCGTGACTTTTGTAAGGGTCGCCCCTACACAAAGGGGAGATCTTTATAGCAAATGATTCTAAGCAGCTTATAGATATTAGAAATGTGTTTTCAGGCATCAATAAAAATAACCAGGTGTGTACCAGCGTAAGTGCAGTTCAGTTAAATATACGTTATTGTGGAAATAAATCAAAAAGCAATAATTTTTATTTGCTTCTTAGACATGCGATAGCTTACTTGGAGAGTTTTTATTTTTATATGAAATATAAAACAGGACTTTGGTATTTTGTTGGAAAGAATTGCCAATTACAAAAAAATTGCATACATTTTAAGAGTTATAGAAGTTATTGAGCAAATTGAAATATTTAATTAAATAAATTTATCACACCTTAACGTTTATAGGGTTTCAAGGTCAATAATAACTTGCAAAAGCCCTCAAACTGCTTATTTTTCAAGGTTCAGTTTTAATGGTGTTCTTAAGAGTTCCGCTTATAATGAACGATTTTCCGGCTCAATTTAAAAGATTTTAGTTTCCGTCTTGTGCTTTGCCATATAAGCACAAGGGCAAACACTGGGTTTTTACAAAATAAATCTAGAAAGCAATTGTTTCTTCCATGATCAATTAAACGCAGCGCGCTTAAAAGCGGGAAATTACAAAAATATCGTGTCTCTTACAACTGATCAGGAAGGCACTGTAAATTATTACACTTTTTTCTTTAAAAAAAATTACCTGGGTGAAGCCGGGGGTAAACTGGTTAATTTTAATATGCTAACAGCTGTATTCTGTAATTATCTGCTAAATTTTAACAGACTGTTAAAATATTAATTTTAGCGGACCGTTAAAAATATTTTGCAGAGTTTTGTATTCTATAGTGTCAAATATTACCCGAACTGTTATCTGTTGAATTTTAACGGACCCGCTAATTCAGTTGTATGATGTTAGGATTTTACGCATGTCTGTGATAGGTTCTTATATGCAATGGCCCCATGATTCAAATACACTGGTATGCTAATCTGACGACCGAATTTCGTTCACATTTGCACATGACGTCAGCGACGAGGATTAATTGGCGCGAACTTTAAATTATTGAAATTGTGAGGTTGTCATTGTTTCAGTGTCAAGTGGTTATCGGTGCTGTTAAGACAACTATTATGTATTTTAAAGTTGCAAAATTATGCTGTAGCTGGTTGTACAAATTATAATCGGATAACCAAAGGAACTGATATAAGGGTATTTTCATTTTTCTAAAAACGAGGATCTTGTAAAACAGTGGATTGTGTATGATATTATTTGGTTAGTTTAAATTTTATTTTTGAATAAGATCGATTATTAAAAAAAATAAGAATATGCCGATTCGAGCGTTTAAATCAATACTACCAGATCATAATTGGGGTGCGGTATTAAATGGTAACACATTTGGACCATCCAGTGATATAAGTTACATTGGCGGTAGTAAGTTGAAGTTGAAAAAACAGATTCGGAGGTTATTAACGGCAGATAGGTTATGTCCTCGACTGATTGTTTGAAAAGTGGTCTGAGCTGTGCGCCCTCGAAAATGATTATTAAATATTTTATTAATAATACATATGTATAATTCGAGGTAGAAGAATATTTAATAATAAATATATTCTCCATCCTCCATCAAAGAATAAAAGGTTTTTCTTTTCATTCTACAATGCTTGTAGATGTCCGTTTCTAAGAATCTATCTCTTAATATTTGAAAATAAGATTGCCCAATGGTTATCCTGTTGTTAGTGACAAAGATATAAAATGTGAGATATGTATATGTTTAGATAATCTGAATAAAACAATAAAACTTTATTACCTTAAAATGGAGTCAATAGAGACTAGTGTATGGAAAGACAGAATTCAGGAAAGAGTCAAAAGGGTGGGAAATAGTGGCAGGGACAATAAACACATTATTTTTCTTCCATAAATAGTATCTATTCTTAGGTCTTTAACAGCCTATACTAGGTATGCATTTGTTTTATTACTGCGAACGATTTACTATTGCTCATACCGTTGAAAATAGTGGTGTTTTGGCCAACAAACAGGTGGGTCGAAAAACTTTAATTAGCATTTTCTTTAATTTTTACAATAAAACTTAAAATAGTTTCTCTTGATTATGATATAAAAAAAATTGGAAAATTATTATAATTAGATTCCGAAATAAATTTTACAAGAAAAAAAAACTAATTTTCAGAGCCTTTTCGTGGTTAATAGACATAGTGCTGGTGAGAAAACTTGCCAACCATAACTCAGAGATGTTGCAGAATGCAATAAAGGACATAAAAAATGGAATCTCCTAGAGGGTACTTCAATGAAAATATAGAATTTGTTGGTCCATCCTGTACAGATTTACAAATCACCACATCAAAAATCAAAGTGGGTAAACTGTTTTGAAAGAAAAGGTAGAGAAATCCAAAATTAAACGTTTAAATATTGCTGCAGAAAGGGGACATACCCGTTGGATATTATGTATCTGAGAATGATGTAAAAGCATTTGAGAAATGTGCCCTAATAATTTATATTTTAATAAATAAAAAAAGTTGTTTGATATGTTTCTTTTAGCTTCTTCAAATTTCCTCCGGGAATTTATATATTTTTTAATTTTAAACGCCTCTATTTGCCTTTACTTTGGTCAAATAGAATTTATAGTGATAAATAAATTGCTGTCTCCATTGACCCCAATCAGAGGGTTAATGGAGACACAACCAAAAAAGGATAAAAAATACATATTCGCAATTCTCCATCTTTTTAAAAATATGATCATTTAATGTCATTGATGTCATTAATTTACACTATTTGTTATATTAGTGTGTGTAATTGTGTTTTCTAAATCCAACACTGATTTTTAAAAACTATCGGCCCCATTTTACGGTACCAGGAAAATTTATATCATTTTCTGTCTGCATATGTAGGCAGCAAGAAGTTGCAAATCTTCAATTTTCCTTACTACAGCACAATTTCCTGTGAAAATCGCAGCTAAAACGGCCAAAATATCTCTTCCGCTAAAGATAGATAAATTATGAGGTTATGTTCGCAAGCAAGTTCAGTTGAAATATTTTGATATTTGTACAACATTTTTTAAAATAAAAATTTATCTATTAAATTTTCTATATTATTTTAAATTATTACTAATTAAGTGTAGAACTTTTTAAAGCGATTACAAACATTTTGTCGCTACTGACGTCACGTTTAGGATGTAAGGCTACGCCTCCATGCGCATTGGCATATCAGTGGATTTGTATCATGAGTGGCCCCATCAGAAGCAAGGAGATATGAATAATGTTAATCACATGTTGTGTTTAAGATTAGAATCCAGTTCTGTCATAGTTTATTTCTGCGTTTAGAAAGCAAAATAGTGTTTTAGAAGGAACGCAATAGTGTGTCATTATTTTGTCAAACGAATTAGGGAAGAAGAGTCTTATACTGGACAAAGGGGATTGTTGTAGACGAAATTTTGGAAGTTCTGTCATAGTTTAGTTGTGCATTTAGAATGAAAATAGTATTTTAGAAGGAACGCAATAGTGTGTCATTATTTTGTCAAACGAATTAGAGAAGAAGAGTCTTATACTGGACAAAGGGGATTGTTGTAGACGAAATTTTGGAAGTTCTGTCATAGTTTAGTTGTGCATTTAGAATGAAAATAGTATTTTAGAAGGAACGCAATAGTGTGTCATTATATTGTCATACGAATTAGGGGAGAAGACTGTAAGACAAAGGGGATTGTTGTAGTCAAAACTATTATTTTTTAACAGATTTGAAATTTTAGGCGTATATAGTGTTACATAAGTTGTTTCGATTTTTAAACTTAACCTTATCCTTAATACTTCAAGATAAGTCACTGAAAGATATTAGTTTGCAGGAATATTTGGTTTTAATTAGTATATAAATTAATAACAAATATTCTATCGTGCCGACCCTGTTTTTGACGTCATGACTCGCCAATATCCGAACGGTAAAATAATATTACTTTCAAAAATAAGCCGACAAAGATCTTTTTTAACTTTCAGCGAATTTCAGGACCCTAATATATGTCTTAGTCTAAAAATTGTAATAACTGATAAATATTAATAAGTTCCTTAAGTTTGAACTCTCCTCAATAAAATCACTTTGAATTCCCAATATATCATTAAAATTCATAGAATGTATTTTATTGCCCACTGAATACCAGACAATTCGTAACATTTCTAACATACAATTTGTAACAACCTCCAGCGTAAACAAAAGTAAATCATCTGTAATTTTTGTGGTATATCATAAAGCACTGGTGTTGCAAACGGCTGCTTCCATTATTTTCTCAGAACAGAATGACTTATAAGATGTGCATAACAATCGCCTAAAGAAATAATGGTTCAAGATATAGTAGACGACATGCAATTGTTATTGTTGCCCCAGGTTAGTTGCACGAATGTTAAGAATTGAAAATAACTACTTTAATGTACAAGTAAGAAAAATAAACACGACAAAAGTGTATTTTGCATAATGTTTCAAGGTAAATCTCAGAACTAATATGCAGGTTGTGAGAAAATATCAGTAATTAACTTTCCTTTTTTAGATACATAGTTAAGTTGATCTATTTTAAGAATATTCCTACTAAAGATATTCATAGATTCAGAAAAGAAATTAAATTAAATTGGTCAGACACAATATGAATAATAAATATAAATTTAAAATAATAATACTACAACACAATATTAGAGGTATTACTATTGCAAAATTTAAAAAGAAAATATTTTATAATTTTATATTGCAACATTTTTACTATGTATTATAATCACTAGCGAAACTTATTGCTGTAGTTCAGCAGTATATTTTTTTATTTCATGATGTTGGAGTTGGGCATAATTAGGACTTAATAAGCTCTGTTGGTATTATTTAGATCGACCCCTTTCCAAAAAAATTCGCTTGTCTCTTCTAGGGAAGGCCTTTCATAAATAAAATCGGTAAAATGTTTGAATAATGTTTAAACAATAGGTTAAACACATTTTTACATACGCATCCCCTTATTCAAAAACAGTTTGGTATTGGAAATTTTCGGAAACGGTTACAAAATAATCTCTGTTTTCTTGGATCTATTAAAAGGTTTTGACACTATTACATCCACAGTTAGTCAGGAGCAGTATTTAGGAACTTCCTAACAGTAACTTAATAGAGACCAATAAGTACATATGGGTAATAAAATTAATACAATTCATGCAATCAAAAAGGCGTACCTCAAAGCACAGTACTCAGTCCAACATTGTTTCTGATATTTATTAATGAATTTCTCACAGGCTAAAGATACCGTACCGTGTTGATATGTAAGTAATTTCTGGAAAGATATAACAGAAATAAATAGATTAAAATTATTTTGATCATTAAAAATTTGGAATAGCATGGTGTGGGTACGAGGTCTGAGTTACAAATTTATATCAAAATTTGCATGATCAAGGAATATGAGAAAAGCGGATAAAGAGTATAGATCGGCAGATGGTTTATTTTTGAGTCAACGACAAAAAAAGAAAAACCACGAAAGTTGTTGGAAATGACTTCCGTTAGATATGATACTTGAATCAGTCCTTCTCATAGACAAGCGAATTCGTTAAAAAAATACCAAGAGTATTTCGTTTTGTTGCACAAGCATTAATAATCGGGTTTTGCAGATTTTTATTTCGCAAGGTTGCTATGGACTAATGATTTTAAATTCCTACAAAGAAAAATTCCAGAGGACTAAGATTTGGTTATCGAGGGGGGCCATAACTACTGTGGTCCTCCTCGACCAATCCACCAATCAGAATATGTCAGAAATTGAGGTATATTACGGCTACAGTGTGCTGGAACACCATCGTATATAAAAAAGGTATTTCATAGAGATACAATGCTGCGTTATCGACACATGGTCACGCGAACTTTTTTGTATGAATTTGCTCTAGGAATCGACCACCTCTTGTATTAGGTGGTATGGAATGAGTTTAAACGCCTCCAAAGAAAAATTCCAGATGACTAAGGTTTGGCGATCGAAGAGGCCATAACTTTGGCCCTCCTCAACCAATCCACCAGTTCTTGTATTATTGATATGCACTTAGGAAATCCAAGCCTTCAGCTCTATTCATTTTTTTCATCAATTGTTTTTGTCTTTACACATTTGGTTTCATCGAGAAAAAATCTATAATCTTAGTTTTACAATTGTTTTCATAGTTTAAAACTAAAACATTATCAAATGAGACAATTAAAATTATCAAGTAGGCATTTAAGTACAAGCAGATTACATAAACACTTGAACATGGATATTTGATTTTTTAAATAAGTATGATTGAATTTTGAAAAAGGTCAAGTATCTAAGCCTGAAAATGTTTTTTGAATATCGGGAAAATATGTATAACGTCAGATCCGTCTAAACTGGAAAAAAGAAATTATTGTAATATATTTACTCTTAATTGGTCCCCTTTTACTTTTATGACTGATTAAAATCAAAATTCACTTTTCATAAATTTTAGATTTTTGAACATGTCCACTTCAGTTGATGTTCTGTTGTTTTTCCAGTCCCATAATTAGATTCTGCAACACCCCCTGTCCAATTGTTGGTATAACACAATTAGCTGAGGGTTGTACTTATTGACCGGCAGCTCAGTTACCAGGTCGTGAATAAGGGCTTAGATTGATTTGAGTTCTCACCAAAATCTAGTCTTGCAAGTACCAAATAATTAAAAGTTTACTATAAATGGTAAAGATAACGTTAATCCTGGAATTCAGTTAGGGAAGTAGGTCGAATATAAAAATATTACTAGATAAAAAATATAATAGACTGGTATGAATATATGTACAACATTTACATAGGCTCAGATGGCATCTTTTAGTTAAAAAACCTAGTTTTGGTTGAAGACCAATAAAATAATCAAAAAAAGAAAAATTATCTCACGTTATGAGAAATAAAAAAAAGGTAACTAACTGATCACTTACAAAAATTCTTCTGACCAAACATCAACTTTCATTGGGGACGAAGATCTTACGTAACCTCAAATGGGTTAGTCCTGCGAAGAATCCACCAACGGCTAAGCTCTGAATGGGTTCGGTGTCAGTTTGAATCATCACTGTCAGTATTGCAGTTACCCTTGAGACGAAATGCCAGTTATATAAAATATCGTTTTCCTGCTCCACCCAGAATAATGATCAGCTCGATCTACCAATTATCCTCTTTTCTTGGTCCAGGTATTTACATAAAAGGGGAGAGTTTTATGAGATCAGTATTATAGACAAAACAAGGTAAAAAGCTCTGACGTTTGAATTGTCCAGCTACGTGGACAAATTTACAGAGTAAATTGCAAACTAAATAAATTAGGATTGGTATCCCACAATATTTTAGGAAGTTGAAGACTTCAACTAAGTATCAATAACGGTTACGTTAAATACTATATTCAGATATTTTTTTACTAAAAGAAGGTAATCTTCAAGAAAATAGAATTTAGAATGTCTATATACAGACAGACAAATAGAAAGATAACGTAGATAAATATTTGCTAAATATAAAACAGTATGATAATTGTCAAATTAGCGTTTCTAACTAGATACTAAGTAAACGGTCAAATAAGCACTCGACAATTTAAATTTAGAAAAACCTTACACTGCAGAGGTCTGGTTGGTAAATATATGCACTGGTAAAAAATGATCCACCACAAAACAAATGCACTAGGTACGTTAAGTAATTCTCACAAAGGTTATAAACAAATAGGTTTCCTCAAAAGTGGTACCAAACTCCAAATGTCACCAGTCACCACTCTTCACAGAGCTACCAACGTAACCAAGTGACCTAAAACATCAACAGACAAAAACAGAAAGCAACTAACTACGATACAAAATAACGACATCCGTTGCCGGGTAAATCTAAAATTTACAATAATCGAAAGTTAGTTTAAATTAGCACACGAAATTATTACAATATCAGAGGGATATTAGATAAATCGCTACTAATCGATATTAATGACGCTGTTCTATAGAACAACCAACGTGAACGGATTGATCACTGAAAAGCAAATTCGCCCAAGGCATAAATTAAGATAAATACGGTACAATATTATTATGAAAATTACCTCAATGGTACGTTAAATCAATATAGCAACTTTTTAAATAATGATGATCATAAAATTACACAATAATACCAGAAAACATATAAATTTTACCAGACCGCTGAACTACAGGTGTTGTCTTCAGAACGCTACACTAATAAGAAGGAAGTAGCACCGTAGTGTTCTGCTACCTAAACTCGATTATAGTTTGGAAAGAGACAAACATTTGAGAGTACAGTATGAGCAATAAAGACAAATAGATATTTAGGCATTTTTTATAAGTGCAAAAATCTACCAAACCAATTGTTCCAGTAGAAATCACTGGCGCCATCTGGACTAGACTGGCAGAAACAATTTTTTACGGAAAACAACAAACTGGAATGAAATGGCTTGCAATTTCGTTACAATTCCCTGGGAAAACCTATATAACCTCCATGTTTGAATTTTCTTTACTTAAAAAATTGAGTGAGCCTCCTTAATGATTACCTGTACAGTACTAAATATTTATTTGCCTACAAATTCTTAAATATAAAGTGTCTACATATTAATAATAATAAAATGATGTTCTTAAAAAATATGTTTTTTTATTTCTAAATTCTAAAAGGGAATGGATTGGATAATCCCTCCAAAATATTACATTATATTTACTAGGTTTACTGCTTCTAAAATATCTTTTGTTTATGTTGGTATATTTAAGATTTTTAATTAAAGTCATAGACTTGCTTTTACTGGTATTGAATTTATATTAGTTTGTTACTAAATACTCAATTTTGGTTATTTCGTCGTATCTAAAGTACATTTATGTCCAGATTAATTTACATCCAACAGCAAAACGTCGTATGTAAATTATTGAACTAATCAGGAGTAAAGCGGATAGTATAATTTAAATGAATTATAAAGTGGAGAGATCCAAGTAAACATTCCCGTGGTACCCCAAAATGATTCAATAAAGTCGCTTTAGTTTTTGTTATTTAATAAAACTACTTTAGTTCGAGCTTTAGTCTCCAGTCGTCTATTGTATTAGTTATTTTAAGGACATTATTATTGAGAAGATAAGTTTTAAATTGTCCAAAATACCCATTATAAAATTCAGTGAGTAGTAAATGATAATAAAATATGATGTAATTTTTACTACCCTAAAATTATGATTATGATGGAAATTAACAGGCATTATTATAATTGAAGATCAATCATAAAATGATAATAAAAATGATTTACGCTTAATACCTTCACTGAGTTTCCATGCAATATTCTAATTGAATATCAATTACAAAATAATAAAAATGATTAGACCTAGTGGCTTTCATCGCGTGCTGTTACTCCCACATAGGTTTGCTAATTAAGTAGTTAAATACCGCTACATTAACCAAAAAATCCAATTAGCCAAGCTAGAATTAACAGTTTTAAAAGGCATTCAGGTGATATGGAAATCAGATTAATTATACTAATTTTCAAATTATTTTAGTACATTTTAAATCCCTGTGATTATACATAATGTAATAATACAGAGACAACTATAGAGTCGCAATTAAAGACATTACCCTATACTGCCAAATAAAGTTATAATACGTAGTTGCGTTTTTAGATAATTACGTAGTTGCGTAGATGTGAGTCAATAACAACTGTACTAGCCATACAATCGTATAGTAGGATAACCTCGAAAACAAATGTGTAATCATATATCAATCGCTTAATCATCATCATATCGCCAGATAATCATAATAATAATAATAATAATAATAATAATGCATGCCCCATATACGCGATTTCGACCTACATCCACCGAAATAACGCTGCGTTACGAGTGCTATACTACCATCAAAGGCACTCGTACGGGGTAGACCAGACACCAGTGCTGCCTTACTTCCCCGGAGATATTGAGTCCGTTGTCGAGAACGAGAAATACCGGATTTACTGGAACTACTCGTTCCCGACAGTCAGGCTAATCCAAGCCAACAAGCCTGACATAGTTCTCCTCGACCATCAACTCAAGGTGATGTATGTCATCGAGTTCTCGGCACCTGTGGAGAAAAACCACCTTGAAGGAGGAGGAGAAACGGACCAAATACTGTGATTTCCGGTACGAGCTCCAAGTACTGTACCCAGGCTACTGTCAAAATATTCGTCCTAATAATCGGTGTACTCGGAGGGATAAAGCCTACGCTGCTCTCGGAACTGAATACCATACCGGCTTGCCAAAAATCAGCTGAGTGGCTGGCAGGCCAAATGCAGAAGGCGGTCATTCTGGGTTCTCTTGTCTGCTTAGGGCACACGATTCCGGAACTTACAGTCACTAACCCTGCAGGATGTGGGGAGTGGCTGTGGTTAATGTGCTGGCGCGACTCCCGTGAGGCGTCGGAGGCAACGGGAGGACTGTCTAGCGTCGGGCAAAAACGAACCAAATATCGCGATCTCCGCTACGAGCTCCAAGTGCTGTACCCAGGCTACTCGGTAAAAATGGTCGTCTTTATAATCGGTGTACTCGGAGGGATAAAGCCTACGCTGCTCTCGGAACTGAAGATCATACCGACCTGCCAAAAATCAGCCGAGTGGCTGACAGGTCAAGTGCAGAAGGCGGTCATTCTGGGTTCTCTCCGTCTGCTTAGGGTACACGATTCTGGTATCTACAGTCACTACCCTCCGGGATGTGGGGAGTGGCTGTAGTTGATGCGCCGGCGCGACTCCCGTGAGGGGTCGGAGGCTACGGGAGGACTGACTTGCATCGGATATTCTGAAAATAATAATAATAATAATAATAAACTTTATTGTCCAATAGGCCATACAGCATGGTGTAAAACACATCAGACAGCTTGACAAAGTTTCCAATGCTCTTCAACATAATTAAAAAAAAGTATAATAAAAATAATGTTACATGCAGTTAAAAGATAAACAATAATACTAGGTTATAATTTAAAACATAATGTATAACGAAAAATAATACGGGACTTATAATTATATAAAATGCATGATGTAAAGACATACAAGTATTGGAAAAAGTTTAATTAGAATGCCGGTTTTGTGTGTGTGCATAAAGGATAAAAATAGCAAAGTCATGTATGCGACAGAAAAAGACTGTGTATCAATGTTGCCTTTTCTGCGTTATTGTGTTTACGAAGGAACAAAAACACTTCTCCGTCTCATCGTATCCCTTCCACATGTGATCCGGTACGCCTCCAGTCCTCAGTCATCTCATCGCTTCCACATCTGATCCCTCCCCTTTCTACACTAAGTTTATTGTAGATAGAACAAACAACAGTGTTGCCAGATGCCTGGTAATTACCAAAATATACAATTTGGAATTTTAACTGATAGTTGTTAATTGAGCTTCTAATAATGGCATAATCCACGATATTTTTTGGGAACGTCACTTTTTTTTATAAAATTATTTACACTTTGAGAAATAACTAGAATCGTTTCATGTAAAGTGCATAATAAGCAATGAATATTGTTCCATTTTACTAACTGCGATAAATATTTGGCGACATGTAGTTAGTAGTAGGGCGGCATATGAGCAATGGCAATGAATTTTTCTTTTACAAATTTCAACTACTTTCTAATTGCAGATGTAACATTTCCCCACAGTTATGTTTAAAATAATATCTTGATATTTTTGAGACGATTTTATTGCCCTAAATAATCGAGATAGCTATGGACTAATGAATGGGATTATGATTTTTGCTCTAATTTTATTGCTCATCCTCTTGATATCGAGCAAAAAATCAGTGATTTCACTGATTTATAAGCAGATGGCTTCATACAATAAATGAACAAGATCAGATCATCTGCTCCGAGACAAATGAACGACATTTTTATCTATTACTGCTCAAACCTGCCTTTAGCAACACCACTGAACATACCATTTGTTAAACTTAAATTTGTTCGTCTTCTGTTCTACATCACTTCATAGCTAACTACTGATATGTGTGTCACTATCGTTTTTGCGGCACATTCAAATAGTTGAAGAGTAATTATTTTTTTAAAATATATTGCCCTAGAATTTTTCTCTCAATTTAAATATATAAACTAAATCATTGCCTCCACTAATATATCTCACCATTATTAAAAATCCGTCAACAACCGAAAAAAAGAAAATGTATCTTCATATTGCAAAAACTGAGAACAGGTTCTGGACGATAAGTGGATAAGAATCATGTCTTTAAATTCTATTGCCATGGAATTTAATGATAACAGTTGACATATTTAGAATAATCAGACAAAATATATTTTTATAAGCTTCTCTACACCTTAAAGACTTTATTTAATATATTCATATATTTATATAGTAAGAAATTCGGATGGTGTTTACCTGCATCACCCGTCCTCCGGCTTCTAGGGGATATGATTTTCTAATATCTCATTTCAGAGTCAGTATTGGAATTGCTCTCCAAAATCATCTTTATCGCTGCTTTTGATATCAGTTACTTCCTCATCCAGTTGACTATCTAATCAGTTAGGCTATACCCCATTAAAAATATGGCGGTACTATTTTATATATCTAGTGACTCACCCGTTTCTAGCCGTACAATATCTTTGGAACATTTTGTATTTCTTTGCCAGCTTGGCCGTATAATTTATTGGTTACTGGGAGGTTGTTAGTATAAATCCATTCCTGATAAAACAAATACAGTTGATCCAAATAATTACCCTGCTTTCCACCTCTTCAAAAGCTGAAGGTCGTCAAATTATCCCGGGGATGCGGTAAATGTCCCACTCTTTTTACAAATCATATCCCAGACATGTTCGATCGGAGACAGATCGGGTAACCGTCTTGACCATGGAAGCATCAACACATCAGCTTTTTTTAAGTTTGTTATAACCCTTGACGTATGAGAATGGGCATTATCCTAACAGAAAATTGGATTATTCGGTTCTTGTAGGTAAGGAATACAACGGGTTTCAGCACGTTTGTTATGTAATGGGAAGCATCAAGTTACCCCGAATAAAGACTAACGGTGATCTACTGCCATAACATATCCTAGCCCCAACCATCACACCTTGGGTAAGGACTGTCTGACGTTCGACAACGAATATCAAATTTTGGCGTTATCCACGTCGGTCTCTCACCCTACCACATTCATCACGGGTGCACAAACAAAATCGAGATTAATTACTGAACACTGTTTGATGCTATTTCTGTCTTTAAGTCATACTCTCATTACACAATGCCAACCAGAGAATGCGATGACATGGACTAAAAGGTACAATTTCACTTTAAACGAAGAAGAAAAATTCACCTCATTATGCTGGGTGGTGCATTTAAAGTAGAAAAACGTTATCTTTTCTTTTTTATGTAAATTTTAAATGGCAGTATTTCTTTTCATTCTATTATTTTCTAATATGTATGATATGTGAGCGGTTCTGTCTTTGTTATTGTTGTTCCCATTACATTGTCTTACTGTACTGTATAATATTATCATATATTTGCCATTTTTATAAACCAAAATAATTAAATACAAATGTACACGATACTAACCAAATAATCAGTGCTTTTGTTGAAAATGTAAATTACCCAATGTTACAAAAAATATAGAACAAGTAAACAATAGCAAATTTGTTAATAATACTAACTAGTATTTTGCTGATTCAAGGTAATTTTTTTCTTAATTATTTTTACTTTTTTTAGTAATGAATAACAAAAATAACGAGTATTGTTTGTGCAGTAGTATACTCAAAATTCACTAATGAATTACCAGCTGAAAATAATATCACTCATAATATCACAGACCTCTTTTTTATGTAGGAGTGGAAGAAACTCGACAATAGAAAAAAAATTGATATAAAAGTTATTATTGTTCAGATGTAACAACATTAGAAAACTTTGAGTCGTGGGACTTGATTTATTTGAGAAGTTAATGTGTGGAACATTGTGTTATAAGTTTTATATGCTCCAAACGGCGCGTGAACGAGTAGTGACCTTTTGCGCGACCTATGGTTGCCGACCATAGAAAAGCTCTTCTGGCTATTATTACTATTACTCTCCAGCGTCTAGTGAGTTCTTGAAAGCTGCTGAGCCGGCGACTTAACTTACTGTAATTCAGATAACTGCAGCCGTGGTATGCCTGCACCATTATAAATCATAATTTACTTCCAAGAACTTGTAATTAACTTTGTTCATGAAACAATTTGCCCTATAAACATAAGCTGAATTATTGAAGGAAACACCAAAAACTTAAACTTGATTATTTTGTAATTATTTTTAGACTATATTGCCTCAAGAAATATTACGGACTTGAGTCCTTTATACAAAAGGTTAAATTCTACTACGAATATTATATTTCTTTTTTCGTCAAGTGTAGCATCAATGGAAATTTTTTATGACACAAGGAGAAAAAAATAGAGAAAAAATATGAGTATGAATAATATTTTCGTCCTTGTGTCACACATCACGTCACTTTGACACAATCTAATAAGAATCATGACAGATTGTTTCATTTTTTGTTTTTCGTCCTGGAAAAGTAGTAGCAAGGACAACAAAAAGTAATACCTATTATAGAAAGTAATCTTTTCGTCCAAATATTCGAACCAAAAAACGTAGTATTTCAATACAATCGAATAAAAATAAATGTACGCATTTGTTGAAATATTCTAGTGACTCTTATTCATATAGGTACATATTTTTTAAATTAGTAGGGGTAAGGTCGCCAGAAAGAAGAACACGAAAGTTTTAATTAGTCAATGTTTCGTGTATTTTGACATATCCTCAGGACCATTTAAATTAGGTTTTCCTTGTAAAAGTATATATTTAAAAACTTAAACATAAACATGAACCACAAACAAATTAGACGATTTAGAACAGTACAAACAAACACCATTGACGCATTTATTTAATATTGTTCTGATATTGAAAAAAATTGGCGCGTATACACTACCATGCAAAAAAAAACGTGCATTTAAAATTTTAGCAATTTTCAAAGTCCAAAAACTTTTAATCCACGGATCCGATCTTAATTTTTTTTGGGTTTGATTGGGTAATTCTTGGATTTACATAATTTAACTAAAATATAATTTTTGAAAATTACGTGTTTTTTCTCGATGTGAACCTCATCGAGCGATTATCTTGGACGAAGATGTATTCCAAACCGACACAAATAAAAACAATAAATGAGTTAAGGGTAGCCCTCGAAAAAGAATGGAATAATATACCTACCAGAAGAATATGTCCAAAATTTAATCAGATCCGTGGCAAATAGAATTTATGAACCTATCCAAATAATTAGTTTTAAGTTTGCATGTTGATTTGTTTATGTTGTTGTTTTCAATAAAAATCTTTATGCCGCTATATCTTTTTATTTAGTTTGATAAAATGGCTGTATCTCCTAAACTATTAAAGGTAAAAAGATGAAATAAAAAGCAATATGTCAAAAAAATTATTGCATTTGTTTATCGTACAATAAAAAAAGCTAAATTGTATTATAGAACACTGTGAAGAGCTTTAAATTTACCCCGAAGAACAACTTCTCATTTCAACCCCAATACGTTGTTTTCAAAAATTAGTTAAATTATGTAAATCCAAAAGAGTTCGCCTATCAAACACACACACACACACAAAAAGAAACTTGGAATTGTGGTTTAAAAGTTTTTGAACTTTGACAATTGCTAAAAGGTGGCGGTTTATTTTACATGGCAGTATATGTATGCCTCTTAAGAGTTTCTTGTAAACTAGATAATTTTCTATAAGGCGGTATTATTAGATAAGATATGTTGGAACTCGCATGAATTCATCAGAACAAACTTTATAGCAGACTTTTCTATTGGGTCATGTTGAATTGCAACATCCATTGCATTTACAAATATTGGATACTTAATAGTAAATTTGTATTGTACGGCTGCCGCGAATGTTTCCAATCTAAAATTTTAAATATTTTTTTTCACAACTTGGCAGCCGGACCATATATGTTTACGTAATGAATGCACGGGTTATGCGGGGGGAAGTAATTTATTGCCTATCTTTAGATTTTATTCGTTACAAAAGAAAGGATAAATATTCTCTTTCAAATCACAAATGACCTGGAAACCTTTATGTTAGGGCAGCTGTACGTATTTGAACGAGTTTTTTTGTACGCGTTAGTACGAACGTTTTCTTAAGAATTGGAACGAATAAATTTTCGTATGAATTTAGATCCAATGCAATTGCCACTCAACACATTAGATTTAAATATGTTATCTCAAATTTGATAAAAAAGAGGCACTATGATATTCTCGTTAAGTTGGAACACTTTGACATGCATGGCGGCGTAAAGCGTGCTTTCCACAGACTTTCATATTTCACGTAAACTATAACAACTATTGGAAATTCATCTGAGTATCTTTCAAAATTCAACAAGTAGCAAAATTCTTTAACTGAGAAGGAACTGACAATTGGTAGATGAAATTGAGGAAAATAACGAAACTTAAATAATAACATGATAATAATAAGTGATTAAAAATGCCTAAAAAAAAATTAACCTTACTCTGAACAACTTGCTACATAGCAACTTGCATGTACACAGAATCAAACCCAACAGTCTCATTTTTACTTTCGTTCAAATGGTTATTTTTCACTAGTATTGATCAATTGTGATGAGGCATTTTCTTATGAAATGCACGCCCCAGTCATTCCTGAATTGATTGGGAGTTTACCCTCTATAAAAATAACACTCTCTAAAGATTTATTCGGATTATAATGTTTATACCTCACTTGAAAAAATTTATATTTCAAGCCATAAGAATTAATGTATACTATGTTGGTTCTAGGCAGTAAACTTATGTATAATATGGTACCGGTGCGGTGGGAAATAAAGTTTAATGAAAACGTGTGTGTTTATTGAAAAAATAAAACGTGATTTTAAAGATATACCGTAAAACAATATTTTGTATAAAATATGAAGTAGATAATTTTACCATCTTTTGAAAGTCATGTAAAACTGTCAGTTCTGTGTATCAGTGATGTGAGCACATTAACAATCCTCGTTTAGCAAAAATTACCGGTTAGAAGTGTTTACACAATCATATATCCTGGCGTTGGTGATTGACCTTGGTAGCGGAAACAGGGCAACGTTAAATAAGTGAGTGATTTAAAAAAGATGGGCAGGTACTTCTTAAGTTTAAATTAGCTGTTGTTCAATCATTATTTGAAAATAAAAGATTGCGCCACATAGTAGTAAGTTTACTATAGTTTATTACAGTTTTCAAAAAAATTTTACCTTGGTGTAAAGGACGATTAGTTTGCTAACTTCGACAGAGCTTTATTAATAATAAAACATAGAATCCGTCATTTGTGACTTTTAGTCCGATTTTTATAATGGAATATGATCACAGGATAATAAACTATTTACTCTTGAACTTTTCATATATTTTTTTCCGTTCTCAGCTATTGCATATTAATTAGAAAGGTATTCCCTAAACTCTTTTAACCTCACAAATCATATGTAAGTTGTTAATGTTAATTTGGTGCATAGTAACAGTTCTGAAGTGATTACTGATTAAAGAGATACCTCAAAGGTCAATTCTTGACCCGCTTCTTTTTCAATATCCTTACAAACGATTTAATATTACTTTACATATGTGGAATTATCATCTAGGTACATTGTGGCATATTACGTAAAAGTTGTTACGGTGATTTAAGATATCTGTCGGTTCGCAGTAACCGTAAGATTTTAACTTTAGGTTATGTAAAGTTTCCATACCCGTTTAAGAGTTGGAATAACTTAATGCGACACACTGTTTTACCACAGCTCGTGTTGTGGAAAATGTATCTCGTAGGGCCAAAGGTCGTAGGTGGCGTTCTTCCTGATGTATGGATGTTCTATGGCGCCTGGATCCACGTTTTCACTCATCTCGACCTTCCTCAGACCACTTTGACCAATATCTTAATACTGTTACTACATTACGGATCACGCGAATGGCAATATCCCTAAAAGAATGCCCAGTTTCCCTCATATCGATTATTCGGCTTCGTTCAATTACCTACCAGACGAAAATTGGCTCTTCTACTAAATCTAGATACAGTAGGTTTAAAACTCAAATAATTATATTAAACTGATCCAAATTTGTGAACTTCCAATAAAAATGCACTAAAATAATTAGTGCTTTAAAATAAAAAGGTACGAAGACAGAAAATATTGTAATTTTTTGTTCAAATTTTAATCACTTAACTACAATGGAAAAAAAATTTCGGGAAATTTAAAAAAAATGTCTTAGCGAAAGCATGGTATTGAGTTTTTTATTGAAACCAGAAATGTATGCAAATTTTAACAAATCAAGAAAATATATATTTAAAAAAAGCTCGTTATTGTGTGTCATAGCTGTTTCAATGGTAGGAGTGATTTTAATTTTAGCAACATAACAAGAGGCGCAATGAAGCCGCTGTTACGTAGTTAGCTTTGTTTGGTTTCATTTCAGCAAAATGTATTCATCAATTTGAAGTCTGAAATAATAATGATAACTGAAATAATAATAATCGTCGGTCTGCCGTTGATATTACGAAGTATGTTTGCGGTTACCCTAAGAGTAACAATATAGGGGCCCTTGGAAATAATTACAGTTATAACCTTTGTGTCGCACCGTTATTAAAACAAGCTAGAATAAAAAGGTACGTCAATATATCCCGCATATTTGATGAAGTTTCGGTATACTCAATTGTTTAATTGTGATTAATGATGTTTCGTAGAATAGTATACATTATGTGTGTGAGGCTGTGGCAGGATTGATGTGTCTACCACAGAAAAGTACACGGGAGAACAATATTTTTTGAAGGGGAAACAGTGACTAATGATTTATGTAATTGGTTATCACCAGCAAAAACCTAAATAGGAAAAAAGTAATTATTTAACGTGCAAGTAATGATTTCTTGAGAATATTGGCTGGTTTCAACTCCTTCAGGTAGAGAAAAGACACATGTTACTGTATATTTTCTCATTTTCAGATAATAAAACATAAGTTTTATGTATTTTATAGAAACATTGAAACAATGATTACATTATTGTTCTAAAAGTGGTCTTTTTCCACTTGATACAGTGTGCAAATTAAAAAGGCGATAAAGATAAACAATTTGTATTAAAGCCTACTTTAATTCAAATATTCAAGTTTCTCAATTTATAGATTAACTTGAGCCATCTCTGTTGACCTCCACATAACAATTTTGAGATGATTCACACCTTGCTGAAAGTAGGTTCATCGTTATTCAAAAATTTTTCTTGATCCCGGTAACAATATTCCAATCTTCTATTTTCATCTGTACCATCAAATTTATGTAAAAATTTAAGTTTAAATGTTTACCTTGTGTCGATGAAGACATCTTCAAATTTTGGTTTTGAATACATTTTACTTTAAAGTCATATTTCCAAGTTAAGTACCATCATGATAAACAGCTATAACCGTTTCATCACACTGATTATGATTAGTGTTATTGAATCTTCCTGGTCTTGGTTAAATAGTGCGCCTTGTGGCGTTAAAAAGATTGCTAATATTTGCATTATCATTGCACTTTCAGTTATTTTCGGCCGTTAGTTGTTTTTCCCGTTCAAAGCAGTCTCGGTCAAAAAAATTATACGGATTTTAAATAAAGTTTCGCATAATCTGCAAAATTATAAAAATCGAAATTTGCTAATGAAACTCGGATTTTACGGGTATTTGTGACTATATCTGCCTTATTAACTTTTTGGTAAAAAGTCGCTAATATGTTTTACTGATTTTTCTCTACAATTTTTTATCACAGGAGCCTCGCGTATCTTTTACAATAAAATAATTTCAAATTATTAAAATATAGTTTCTGGCAAGACTTATAACTGACAACAATTTGATATCAAACTTTTTCTTGCTGTTTTGTTGTACTTTGGTTGTTCTTTCATCTATAACAATGTGGACATTAGTTTTGATATTGTTCTGTTTCAAAAAGGTTCACTTTGGGTTATTGTTAACTTTTCTCTTGTTGGTTTGATGTGGACCAGGCATTAATTTTTACATTATGACAAAGAAAGTTTGTAGAAAGAATATTGTGTTACAATTCATTAGATATGGCGGCTACTTTGCAATTATAAAAAGCAATTTATGTATGTAATGGCAATATAATTAAATTATTGAATTAAAAATTAAAACAGAATATTAAAATTGAGCGTTTCTTATAAGGAAGAATTTTTTTTCAATCTTGGAGATTCTTCCTAATGTATGTACTTTCCAACTAGCATTTCACATATTTATAAAATCTGTAAGAATATTCTTACAGCAAATATTAAAGCTGTATAAATTGCTCTCAGAAGCGTTCTTAGAATTATTAAAGAGAGCAAAATTGCTCTATATTCTTTTAATAATGGTTTATTAGTGTAACTAAAAAATAATAAAATAGTTTTATAGATATCTATCAAATGTTTATACATAGCTAATTTAACAGAGCTCTTATAAATAGAGCAAATATAAAATCTTAAACAACCATGAACAACGCTTATAAAATTGTGATATGAGGGTAGCTTTGTGACGGTGTTTTAATCTGTAAGGGATGTGTATAACTGTACCGGGTGTCAACGGAATCATTAGAAAAGCCATAGTTTCCAGAGTTTTCAAGATGTAAGTCTTAAACTTGGCAGGGGTAATATATGCAGAAAACGGCAAATTTTTCATTATTTGACAGTTTTCTATCACTTTCGATTTCCCCCGGAAATGAACCCAAATATGAAATTTTAAATGGAACACCCGTATATTCTTACATTTTTTGATTCCGGAGACGATTTTAAGTATGACTGTATAGTTTAAAAAAATTGAGACTACTTGATTTTTTAGGCTATTTTTATTTTCGCATCTAGAGTACAGTGAATGCACTCAAATCAATCAAATGGACTAAAACGATTAGAGAAAAATGTAAACGTGGGATTTTACGAATTGATTTAGTAGCTACGACCAACCAAAATTTCCGAAATCACTAATTTGTAATTGTCAACTTTTTCAGATGACAATTACAATTTCAAAACATTTATTTTGTCAACAATGCATCACTCTGATTCCGTTGACACCTGGTATAAGTAGCTAAAAATACTTTTAAAAATTGCAAAATCTCCATTTACAGAACAAATCAATTTTGTAGTAGCAGATAGGAATAGCAAACTTGTTTTCAACTTCGTTTCTTATGATCTAAGTTCGTCTATATGGCGTTTGAATTTAAAAAAATGGAATTTCGACAAAACAGCATCAGTAATATGCACTTTTAAATAAAAGTTTTGCACGCCATCGCTTGATGACTTTTTGATTATTAATAAAAAATATGTCGAAAAAGACGAAAATAATTTTGATCTCAAAAAAGCGGTTCAGTTAGAACAATCTCTCTTATGAATTATGAATTATAACAAAGCTTCTAATAAAAATCGTTTCCTTTTAATTCTAATTTTAGAATAAAATATTTAATATCCCTAATATGGCGTCTTCAATATTGCAGAAAAAATTACTCGCACGTATATAATTCCAATTTGTCTTTTAATGAACATTAATATTACAAATTTACATTACTGTTAATACAGAAGAACCTCTGTTTACAGACACTCGAACACCTCCAAATAATGGAATATTTTGCATCCAGAATTTTTAAAGGCTAATAAATGCTTTTTATTAGCACATATTAAAAACGCACCCTTTAATAGACGGACCCGGCTTTTTCCACTTTGATATTTCCATATTCTTTTGTAGACTACACAACACTACATTATTGTCCAGCAGCAGTTATTACACTATTTTGTAATAAAAGAGAGATATTTCTCTTATTGTAATTAGCATCTTTGTGTGATGTCACTAAACATGAACTGAGTTTAATACCAGAAAAGCCTGACGGCTCAATTGACATGTATTTATGATTTATATATTTTTGTATTTATTGTACGTTAGATATATGTTTTAATTATGTACCCTATTTAAGTTGTATAAATGTAATTAAATAATCAATAAATGTATTAAATTGGAATTGGAAATTGGATAAACTTCACCCAGCACTAAAAATCTCAGTTAATATAGTAAATTGTAAGAGCAAAAAAACGAGATGCATTGGTTAACTTCAACTATCGAAAAGCAGATTTTCAAAAAATATATTACCTCTTTGCTGATATTAACGAGCAGTATCTGTCATGTTATCAAGATGTTAATCAAGCAACAGCTGCTTTCTATGATAATATTAATATAGTTCTTACTCAGTGTGTGCCAAAAACAAAAATTTATACAAAAAAATACCCTCCCGGGTTTACCAAAGAAATCATAATATAAATTAAAGAAAAAGAGCGCAATCGAAAATTATACATGAAGCATCATATTTTGGATTGCTTAAAGCACTACAAAGAAATAAGGAGAAAACTAAAGTATGACATTATCTTGCCCACCAACAGTACTTTGAATCCATAGAACAAAATATTGACAATGACCCAGCTAAGCTTTGGTCATACATCAATTAAAAAAAGTAATGATCGTATACCATGAGTTATGTATTATAATAACTTATAGTAACAGAATCATAAAGATATATGTGAAGCGTTTGCCGATTATTTTTCCATATATCGTTTATACTAGTGATACTAAAAATACTGATATAAACATTTCGGGAAAAATAAACATGAATTCTGTAAATATTAATAACATATATATACCACTGTTGGTTCTTCTATAGGGTCATTTTGTCAATGACCTCCCACATACAAATAAAAAAATAGAGCTATTAATTTTCTGAAGTTTAAAAATATATAATATATATATTTTTAATATTCTTAAAAAATATATTAAAGTTTCTAGTTCATTCTATGCACAATACTATTCAAATATCTAGATCGCAGGATTTCGTATCCCCTCCGAGCACCGAACCTCTACATTCATATTCATTACATTATTCATTTATAGAATTTAAAAATCTTGGGTCAATCCACAACTTGTCCTCAAAGCTAGCTACGGACCGGATTTACAACGAATTAAAGTGAAATAGATTTATGCGCGAATCGTCAGAAAGCAAAAGAGACAGAAAACACTGGCGGGAACAATGTCCCTGACACATTTTACGGAAACGGTAACGCACGATTCGCACGAAGTTCAGTAGAGCAGTCTTAATGCTGACTAGGTACGCGTTGGTCGGTAAATTCTGTCGCGTTGTTTTTAATGTTTTTATTTGTGAACATTTTATTAGTAAATCTTTACTTGTGAAATTAAGTAAAACAGTGTTTCTGGTGTTTACTATTAAATATGAGTGTTGTACAAAATATAAGTTGGGTTATGAAGACCGAGTGAAATTCAAAGGTAGTGGCCGTCCAAAACCTAATATGACGCTAAAGCAAACATCTCTTGATAAGAAAAAAGAAGTTAATAGGTATTATTAATTAAAAAAAGTTATCCTTCAGCAAATTTTATTCATTGTTACGCTCAACTAAATTTAACTTTACAAAAAGCATCAAGTCAGGATAGAAGCATAAACATTTTTTTTGCTAATTTACATAGCTTTTCTTCATTCTTTGGAAAATCGCCAAAAAGAACAGCCGTGTTAGATAATGTTGTTAATGTGAGATTACCTAAAGCGGCTCCAACACGATGGAATTTTAATACAAAGTGCATAGAGACTGTTTATACCTATCGAACAGAATTATTAGATTGTTTAGAAAAAGTCATTGATAATGAATCAGAAAACAACACTCTAAACCAAGCTGTTGGTTTAAAAAACTATTTACAAAATGAACATTTTCTTTACTGGTTAAATTTTTTTCATTTAGTTATGCCTCATTGTGATATATTGTTCAATCAATTACAAAAATGTAATATAGAATGTCATCATAGTAAATAAGTGTATTGGCGTTTTTAATAGTAAAATTGAAGACATCAGAAATAAAATTTTGAATAACTATTTGGAGGAGACATCCATGCAGTCTGCCCAGAGATGTAAAACGGAAGAATCAAAAAGGAGAATTTCATTAGAAGTTTGTGATATAGTTACATCTGAGATCAAAAACAGGTTTGGCTTCAGTAATCATTTAGCAGTGTCTCAGTTATTTCACGCAGATCGATTTAAAGATTATAAAAAAAGCTTTCTTCAAGATATATTTAAATTAGTTAAAACGGAGTATCCAGTCATAAATCATTTGAAACTTAAAACTGAATTAAAAGTATTATATAGCCGAGAAGATGTTTCCAATAGTGAAGGTCCAGTTGCTTTGTTACAGCTTTTTATTAACAATAATTTGTGCAATACTTTTTCTGAAAGTGACAAACTGTTAAAAATCTTGTGTACTCACCCTATGACTACCGTCGAAAGTGAACGTTGTTTTTCCACCTTAAAAAGAATAAAGACATTTTTAAGAAATACTATGGGTCAGGAAAGGTTATCTTCTTTAGCTATGCTTACCATAGAAAGGGCATTAATAAAGAAGATAAAAGACTTTAATGAAAAAGTAATTGACCACTTTGCATCTCAAAAAGACCGGAGGATCGACTTGGAATTTAAATCACTTTAAAAGGTAGGTAATGCAGTAAACTTTTCTAATTGACCTCCCTATCTCTTGACCCACGAACCGCAGTTGATATATACATAACATAACGAGATTCTTGAAGCTATCAATAAGATTAAACCTAAAAAAATCTATGGGAGTTGATAAAATCCCATGTTATGTCGTAAAGGGTTTAAAAGAGTTTTTTATCGAACCTTTACATTTTATATTAAATCTATCTCTAAAAACCCAAACTTTTCCTGACCAGTGGAAAGTAGGCAAGATCTGCCCAATATTCAAAAAGGGGGACAAAACCCATGTAGAAAATTACCGTCCTATAGTTATCCTATCCTGTTTTGCTAAAATATATGAAATTATAATACATAAATATATTTCTTTACATGTAACAACTTAAATCACAATTTCAACATGGGTTTATGACGCAAAGATCTACTAACACTAATCTTGCTGTTTTTTCTTTTATAATATATAAAGCCGTTGAAAAATTCTGTCAAGTGGATGTTATCTACACAGATTTTTCAAAAACTTATGATAAAGTTAACCATCATATTCTATTGTCAAAAGCTAAATGCATGTATGGTTTTTCTGAACAACTCATAAAACTATTAAATTCTTATTTATCAAATCGTCCATTATATGTTGTCAACAATAACAGCGAGGCCAGGAAATTTTTTGCCATCTGGGGCGTCCCGCAAGGAAGCAACCAGGGCCCGTTGTTATTCTTGACGTTCATAAATGATATTACAAACAACATAGACTGTCATATTATTATTTGCAGACGATATAAAAATTTTTATGAACATATCGGTTGAATCATACTGCCTTCAGCTCCAAGAGAATATTGATCGTCTCTATGACTGGTCTAATACTAATAAACTGTCCTTTAATATCAACAAATGCTGTGCTATGAGTTGTACGAGAAAGAAAACCAAAATCAATTTTGAATATATTATGAATAATGAACCTCTAAGGAAAATAAATGAAATGTTGGATCTCGGAATTCTAATGGAACTACACTATAATAATTATATTAATTTGATGATAAGAAATATCTTAAAGACAGATTATTTATCGGAACAGTAAAGAATTCAAAAATACAAAAGCAATATTAACATTATGTTATAGTTTTGTTCGTAGCAAACTAGACTATTGTGGAGTAATCTGGTTTCCTTATTACAATAAATATATCTCTAAAATCGAAGAACTTCAAAAAAAGTTGTTGAAATTCATTTACTATAAGAAGCATGTGATATATCCAATATACATCAGTTACAATAATTTGTTAGGAAAATATAAATTAATATCTTTACAAAAGAGACGAATTATAATAGACCTTGATGTTTCTGTATAAAATCTGCAACAATTTAACTGATTGTATGTACCTATTGTATGAAATATACTTTCAAGTACCTGACAAGAGAACTAGAGAAAGCCTAACGTTTTATATAAACTGTCCTAGAACAAACTACCCTCAATCATCACTTTTAACAAGACTATGCATTGAGTATAACAATAGATGCAACAGTAACAATATGATTTATATTAATTTTAACAGTTTTGGGAATTTTAAAAAAGAATATAACTGATGCAATAAACTGATATGATTATTATTATAAGTTTATTTTATTATTGTGATACATGTCCAAAAAAATATATTTTAATATTGTATTAATTATTGTCTGTAGATTTTAGTATATTTTAATTATAAGTTGTTTATATTTAAGTTTAGATACACTCTGTAAGGCCTAGTGCTGTTGTAGTGTTTGAATAAATACATAAATAAATAAATAAACAAGGGCGGACTTAGAATTGATGCAAGCGGGGGGAAAACTATATCCGTATTTAATTTAAAGTGAAATAAATTAGCCACGTTATTTACAATAAGAAATTTAATTTAAAAATAAACAAGCATAATAACAAATTCTAATAATAACCACAGAAGATTGCACAGGATTGAAGAAAAATTTATATTACAAAATCTAATCGAAGACTTATTTTATCATTTTCAAACTGGTCTAGGAAGCTTGGGGGAGGCACACACCCCTGTGCCCTCTCTAAATTTGCTTTTTTCTTATAAATATTCTGCAAAACACTATTTAACTAAACATAGTGCTTTTGGTGCGAAAAATTACCTTATAGTTGTTTCTTCGGTAGCATTTTTACTGTATTAACGTAGATAACACTATATATTTGCTCTATAAAATTCTATAGCTCCATCTAACAGCTATTACAAGTAGGCTATAGAGCAAAAATGCATATAGAACAATTTATCAGCTTATATTCTTACAGTAGGTAATTAAAAAAGTTTTTATAAAACAGTTTTATAATTTGGTGTAAGAATATTCTCGCAACATAAAATGGGAGGCCTTTATACAGCAAATTTGCAAATTTTATATACCATAATTCCTTCTTAACCAAATGATTATAAGGGTAGTTTGCTAGTTGGGTTTTGACACATATACTTTATACCGGGTGATTTTTTTGAAAACAAGTCACCCTTAATAACTTGAGAACCGTTCAAGATTTTTTTATGCAGTAAACGACATGTTCATTAATGTTAAGGGGTACACATTTTAATCGGGAGAGGTGTGATTCTACTATTAGAAACCGATGAAGAAAATTAGGGGTGCCATTTGAAATTATAAAGTTGGAGTGGCTAGGGATGAGAGGGTGGGTTTGGGATCACACGTCTTCCCATTAACATGCCGTTTACTGCATAAAAAATCTAGAAGGGTTCTCGAATTATTAAGGGCGGCTCGTTTTCAAAAAATCACCCGGTATATCCCAATCCCGCTCGACAGAACTGTGCAAACTTTTATATCTATTAGGTTTCATTTAAGTAAATAGAATACTATTAAAAAAATTTCATACTGTACAATTTTCTAGCGTTTTCCTGTTGTTAAATAGGTAAGTTTTAAATTTGAAGTAAAGTAGTAAAGAGTAAAATGTCAAATATTTTTTTTATTTAAACACCACAAGTAATACAACCACCTGTATCTCTAAAGGTACTTCAGGGTACTTTATGCAGGAGAGTGCTACATATTTAAAGACAATGGACACACACCCAATATCCGAGTATGCTAGGATTAATTTTTGGTTTAGAAAAAATCCTAGCTCCTCGGGATAGAACCCACCGGAGTTCGATCCCCGTGAGAGGCAAGTGTCCTACTTAAGAATCGTAGACGAGCGATTGGTTTTTTAAAAACAAAAATTTAAGATTCTTAAGAAAATTTATTTGTTTGGATCGTTAATTAACAAATTACGTTTATGAACAATTTACACACGAACTATGCTAGTCGATGTCTAGGACGAAAAAACTCGCAGAGTGCTCGAGGCGCTCTTATTTATACACTTATCTGGGTATCACGTTTAGCTGATGTAAGGATTTTGTTGTATTATAACTCCTCCACCCTTAGAAGGCAATTTATGTCAAAATGGCTTTAAATTGTCTAAATTAATTTGGCTATTTTTAGGTTTCATTTGTTCGTCCTTTACAGAATTAAAATTTTTTACATTTTTATTTATTTTACAACATAATATAGCATATAAAAGCATTTTATAATTTGGATAATAATATATTAAAATAAGCAGTAGCAATATTACAAGTATAATAGGAATAACATAAGTTGTCCAGGCAGTTCTGTCTGTCTGTATATCAAGCAGAGTTTGAGTTTTTATTCTGTTTTCCTCAAATAATACTTGATTATGAATTTCATTTATTTCGTCAAAATTAACTGTTGTTAAATTAAGCTGATATTGACTTTGTGAGTTTAAATTATCTGTTGATATTTGTAAATCAAATAGTGGATATATTTTGGGTTTAGCAATTGTTTTATGAGTTGATATTAAAATGCTTTTTCCTATAGTGACTTTACAAAATGGTTCAATACTTAATAAATAGTTTCCTACTATTCTTTTGAGATCAGTAGTTCTGTTTGTGCATTCAATTTGCATCTTTTGAATGCTAGGCATAATTAATAAATATGCATTAATTTCTTTTATTTTTATTATTTGATTATTATATTGAGAAAGTGTTACCTTAGTACAATTTTCTGAGGTATGTTCAATTAGGCTTTTTATACATAGTTCAGATGTTGTCATTCGTTCGATTTCACATATATATATAGATTTTCAATAATCGATTGACATGGTTTTGTAGTAAGCGCGTGATTTTGACCATTGCTTAATAGATAATTTCCTTTAGGTAGGATGATTTGATTATTTTTATTTGGTAGTGGGAATAATTTAAAATAATCAAAAGTAGTTTTATAGGTAAGTGGAATCATTAGGATAAAGTAAAGTTTAGTGTTTCTTTGGTAAGTTTTAACGTGTATCGTTTTCTCGAAAATAGATAACGTTTGTAAGTCAGGTTGTGTCATTAATGATATTTCAGGTGATAAGTGATTTTGAATATCTTTCAACTCGTTAAGTAATTCTATTGGTTTTAACATACTTGTATGAAACTGAGAATGTCTTGAGAATGTTTGTATTAGACTAATATCGGTAAGGAGTGAATTTAATTGCTCGATATTTATTAAAGCTAAAGCTGTACGGCTTTCAGTAAATATACAAAGTTCTGTTTTTGCAAATTTGTTTATAGATGAAGTAAGTGCCGTCATAGTTGTAGCTAATTCTTTTTGATTTTTGCTTAATTCAAAAATTGTATTATTAACTTTTTTTAATAAAACTTTTGTTTATTGATAACTGATTTTCAAGATCTGTTTTCAACATTTTTTGATTATCAAATAGATTTTTAAAGTTTCTTTCGTAGCGTTCTCCGTCGTCCGCGTCTAAAACTCCGGTAAATGTTTTTTGTACTGTGCCTATAAAGTTAAATAATCCGCGTTTAACTCTACTTGTTGGGATTATTTCGTTAATCAAAGTCTTGGTTTTTTGAAACTCGTTTTCTAACACTTGTGTGGTATACGTTTCGACATTATTACATATGTTTCTAGTAGCATTAAAGAATTTGAGAAACGTATTTTTGTTTCGGATGTAATTTTCGACTATTGGTTGTAAATCGATGTAGTGCATTAATTCCCAATGTGAAATAATGTTTTTTTTTTGCTTGACCAAGATGTACCATTAGCAATCCAGAGTCCTCGTTTATAGGTGTCAACTGTGGTTGGCATGATGTTATTGTTATTAAATAGTGATGTGTAGGTAATAGACAGTTCTCTATAAATTTCTTGTCTTGGTGCGAAAAGATGAAATGTTTCGTTACCAATTGTATAATTTTTTTAGTAAATCTTTTAAATCTTCTGATTGATAGATAAGAGGTAAATAAACTTTGGTGATGTGTTTATTTTCAATTTTGCTTGATTTTGATGGTTTTGGATTTTCTTGAATTTTTATTAAAACAGTTTTCGTATCGCATTATACTCTTTCTGGTTTAATTGTTTGAGTCTTAAGTTTTTAAGATTAGCTTTTTGTAAATTTACAAAATTATTAAATGAGTCTTTAGATAATTCTTGATCGAATTCTAAATTATTAATTTCGAATTGTTGCAGATAATATTCTTATTTGTCCAAGTCTATTTCAATTATAATGTCTGTTGGATTTATAACAATAAATTAAATTGGTTATTGTATACCGTACTAATTCCTAAAAGAATTTCTATGTGGCAATTTAATACTTGCGAAGATAAAACTAGTTCGGTGTCATTTTGATAATTTATGCTTAGTGTAATTATCTGTTATGTGAAAGGTGATATTTTTATCTTAACGTGAGCTTGAGATAAGATTGTTTCTTGCAAAGGTTTGCCATTCACGTACATTTGTATTTCCGTAGAATGATGAATTTACCCTTTTTTGAAATCTAATCTCGCAGTTAGCTAGGTTATTATGTCAATGCCAATAAGACTGAAATCGTATATGCAATGTTTGTGTAAAATTTCCGTTTGTTTAAATATTTTTAGAAAGATGAATTGTTACTATATTTTCATGAATATTTTTATTATGAGATGTTTTTACTGAAAATGGTTTGTTTTGTATAATTTTGAAAAATACGTTTTTGTTAATTATTCATTAATTAAAGTTTTTGCAGCTCCCGTGTCTATTAAAAATTTAGCATTTATTTCGGGTAAAATTATATATGGTAATTTATTTGAGCTATGCGTGTTTAAATTTATTGTTTCGATGTCTCCGAGGCTGGTTTCTGAAAATTTTTCATTTTCGTTGTTCTGTTCGCCCGTGTAATCTTCTTCTTGATAAAATTGGTTTTGATATTCTAAGTATTCTTCGTATGATGTGGTGTCTTCGTCATATGGACTAAATGATGCTTCCTCAGGTTGTCCGTCTTCTGGTAAAACTTCATGTGTATTTAATTCTTGAGAAAACCATTTTCTATGTTGCTCTTGTTGTGGGAATTGAGGTGCCCTATATTGTACAGGGTGTGACATTCTTGTATGCAACTGAGGTAATTGACGTTGAAAATATGAAGTAGGTCTAACAGGTGTGTTAGCTACTTTAAGTTGTGTGCCATTTCTAGAAGTTTGGGTGTTGGATGTGCCCAATTGTTGTCTATGATAGTTAATATTTTCTTCCTCTGTTACCATATGAATAGCGTCTTCTATAGTTTTTGGTGATTTGCAACGAAGTAGATGACTCATGTTGCCATTAAGTCCGGTTAAATATGCACGTAATGTCATTGCATTATACATATTGATTTTCGCTTTTCTTATATCGGCGGGAAAATCCGAACAAGATATTTTGTCTAAAAGTAAACCTCTTAGATCTATACATCTATCTGCGAATTGTAAACATGATTCGGTATGTCTTTGTCTTAATATTGTTAAATCGGCTATTAAAGATTCTTCGTTACGTTGATCTCCAAAAATATTAAGTAAAATTTCTTTTAACTCGGGGAAACTCTGATACGTCCGTGATGCTAATAATAACGCGGCTTTTCCTATCAATTTTGTTCTAATGTGCAATAATGTAAATGAAATTCTCGCATGGTCATTATTAGGTGCCATAAGAGTTAATAGATTTTCACATGCGTTTAAAAAACTTGATAATTGTGATGTGTCACCGTCAAAACGTGGAATTAAGTCTAAGTAATCCCTAACACTAATTTGTGGTCCCGTATTTGTATTTAAGGCCATAATGTTTGGATTTAAATTTATTTTGTTAGTAGGAACTGGACTAAGTTCAGGAAGTGGATTTTCGGAAAGTGAAAGATAAGTATTAAGCAAATCCGAAAGCTGATTAATATCGTTAGAATTATCGGTCATTAGTTAATTGACTTACGTAAAAACAACGAGTGACTTTTTGATCATCTCAAATATGTAACGATTGATTACAAATTGCAAAATAAGTAATGCTCTATTACACTGTCTCAATAGTCTGAAAGTAAAACAGATATTTTAAAATTTAAAAGTGATTTTAAATGAAGAATTTTATTTAAATTTTGTTAGAATTAAATGAAATATATATATTCTTTCTGTACGTCTATAAATTTGCAGTTGAACGTTGAATAAATAATATTTATGATATTTATAATACTTAAACGTAAAATATGAAATATATGATATAAATTTATGTGTTATATATTTATAAAAAAAATAGTAATTTAATGGTCTCGATGGTTTATTTTAGAGATGTTTTCTAGCTTGAGCCAACGCTTTCTATGAGCGACTTGGGTTCGCACTCAGTCTTTGAAAGTGAAGTACTTTGTCTTCTTTGCTTGTAGGGCTTCTAACTAGTGAGTCTTTTCGACTACTCAAAAGTTAGGTGCAAAGCCTCAGCTGGTGTTCTTAGGGAAAGATTTAGCGAGTATAGCAACCTGAACAGCTCTGTGTTCACCGTAGTCTACTATACTTTCTCTTAGACCCTTGGTTTATCCTTTTCTTTTCTTGATTTTCTTACTGATGTTGGATCTTGATGTCAAATTAAAAATAAAATAAAATTCTGAAAAAAAAATATAAAAAATAAAATTATTAAAAATGAAATAATCGTCGATTTTTCTTGAAATTTTCGGGAATAGAGATGACGCCCCTCTTATGTGGAATATTTATGTCCTCTATTCTCCGTTTCTTACCCTACGTGATAGATATGCCAGTGGTTCTTCTATCCTAAACGTTGAAACGTACGTTACTGTGTTTTTCTGTTTTTCGGCTGTAACTGAAGAAATCCGATCCCGACTGCGCCACTTAAGAATCGTAGACGAGCGATTGGTTTTTTAAAAACAAAAATTTAAGATTCTTAAGAAAATTTATTTGTTTGGATCGTTAATTAACAATTTACGTTTATGAACAATTTACACACGAACTATGCTAGTCGATGTCTAGGACGAAAAAACTCGCAGAGTGCTCGAGGCGCTCTTATTTATACACTTATCTGGGTATCACGTTTAGCTGATGTAAGGGTTTTGTTGTATTATAACTTCCTTACCGTTCGACCACGAAGCCACACAAATGTTGGCGTAATTTGATTTAGATTTAAGTACACATTTTTTTCAATTGCATAATTTCCTATCAATATGAATTGTTTTTCATTGGATAAAGTACTGACGACAAAGACATTTTTTAGTATCATGTTATTGTTGACTAACAGTAACAATGCAATTGCATATTTGTTACTCAGTACGAAAAATATTTATTATGTCTCTTTTTATTGTCATTCGCTTATCTATTGTTTTATTGGACTAGTCTGCAGACACAATAACTATTTTATTTATTGGCAATAAACGCTGCCTTTATTTTAACGGGAACCCAAAATGTCTTACAAAGAAGTCATTTTGTTCTCATCAATTTAATGATTTACGATATGCAGGATGTTCGTGACAAACATTTTCATAATTTATGTTGTACGTAAACCATTCTTCGTGTACACATTTTATTAAGACATTTAGTAATAAAAAGTTGCTCAGAATTATTAACTATTCACTAGCGTGTGGTATGGTATGTACAATTATGAATTATTGTGACCACCTATTGTTTTATATTTAATATCTAAGTTTGTATAATATTTGTAATAATTTTCTATTAAACATAATTTATTATTTTTAAAATGTCAAAATCTTAGGCTTTGTCTGAATTTTCACTGTCATCTTGGATTTATGAAGGTTTTAAAAGTATGTATGGCGCATTGTCTCATATGTTTCTTTAATGTCCAAAAATGGTGTGACGATGCAATTTTCTTGGTCAAATCCTTCACATAGCTCATTTAATAAATCAGTAATTGCTACCGCTTGAATATTGCTATTTTTACCAATTGGTGTTTTCGAAGTTTTTTAAAGATTTTTTAAAAATATATTTAGTAAAGCGTAGGTCTGTAATTGGACAGATCTTGTTTATCTTGTAACGAAATTGCAAGCCATTTCATTCCAGTTTGTTGTTGTTCCACGATGAATTAAGTTTCTACCAGTCTAGTCTAGATGGTGCCACTGATTTCTACTGGAACAGTTGGGTTTGGTAGATTTTTGTGCTTATAAAAAATGTCTAAATATCTATTCATCTTTATTGCTCATACTGTACTCCCAAATGTTTGTCTCTTTCCAAACTATAATCGAGTTTAGGTAGCAGAATACTACGATACTACTTTCTTCTTACTAGTGCAGCGTTCAGATTGAAACCATCTATAATTCTGCGGTCTGGTAAAATTTATATGTTTTCTGGTTTTATCTTGTGATTTTATGCTAATCATTATTTAAAAAGTTGCTATATTGATTTAAAGTACCTTTGAGGTAATTTTCATAATAATATTGTACCGTAATTATCTTAATTTACGCCTTGGGCGAATTTGCTTTTTGGTGATCAGGTCACCTTGCTTGTTCTTTGGAACAACCATTATTAATATTGATTAGTATCAATTTATCGTGCCTTGCTGGCAATTTATCTAATATTACTTTGATATTGTAATAATTTCATGTGTTAATTTAAACTAACTTCCGGTTATTGTAAATTTTAGATTTACTTGTCGCCATTTTGCATCGTAGTTAGTTGTGTTCTGTCTTTGTCTGTTGATGTGTTAGGTCACTTAGTTACGTTGGTAGCACTCTGAAAGTGGTGACTGGTGACATTTGGAGATTGGTACACCTGGTTTGACAAACCTATTTGTTTATAACCTTTGTGAAAATTATCTAACTTGGTGCATTTATTTTGTGGTGGATTATTTTATACCAGTGCATATATTTATCAACCAGATCTCAGAAACGTAAGGTTTTTCTAAATTTAAAATATCGACTGCTTCCTTGAACGTTTACTTAGTATTTAATCATGAACGCTGCTCTAGTGGAACTTTGCCTAGTTCTCTGGCAAAGATACCTGCCTAGTTATCTGGCACTTGATTAACTTTTAATTATCGAAAGTAAACATATAGTCAAGTATATATCTTTATTTAACTTTATCTGCTATTCATTAGAACCTCTCTCCGAGGAACCAATAAATGATTTATTTTAACGTTACCTTTAATTTGAAAAACTCATATTGTTTTATATTTAGCAAATATTTATTTACGTTATCTTTCTAGTTGTCTGTCTGTATACAGACATTCTAAATTCTATTTTCTTGAAGCTTAACTTCTTTTAGTATAAAAATATCTGAACATTTAGTGAATACCTATTACACTTGTTTATTATCGTAGCTACACCTAGTTTATTTGCTGGACTAGTATTTTTTCTATTTAACGTAACTTTTATTAATACTTAAGTTAGTTGAAGTCTTCAACTTCCTAACATATTGTAGGATACCGATCCTAATTTGTTTAGTTTGCAATTTACTCTGTAAATTTGTGTTAACTCATTTTGTCTACGGAGCTGGACAATTCAAACGTCACAGCTTTTAACTTTGTTTTTGCCTGTAATACTGATCTCATAAAACTCTCCCCTTTTTATGTTAATACCTGGACCAAGAGAAGAGGATAACTGGTGGATCGAACTGATCATTATATACTGGGTGGAGCAGAAAAACGATATTTTACACAACTGGCATTTTTTTTTTCAAGGGTAACTGCAGTACTGACAGTGGTGAGTCAAATTGACCCCAAACCCATTAAGAGCATAGCCGCTAGTGGATTCTTCGCTGGACTAACCCATTGGAAATACGTAAGATCTTCGTCCCCAGTGAAAGTTTTATTTGGTCAGAAGATATTTGTGAGAGATCAGTAATTCTATTTTGTTTTTTGTATTCTCTTGATAACGTCATTTTTTTCTCTTTCAATTACATATTTTTGTTTTGTGGTTAATTGTTGGTCTTCAACCCCGTAGATATTTGTTGACTTGTAAATATTGTGCATATAGATTATTATATTTTTTTTATTAAATAATATCTTTTTATTCAACTTCCTTACCAACTGAATTCAAGTTTTAACGTTATCTTTACCTTTTAAAATAAAATTTTAATAATTTGGTACTTGCAAAAGTCCTGGCGCCCAGCCTAGATTTTGGTGATAACTCAAATCAATCTAAGCCCTTATTCACGACCTGCTCACTGAGCTACCGGTCAATAAGTACAACCCCCAGCTTATTGTGTTATGCCAACAATTGGACGGGGGGTGTTGCAATCTCCACCTTTATAAATGATTATTTATTTAGTTACATATTCTTTCTGTTCAGATAATTATTTTCCCATTAATATTTATAGAATTAACTAAATTTTGTTTATTTTTTGTTTATATAAATTTTTATTGATAACCTTTTTCTTAAGCCACGTATATATGTAAACGTGTATAGATTTTTATTTAATAAAGATGTTTTTTTCGGTTGCCCCACGCTGGACAGTCCTCCCGCGACCCCCGACCACGCAGGTGGAGCGCCAGCAAATTAAATACAGCTACTCCTCACATCCCGCAGTGTTAGTGGCTGTAGATCCCAGAATCAAGTGTCCCATGCAGATAGAAAGAATCCAGAATGGCCGCCTCCTGCATTTGGCCTGCCAGCCATTCGGCTGATTTTTGGCAAGACGGTATGATCATCAATTACACCACTAGAGTAAAGCCAAGTTTCAGACATTACGATTACATTTATATGACGATTTTTAGATAGAAATAGTTCAATTTCATGAATTTTATTACGTATACAACAAATATTAATATAAAGAATTGCCAGTTCATTGGAGAGATTTATTTTTTAATATTTTTTTGCTAATACTTGTATGTTGGGCAATTATTATCTGTAGCTTTATGTTGAGTATTATATAGCAAAACAATAAATTCCACATTTGATTGTATGTTCAATTTTGGAACAATTATTTAAAACGTGTTAATCTGAACAATGGAGACATAATTTTGTGTAAGTAAGATTTTTATGATAACATATAAAGCAATTAAAACATTGCATTACCTTATTGTCATAATAAATTAGATATATTTGCCAATCAGCATAAATCTTTTTCTTATTTTATAATTTTTTTGTATTACATTACGGACGCCCCGTCTATACGAATACGTCTCATGAGGTTTAATTCCCACGACATCTAATTCCCACGAGAACTAATTCCCACGAGATCTAAGTACACTGTATATCTGCTCGGCTTTCCGAGTGTGATTTATCATGTTCGCGTACTTAAAAACACCGATTTCCAAATCCCATGAGATCTAAAGAGTCCGAGAAAAAAGTGCCATAGATCTAAATCCCATGAGATCTAATTTCATTCGCTTTCCGAATAAACTGATTTAAAAGTATTACGAGAAAAACCCAAAATGAGAATCCCACGGGGTCTAATTTCCATGAGATCTAATTGTGACATTTCACATAATATAATACACGAACAGATATACAGGGTGATATGTTTAATCTCATGGGAAAATGGTATCGGAGATTTAGATCTCGTGGAAATTAGAAGTGGTGGGAATTAGATCTCATGCGACTGTTTTTTTTTTCGGTCTGCAAAAAACTCATTCGGAAATCTGAACAGATATCAGGGTGGCTATTGGAATTATATCTCGTTGGATTTAGATGAAGTAGAAATTAGATCTCGTAGGAATTAGGTATTATGGAAAGTCCTAAAAAAAGACGTTCGTGTCTGTACTTATCATATAATGTAATGAGAAATGATGCAATTTATTATTATTAATGGTTAAAGAAAAGTAACATTAATGAATTGTCATATGCCAATCTTATTAAGAACTATATGTATTTTATTTTAAAATGTTATTTATTTAATATAGCTTTTTAAACATCTGAAAAAGACTGTACTTACCAAGTTAAGAAAGTTAATACTCGATATATACTAATAACACAAAATAATTCTATATATATTAACATATATTTATGTGGAAGGGACACAATTCCACCTGGTTAACGAACTGAAATAAGCATTGTTAGAATAATCTACCACTTTAATTAATACACCAACTTTTACAATAACTGGCTTGGTTTTCCCTTTTGGCAGAAATCTTAACATAACCATCGCCCGCTAGAGACGTAGGGACGCTGAAGAAGACTAATGAAATTCAAACTAATACATTTCTCAATGTTGATTTATTTCTAATCAAGGAGAGTTATGTTATTCTTATTATAAAAAACTATTTTTTTTATTAAGTGCTATTAAACGTGCATAGAAAATTGCGCTTCGAGGCTCGTTTCCCATCACTCTAAACTGAACTATTGAACAAAACTTTATCAGTATATCTCTTGGTCTTGCAAGAGATAACATTTTGACTGTCCAAAATTTGGAATATATATAAACTAGTAACATCTAGTTCAATATCCCACAAAATGAATTTTAGCATATAACATTGTGGACACAAATTTCTATAGTATAAACTAGTAATATTTCTTGTGCTTCAACAGGCAGAGCCAGCTCTTCAACGAACTTATTGTTGTGCACCAGAGTAAATTTAATTATAAATAGTATTAATTTTTCTGCATGACGAGCTATTATTTATTACCAGCGTTTTGAAATATCCATCTTCAGACTAATTTTAAGATCTGCATAAAACGTTAAATGACAAATATTTATCATTCCAAGAAGCTTTCCTATATCAAATTCTCATTTTTTCTCATCAAGATTCGAACTTCGGAAATATGTCCATGTTCCTTTAACTGATTGGTTTTTGTCAAGCAAATTACTGTATGTCATCGTATCATTAAGCAACTACAGACATAAATTTTTATACAGTCATGTGTAATTACCTAATAAAACTTCTACTAATACTTTAATTACTAATTTACGAACTCCATAATAACTTAAGTTTTCTTATTAACTTTCAGTTAAATTTGTATAGTCAGTAATTTATATTTTTTAAATCTTTTACTTTTTATACTCAGCTATTGTTCTTTCTAGCCACAGTTAAGCCTATATATTTATCTATTTATTTATTTCACAACAGGTCAAAAAACCCAATTACAGAATAGGAACGATACAAAAAATGATATAGGTATACACTTTATCCATAAACATTGATATTTAACAAGATAAATATTAAAAAATATGAGTATACACAGAGACAAATATAATAAGGAATATATTAAAAAGTCAAAGAAAAAAGAGAACAGAAAAATATCAGAAAAAGTATAAGGCAACTATAAATTCAACTTTTTAGTTGCCTGGATACTGTAGGATAAAATGTCGACTGCACAATTTAGAGAGTTATAATTATTACATATATTGTGCAGAGGGAGAATATTTTTTTATTTTTATTATTTATTCGTTCGTGTAGTTGATAAATAAAACATTCTTATAATATTTTTTATAAATATAACTCTAAAGAAATCACAAAACTGGTTGCACTTTTAATGTCCATTATGATTGTTATTAAATAATATAACTAACGAGTGTTTTAAAAAAAGGCGTCAGTTACAACAAAATTATTACAAAAGGTGCTGAAAGTGTCCACCACCTTGCTTTAGGCACTACCGAGTCCCTCCTCTTTTTAACGGAATCAAAAAACATTTTGCAGAAGAATGGGATTGCTGTGTATTCCTTCGAGTTTCTTGCAATTCTGATTTACAGATGGCCAATGTTAGGAATAGGAGCTTGAAAGGTTGAATTTGTTAAAAAATGTCACAAATAGAAATCATATGGAGTAATGTTACATGATCTTGGAGGAATTTCATGTGGGTACAACATTAAGACAATTAAACTATCTCGAAAGTAGCTAGCAACATGCTGACTGTTGCGGCTGCTATGTGCTTGAGCTCCATCTTGTTGGAAATAATCAAAAACCATCTAATTGGCATCAAGCTGAATATTGAAGGGAATTAGAATCTCTTTTACAATATCTGTCTTCGGTTGAGGTTCCAAAACAATTGGACCAATAATATGAAAATTTTGCCGAAGCTCCGCTTTCTTGTGGGGATCTTTAATGTGTTCATGTCGCAATTATACGGACCTCACAGTTTTTCATTCATTTCAAAAGATGGTGCCGTGAGCAGGTCCGCTCATCCGATATACTTTATCGATTTGGTCTGACACATTTTTAAACTCGAACAGTTTGGGTGGAAGCGCTTGCCACTGTTCTTCACACCACTGAACCCAATTTTGAAGGTTGATTATGAGCTGTTTCTGCTAACAACTAAAAAATGCAGTAGTTGAAACTTCAATAAAAGGAAAGTTGACAGATTGAGAACAATAACTAGTCTACCAGAAGTAGAAAATTATTATTACATTTAGCGATTTATCGTAATCGACAAAAAGAAACTGGCGGATTTATTTTTACACTATAGTCCGGAGCTTGGCAATACTTCTGTAGGAAAATTGGTGTACCTAATTTTCACTTCTGGGATCATTAGAGAATCATCTTACAACAATTTTTTACATGGGTGCTTGTCCGTCATTTGGTGCGATTTCTCGTAATGACATCAAGTATGGCGACCGGCCAGTGTCAGTAGGCATTCCGCGCATAATAAATGTGTTAAGATATCGTGAGAAAACATATATTTTTTTTGGGAACTATAGTACATTTTATCAGCATGTAAATTTCTATTTATTTTTCATTAAATCTAGAGCAAATAATTCCATTTTACAATTTTATTCGCAAGAAAATAATCAAAATTAAAAAAATATAACTTCATTTGAGGCTGCAAATTGTTTGTTCAATTTCAATAAGACGTATGCCCCCCATTCTGCATTAATAACAGCTTGACATCATCTCGGCATACTGTTAATGAAATTGTTGATGTAATTTTGAGATATATTGGCCCAAAGTCCTGGAATGATCTATCTTATCTTACTTATTATTTGTGGATGAGGTTGATAGTCACTTATGGTTATTTCGAACATATCCCACATGTGGTCAATGGGATTGACGTGTGGTGATCTCGGTGGGAGCAGAATTGCCGGATATACAAGATTTTGCATTGTTTTGTTAAGGATTCATGCACGATGAGGACGGGTTATCATCCAAGAGTTCTCACCGATGTCACCATGAAGTTGAATAATAATGTTGTTTATAATATTGTTAACATATACTTCAGTTGTTATCATTTTCTCAACAATGAAGAAGTCAGATCATCTTATTGAAACATATGCCCCTCCACACCATGATTGAACCATCGCCGTGAAGAGACCCATACATTATTAAACAAATTGCGCAACATATGTTGTTACGCAATAATTTGCTAATGTATGTGTGTTTGCTGTGTATGTGTGTTTTATGCGTGGCGCAACTGATTCATGGGTTTAAAAATATTTGAAATATTTTGTGCAACGAGAAAGCTTGCGCAACATATTGTGTAGTGTATGTACGTGTTGTGCTTCATTTTGTAATATTTTTTTCGAAAAATAGATTCGGCAAGTAAATAAATAATAAATTTTAGTATGATTTTAGTATGATGACTATTCGGATGGATTTCATGAACTAGTTCATACCCTAACTGTGCGATCATCTAATATATGAATCCAGACTTCAACCAAACAGTAGTGGCAAAAGAGCTGATACTTAAAATTCATGTATTGTCCTTCACTTAATGAGTTAATAGTGTACTGTACTGGGTGTCCCAAATTGATAACTCCCATTCGCACACTAGATAGAGAAATGCTGATTGCATATTCTTGAAGTAAATTTTCGAAAAAATCGAATGGACAAAAGTTCATTTCAATATCTCTCGCTGTTTTCGAGATATAGCACAACATTTTTTTTCCAAAGTTTTGAAAAACTTTGCTTCTCAGTTTTTACAATTAGTAATTTACCATGTTACTGATGTCCAAAAATACGACATGTTATTCTTCCTAATATAAATTCTTAGTTTGAAATCTGTATTCGGTGCAATAAATAAACAGTTTTAACAAATTGTGTGTTTTTAAAGACAGTCTAGAATAAAACTTCATAATATTTCTATTGTGTTAGGTTTTATATAGAGTATTTATCTAATATCAGACAACACCACTTGATCCAGAATTATTCATTTGCTCAATTTCTTTACTTCAGTAAGTCATCTTAAACGTCATGAAATTATAAGCAGACTTAAGAGGAGATGGATGCCATACAGATGATGTCGGGAAAATGCACCAGATGACGCGCAAGCACCCATGTAAAAATTTGTCGTAAGAGGACCCTCTAACGATCCCAGAAGAGAAAATTAGGGTACATCCATTTTCCTATAGAAGTATTCTATCTTCAAGAAAACCTTAATGTAGTCAGCAAATGGTGAGGCCTGAACAAAGTTGGTATCAATGCTGCTAAATGTAAAGTAGTTTCTTACATAAAAAAGAGAAAAATTACTTTAACTACAACTACAGCATTAACAACACTGTTTTAGAACGCATACAAAAAATTTAAGATCTAGATGTATATTTTGATTCTGAACTGAGTTTTGTCGAACATATACATATCAAATCTAAAGAGACAATCAAAATAAGGGGCCTAGTCGGGAAAAAGCTTCGGATAGCTGTGTCACTCTCTAGAAAGTTTTTATACATGCGCCGCTGAATAAATTTGCTCTTTACTATACCTTCACTGGACGTTTTATTCACCGCCTTCATTGAGGTGCGATTCCCGATAGAGGTAACAATTCCTTGCTCCATTTGTAGTGATAAAGATACTTATTTAGAAAATTCATTTTAACCAAATAGAACGGAATCAAAGTTTGAAACTTGCTGAGCAGAATTATGATGATTCATTCTAGAAGACATGTATGAATTTTACCTTGAATTTTACCGATTGATATCATAATTCAGGAGCTAATCACGTTCAAATTTCACTTATAATTACAGTATAAATTTTCCCTACATAAAGTGAAAATTAATTAAAATAGATATACATGTACCCTCTAGTACACTTTCAACTACTGATCCTCCAAATTTGGTGTAATTTGACCAAACCGTATGGAAGAAATAAATTTTGAAAAATTACCTTACAAACACGGGTTCGATTAGCCCTCTTAAGAAACTGTAAATCATTTACTAATTTAAATTGTTTAAAATCATATTATTCTTATGTACAATCAAAACCTGGCCGGATCCATAATCTGGAATCTTTACTATCTAGTTCACAAAGGCGCGTTGGAGCAAGTTTAAAGAAAATTTTTAAAATTTTTATCATTTAGAAACACAGAGATATATTCTGAGAGTTATAGATAACAATTATCTTATAAGCACATTTCATTTTGAAAGTTTAGAGTATCGGTGAATTTGTTCTATGCTACTTTTTCTATACAAATTATTACATAATAAATTGGACTGTCCTCAAATTCTTTCACAAATAAATTTTTTCACTCCAAGAATGTATTCTCGACAAAATCCCACATTTAAACTAAACAAGCCAATACCAATATGCTGCTAAAATCACCAATGCATTGTATGTGCCATTATTTTAACAAATTAAGTTAACATTCTGATATAAACCTTTACACACAAAATCAGCTGGTAAAATATGCTAAGCAAACTTTTAGTATATAATTTCAGCCTACCATTCCCTTTATTGATTGTGCTTTTTCATGTTATGAAGATAAAAATTTTTTCTTTTTCATCGTTATTTATATTATTTTATTATTTTTTTTCAATAATTAGTTACTTATTTTGTTTTTCTTAACTATTACTATCTCACTATCTTTTTTTTTTAATTTAATTTTCAGTCCTTTTAATAACATTTATTGTACTTACCTTTATGTTTAATATAAATATTTGTTACTAAATATTATAAAATGTTTCGTAGTATTTAAATTGTCCGGTAATTGGGTGTTATCTGTTAGACAAATAAAGCATATTATTATTATTATTTATTATTGTTATTAATGCCAGGCTACCAAAAAATTTGGTTATGTATTCAGCAGGCATGCAAAAATAATCTTTGCAAATCACAAGATTTGCAAAATCCAAATATTGCCTACAGAACGCTATAAATTTTTTTGCCATTTTGACCCTTAAAATGAAACTGGATAATTGATTCTGTATATCCCTAGTTTTATGTTAATTAAACACGAAATGCTCCTTTAGACTAACTCTTTTATTTTTAACAGTGAACAACACCCAACTGCAACTTTTTTAGCCACTTTTTAATTTGTCTTAATTAACATTCATATGGCGAGATTTTCCTGCGTAACTTAGTTTCGAAGTATTTGTTTGTTTGTAACTAAATTCAATCTAACAAAATTAAATTAAATATTTCCTTTGAAGTGTCTTTTATGTGTTGAATATTTTACACAATCATCTCAGTTTGACTTTAGTGATCCAAAGTACGCCTTCAAGCTATATTCCTCGAGACGAAATTAAAGTAATCAAATTGGTTAGTAGAATTTAGAGAGTGAGATTGGGGAAAAGAACCGCAGGGAGATAAAACAGCACGCCAAATTGACGTTAGGATATCTGTCCGCGTGGTGACTGATAACAAACCGGAAATGAGAAAGCGATAAGATGGGGATGCAGCAAATGGACCATGGATTAAATTACTGGGGGCTGGTCGGTTTGCAAAGGTTTGGTAATAGTGCAGCTGGAACAGCCGGCACGTGTTGAAACCAACAAATTGCTCTACCTGGGCTTAGTGTATCACACCCTCTTATTGATTTGTCATTCCACTTTAGAAACGTATCAATTTCAGGGCAAAGGACATGCTTAACTGAAGTTTACAAGTTTCCCATTTGTTGAATATTAATTTTCATTCGATGCTTTACATAGCTTTCATACCTAATATATAAGCGTTACTAGAGTTTACGTAATAGTGTAATGAATGTAATTTGTGTTAATATTGATTAACGACCAGGATTATTTTACTATTATGCTTGCTGTTGAAATGGCTAAGCAATAGTTTTAAAACCCTGCTGCATACATTATACTGTGCATTATAGCATCAATTGCCTGCTACTCGTTCATTTAATGGTTTATCATACTACGTATCATTAAAGAAATTGCCCTCAATAGCATATATTATCATTGATTTTTAGAATTTTAACTTATTAATTAATTTATTTTGCAGTGAATAAGGTATAAGTGTATTATTTATCAACCACAGAAAAAACTATTCTCAAATCAAAAAAGAAAATATGTTTGATAGTTATGTTTAGGATTAAGTACGCTTCAAATGATTTTTTTTATCAATTTTCTTGAAAGAAGTTAATAATTTTCTTATAATTATTTCTAAATTTAAGTACAATTTGATTTGTTTAACTACAACGTGGTCCAAAATGTTTAAAACAATTGGAAAACTTTTTCATTAATAATTTCTCAGAAAATTTTATTCTTGATAAGTCCTAAATTAAACACTGGATAAACAAATTTGTATTAGTCTGGATGCTTATGCCAGAAAATCTAATTATTTTAAATCGACTCAAGAGCAGACCACCTATTAGTACCTATATTGACCTATTCGATAAATAATGCTCAAATATTGCAAAATCAAATCCAATCGCCTTTTATAGGTTTGTATGTTTTTGGTAGATGTTGTTGAATTGAACATATTTCTATCAAGAGAATGATAGTCATCAATTTAGTTCGGGAGTAAAAAACACGATATTTTAATTTTTGTGATTGGTCAACCAAAGATTATATTTGAGCATAATTTGGGAATAGAAACAAATTTTTTAAAAAAAATTTTTCGGTATCTTAAATAATAAGGGTAGTTTACTTTTGAGTAAATTTCATTAGATTTTTTGTCATAAGCACCCGGACTAATGCAAATTTATGTAACTAATAATTAATTTAAGATCATGCACCAATTTTTCTCAAAAACGAAATTTTCTGAGAAATCGTTGACGAAAAAGTTTTCCATTTGTTTCAAATTTTTTGAACTACGTTGTATATGAGTATATTTCAAATATATTTAAAAATAAATGTAAATTAACGTATTCCTTTGTTTCATGTAAAATAATTATGTCTTCTCTTCATATGCATTGTATGATTAAACTAAATAGTAATTCCCTAATATTGTGAAAGAGGTTAGAGTAGCACTTTATTAATATTTTTTTTTCCGTACAAACAGCAATCTGTAGGACTGTGGAAGAAATCAGAATCATGGCTACTTAGAGCGATTCCCTTGACTGACTGGGGTCTTCTCTGCCTAGGCGTTTTTGCAATTCTTTAGCATTCCTAATTTTGTGTCATGGGAAATTTCATAACACACTAATAAAATACATATGTAATAATTTAGAAATTAAAGGTATTTTCAAAAAACATCAATTGATACTTGAATGTTATTCAATAAATTTTTGAGTACACTGATTATTAGGACGACCATCTTGACCGAGTAGCCTTGAAGCTCATACTGGAGATCGCGATATTTCGTCCTCTTTTCCTCTTTCAAAGTGATATTATTCTCGGCAGGGTCGAAAATTTGAGGACATACATCATCTTGGTTTAATGATCCAGGAGGACTATATCAGGCTTATTGGCATGGATTTGCCCAACAATCGGGAACAAGTAATTATTATAAATATGACATTTCTTGTTCTCGACAACGGACTTAATATTTCCAGGGATGTAAGGCAGAACTGGTGTTTGGTATATCCCTTAGGTATATTAAGTAATATACCACTCATAACACCTCGATGGAGGATATAGGCTGAAATCACATATAATGGGCGTGCAGGTAAGTGAATAAGCGATTCCTGCATCTGAGATCAGAAATCTTAACACGCCACACGCGGCTACTGTAGACCAAGGTGTTGAAAACACTATCCTGGCAGTCCATAATCAATCAATCTCTCGATCTCCGACTTAAGCCTGGCTGAACTTAGAGCGGCGAAGCTTAACCTGATCGATCAAACCAGTGTTTCTATGCTCGGGTTTATCACCGTTCTGCTAAAACAGACTTTTCTGTTCAGCAGCCCTGATTTTGGCTTTCAGGCGATATGGCTGAGGCTCAGTGACTACATCAGCACATCGGCGGCCTCTTTGTCTGATGTTGAATTCGAGACCAAGGTCATCTGAGGTTATTTCTTCTGCCCTGAACTATCCTGAACACACTCCTGCAGTTTCATGTTTTATAAAGCGTAAGAGGAAATCTGAGTCCTTGAGGATGTTCACTCCATATTCACTCGCCCCATATATTTAAAATAAAGCGGTATTTGAGATTTCTAACCCTTGTTAAATGTGGATTTTTTCTTTATGCCAATGGTGCCTGTTGTGTGCGTTGAAATACAGTCTTGTGTAAACAAATTTTCATCCGTCCAAGATAATGAGCTCTTGGAAATTCAAGTTGTGTTTGTGGTGATCAAGGTACTATTTGCAAAATCTTCGTCGAAGTGGACACATTATTATCTTGCACATATTGCATCATCGTATAGTGATGCGGATGCTGTTGGTAACATCTTAAGACACGCCACACGCGGATACGCCTAATTTTTAATTCTCTGGAAACGCACCTAGTGCTTCTTGAGGGATCATTTCTCATCAAATCAAGAACTACATTATCATGAGGATGACGACGACCAGTTTATACGTGGTTGCACTGCAACCACTCCCTTTGAACAGAATTCGGTTCTCCAATCTTCTAAAAACGTTAGCATTTGGTAATCGCCGCAGCGTATAAACGCATTACTCGACCTGCTTTATTATTAGAAGTCCCGCGTGCTATTAGCATATCATAATATTCGTGATCGAATAATTACCGGCCATTTGACAATTCTTTTGAACTATCTTGTCTCTGTCAGGAGTCAATACTGGAATTTCCAGTATCGAAATTGAGATTAAAATGTGTTAAAATTATGAGAGAAGACCGCTTTCGAACATTTTGGATTTTCAAAACCACGATAGCTTGAAACGTGTGGGTCTGATAAAAAAATCGTAGAGACATTTTGTTAAATTTTTGTCGAACATCATGCAACGTGTGCGCGAATTTCGAAACACCCTGTATGTTTCATTTGTAAATAAGTATTTCACACGATGAAAATTTATAATTTGATTGGTAAATGTATATTTCTTCTTAGGTATAGAATTGATTTCTTTGCGTATATATAAAACAAGGATTTATATAAATTAAATATTTTTTTTGTGTGTACAGTCTTCCACATATTTGAACTACTATTTAAACAACTACTACAGTAAAATTGTACAATTTATTAAAATAATCTCATTTGCTTTTTTTAAAGTGTCAGTCATTCCCGACACCAAGACGAGAAACTTTGTTAATATTGATAGTCATGAATAAGTGAAATTTGTCATTCAGTAAACATACCTTTGCTTGTGGTTTAAAAAGGTCACGTAAGGGGGGATCTGTCCTATTGACATGCTAAAAAATGCAAAATTATACATAATTGAAAGACAGTGTGTAGTTCAAACAAGACGATAAAAACCATATCTTGGGTTAACTCCCTCTCGATGCCCCTTAACATTACCATATTCATAGACAGAACATATCAAGTCACCTCACGTATTCTGTTGGCGGAAGCCACTTCAATTCTTCATAGGACACGATTATTTACGACGACCTGAACAAATAGGGGGTGCCTTTCATTAACTTCTTAAGCATTAAAAGAGATTTAAAAAGCGTAAATTAATTTTAATTTTGTGCTTAACATTCATATTGCGTGAAATATCTTTCAGGCTGTAGGGCAACGTTCATAATTTTAACGCGTATTTTTCATCAGAAATACTGAATAACGCTAATACCTAATAAATATTTCTTTTCCTCTAACCGACATCCCAGTAATTTTATACAACTCAATTCTCCAACAATCTACTTACATGCAATATAAGGTACTGTATATACAGGGTTCAGACTTTATGTAGCTGAAAAAATTCCTAGAATTTTACAGGTTTTCCATAACAAAAATTTTGTTTTCCCATGATTTTTAATATGAAATTAAACATGATATTACATAATTTATTTTCTGCTTTTATGAATTGATTTTTAATTTGATAAGGAAATACTTAATTTCATATATTGCACTTAGTACGAGTGATGTAGAGCATATTACATTAATATTATTAAATTAAACACAATAACGTTAAATAAAATGAAATTTTATTAGGAAATATATCTAAAATAGAAACAAAATCTGCGACTGTCGCTGCACATAGAGATCAGATTGCTTTTATTATACGAACACATAGTTCAGAAACACTAAAAATTTAAAAATAAATCTCTTCACATAAATATTTAAATATATAGAATAGTTGAGATGACTACATTTATCTTTAGATCAAAATAAGGCATATTAAAATTAATTATTAAAAATTTAGGAAACATATACATTTTCTCAATTTAGGATGCGCGATACGGTACAATATTTTCGAGTACTGGTACTTTTCTTTCCGATCCTCGATATTTTGCACAGGTTTTACACTTTCTGGTACGGTACGATACGGTACATTTTTGGCCAATACCTGCCGCATCAAATATTGACAAGTACTTTAGTGAAATTGATTGAATGCTCATAACATATGGCCGTACTACCTAAAATAGAAGTAGGGTTTGTATATATGTAATATGCAATACATAATTGATACAAAACAAAATCCGTTGTACGTCATCGATGGCGTAATAATACAATGCCAATTATGCCAATGCAATATAAACTCATACAGCTGGAATTTAAATTTACCGGTTACAACGCAGTTGGCAATTTTGCTTACGAATTTGGTAGGCTGTCATACGTTCTTCCGCTTGACATGGCCCTTTTAAGCTTTCAGATCGATTGATATTGTGATCGATCACAAAACTGTTCTTTTAAGAACATTGGTGAATATTATACTTGGACTTTTGTTTACATACATTTATTTTACTTCACTATAATCTTAGAAAATATGTGTTTGCAATTTCTCAAATTCTAATACTATTGTGAAAACTTGGCAATAGTGTTCATCTGTCATGTGTTTTACTGTCGATGACGTATAACGGATTTTGTTTTGTGTCAACTATACGTTTATTTTTGTTAAGAGTTTAGATTTTTTTCTATGTATTTATTCATATTTTCATATTGGTTGCAAGTTTTATATTTTATAATATTGGCAATAACGAAAATTTTAAAACTCTTTCAATAAATGCCGGATTGGATGTGAACCGGTACTTTTCCGTTCAATATTAGGTGCTTTCTTTCCGAGATCTCAGTTAATCTAAGTAGTTTTACGGTTACGGAGGCTACATTAAATGAAATAATGCTTTTATTTATGCAATGTAACCGTAGAACAACTTGGATTAGTTGAGGTCTCAGATAGAAACTGAGATCTCAAGAGATTTCAGTAGATCTCAGTTTCGGCTTATCTCATTTTGTATTAGCTGAGAATTCTCAGTATCCCCCTTACCGATCTGCACAACCTATTTTATATTTCAGTATCTCATATCGCTTCACATGAGTGGAAGGGGAAAATTTTATCTTTGACATTTGGTCAGTCAGCAAACGATTTTAAGATTAGCTTAACTCAATTTCATGTATATTTCTGAAACTAAAACTTTTCGTGTGCAGAAATTCGTGCTAATTCAACTCTAATTTGGTATTTTAATGTTTAATGTTGGTTATGTTATCTTTTTTACTGTCAACAACAGAACACGAATAGATAAATAGAAAGGGGAATATCTCAACTTGTAATTTGATGTTTTTAAAGCTACTAAAATATTAGTTAATCTAATATTTACAGGAGATGTTAGGTGGAAAGAACGTAGCTATTGTTCCCAACCGTCAATTTTTAATCGTTACGATACGATACACGATCCGGTCCTTTTCAATATATCGCACATCCCTATCTCAATTTAGACAGCCACCTATCAATATCACATTTCTCATAATTTGCAATATCTGAGATTTTAGCTTTATTTTTTCTTTAATACTGAATTGACTCACAACAGCACTTTATTTACTACGGGAATCTCGTCATTTTTGATTTTGATACAATTCGAACATAACAGACTTACAAAATAGTCACGAACTGCAGTAATATGTTCCTCTTTTTCTAACGCACGTTGAACCCGAATGTATCTTTCTTTGTTTTTTTATGTATAAGAATACACATCCGTCACTTGCTAATCAAATAAGCTGTTTATTAGGCGCAGAAAATCGGATGCGCCATTATTATTCGAAAGAAGCCAGTGGCGTAGCAGATAAAAAATTGTTTTTTAAATTTTTTAAAATTAAAATCACAAATAAAAAAAATTAAATATAATAACATTGGAAATTCGTATTGTTTTCCAGATTGTTGCGCAAAATTCCCTGAATTTTGACGAAATTTATCCAATTCCCTAATATTTCCATGAATTTTTTAGAATTTTTAAATCAATGATTTTTCCAGGTTTTCCAGATTTATTTTTATTCATTTTTGTTCATAATAAAATTAATTTTGCGGTTGAGTGTGATTATGATCTGACTATGTCTATAATGTAATAAAATATAGTTGAACTGTATCTGTAAATAAATACGACGCAGCTGTAGTTATCGATGTTTATGTGTAACTCGTTTTTTGTGACAAAATCAAATAGACATTAAAGTGCCATAAATTCGCAAAAAGTCGAAACCCTGAAAAACTTCATAGAAACTAAATCGTATATTTTGTTCAATATCCAACATTTTCAATTAATGAACAAATTTTTCAAGCCTAGTATAATATAACTGGAAATTTGTAGCAGACTTTTTTCATGTAGTTGACATAATTAATTAACATCGATACAACGTGATTACCGATGTTAAAAGAAGAATTGAACAAAATTAATATTGTATAATTTTTAAGTATCAACAGTCCTATGTAACTATCTATGGAAATTACATAAACAAAAAAATATAGTGTCAACTTTAACGCTTGACATATTCAAAAAAAAGATAAATAACTTTGTAAAGGGAAACAGATTTGTTTTCCGAAACGTTAGGGAATTATATTATTACTTTTCTGTCTCATATTAGTTGTCAAAAAACATCCTCTAACTAACTTTTGACGTAAAGTCACAAGCGCAGAGGTTTATTTTTCCAGTAACATACTGGGTAACTAACTGTATTTTTTAGATAACGAAGAATTATTCATGTGGTAGTAAGTCCCAAAAAAAAAAAAAAGAAAAAATGTACACACATATACACAAACATATGCATACATATATACACACCCACACATATACATATATTATACAGACTTTCATACGAGTAATGTATACAGAACATATAAACATACACATACATATACGTATAATAAACAAAGAAATTAGGCAACCTCCGAATCCAAAGTCGAAGCTGTCTATAAGGAGGTTACCCGTAGAAAAATGGGGACAACCATTCTCACCGACATTGCCAGTGCTGACAGCGGGATTCGAAGGTACGGTTATGAAGAATAGATTTTTCTATTCATGCTTGCCATTGCGCATTCCAGCCAGCTAAGCCACCCAGTCTGTATTACATATGCAAACATATTATACATGGTTGAAAATAAAAAGGGAATACAGAAACAATAATACATCAGGTTAAATTTACTATTAACAGAATAAAAACAATTATTCAATAAAATATATTTAATTCTCATCTTAAATTGCCTACCAACTACAGGTCTTCCAATTCATTCAGCCTTCATCTACTAGTTTACTTATCTCCCTAATAACAGGCATTGTGTTATATAACTTTTTATAAAGTTATTCAATATATATTATTAAACCACTTTATAAAAATGGAGCAAAGGATGTTGTAAGTAACTATAGACCTATTGCCCTCATATCCAACTTTGCAAAAATTTTCGAAAAAATAATAAAAAAGAGACCAATGAGCTTTATAAACAGGTATACCATAATATCGGATAAACAGTACGGATTTAGGGAAAATAGGTCTACTCAGGATGCAATTTGTGACTTAACCTCCAAAATATATGAATCGCTAGATAACAGCGAACCTGCCTTAGCAATCTTCATAGATCTTGCTAAGGCATTTGATACTGTGTGTCACTCTAAACTGCTACAAAAACTTTATGCTGTTGGTATCAGGGGGAAAACTCTTAAACTTCTGAAGAGTTATTTAGAGAACAGAACAAATTACGTCTCAATATATAATATATATAGTAATCCCAAAACAGCCACGTATTGTGTCCCACAGGGAACTGTACTTGGCCCATTATTATTCTCTTTGTATATCAATGACCTACTAAGCTTGAATAGTCTAGGGAAAATAACAAGTTTTGCTGACGATACGGTTATTTTATACAAAGGTAAATATTGGGATTTTTTACGGGCTGATATACAAAATGACTTTCCAAAAATTATGGCATGGTTTAATAATAACATCTTGACGTTAAACTCTGATAAAACGAAGTATGTGGCATTCAGTTCATATAAAAGTGGGTTTACCTCGATATAAATCCATATCAGTGCGAATAGAGAATACTTCTATAGCTCCGAACGAAAGTGAAAATGTGAAATACTTAGGAGTTATTAAAGATTCTCATTTAAGATGGCACAAACAAATAAATTTAATCGTGAAAAAAATCAGGGGAATTATATCAAAATTAAAATATCTAACTGACTTTTTAGATCTTCGAGACCTTAGAACAATATATTTCTCTCTAATTCAAAGTCAGATAAACTATGCAATTTTAGCGTGGGGTGGAGTTAACAACAACCATCTACACTCCCTAAATAATACAAAAATGGTGTTTAAAAATAATCTTGAAAAGAAAATATGCGTACCCATCTGATTTATTGTTTAAAGAAGCTGGGGTGTTAGATGTACGTCAGTTGTTTGGGCTCACCATGTGCACTGAAGTAAGTATTTAAAAATAAAAAAATCCTTAACTTCTCTGATTATCAGTATACAACTCGGTCAAAAATTTCAGAAATCCGTAAAAATATAAAATGTACTAAAACAGTTGGTCAGAGATGCTTCACCTACCTTTGCTCCAAAATGTATGCAGCATTACCTCATAATATTAGAAATATAAGAAATTTTTTCCTCCTTTAAAAAAAGTATTAAAAGGTGAAACACCTAGCAATAAAATTCATGTTATTATAGACAAAACATATTATTATACTTAGTCATTCTTACCAATATATCCTAATTCATTCTTCTATATTCCTGCTTGTCCAGTTGAAAACCTTAAAAAAAATAGTTTATCAGTTTCAGTTATAGAAAATATATATATATATATATATATATATATATATATATATATATATATATATATATATATATATATATATATATATATATATATATATATATATATATATATATATATATATATATATATATATATATATAACTTACTCCATATAATTGCATTCAAATTTATTTTGTTTAAAGTCTTTATGTATAAGTGTGTATACATGTATATACACATTATGAGCATGTTATGTATTTTTCAGTTGTAGTTCTTTATCATATCCGTTGTATCTCACAAAACTAGCACTCACAGTCTATGACTGGTGAGTACTTCGTGAGTTTCCTATACGTTTATTTTTTGTACTATTACCGTATAATATGTAACTGTTATTATGGTCTATATGAATAAACGTTATTATTATTATTATTATTATGTACTGCATCCAATTTTAAACCATCGACAATACTTAATTATACCTAATAACTCTCTTCTCTAGTAATAGTCGAGTCAGAACTAATGATCAAATTTTGAATTTATTTTTATTCGTTTAATTTGTTTGTTGAGAACAAATTTTGATATATAGCCATATGCTTTAAAGTTGTCGTCAGCAAACTCATATATCAAACCTGAAAATATTAAAAGTTGTGAAAAAGTAATGGATTTTAAATCATAGCCTGGAAGTCATGAGTTTTAAAGAAATAAATTGTCTTAATTTTTAAACGAAACTTCATAAAGGTCTTGATTTTCAACAATTCCTAGTTATATAAACAAATATGTTTGACAAAAATGACTATAACTTCAGTTATTTAACAATCACAGGACTCTCGTGGTTAAAAGAATAATCCATAAAAGAGATTAATATTATATGCCCCACACAGGTACGCTCATCATTGTTTCATATTGCTTGTTCCTCTTCAGTATAGCCTAGTTAAGGAACTGCATCTTGAATAATAATGTACATCTATGTGTGTTGTAATTGAGAGCCTAGACGTGGCATATTGCGACATAGTTAGACGAATGAAGTAGTATACTTTACTATCCATCTACCTTTTAGTTTTTATTCCAGATTAATCCTCTATTACACACGCAATTCCTTTAGCTACGTTGTGCTGAAGAGTATGAATAATTCGGAAATGCCGTTGTAAGTGGGCGTCGTTATTTCCCGTCTTTGGGGTGTATGCATTAATATTTATATGCACAAACTATTTTATGACTGAGATGAGTTATTATTGTTCGTAGAATGGTCTGACTTTTTATTTTCTTTTCGTAAAATATGGTTTTTAATATTGTAATATTGGACAATCTACTTATCGTCTAAGTTAATTATGCTTATAATAAAAGCAGTAACCCGCTGATTATGAAAGCATTAATACACATTAGGCGTGTGTTTCGACCCGGTCGAGTCTAATGTGTTACTCGTGAGCACGCGATATCAATTAATTATTTACTACGAGCCCGAGACAGACGGTGCGTGAGATATTTGGTCATTATTTTTTGAAACGAAATCGATACCATTAAATCAACGAAGGTATTAATCAAAAGTCTTATGTTTTATTTTTAGTTCATGAGTAAATCCTCTCCAAATTGATTTTAATAGAGCCCAGCTATTAATCTATTTTATCGATTTAGTTAATAGAGATTAATTGCATCATAATCGTGATTTCCCCGGAGTTCGTACACCCTGTTATAATAGGGATTTTTAGAAATCAGAAGGACTTTTTAATATGAAAAATACCGACGTGGCGAGTCAGCTTTGAGCTATGTCATAATTTAATTAAAAACTGGTAATATAGCTCGTTTGACAAAACTATTTCATGGATATCTCACTGACGGTTACGGTTAGTCTAATTTGTAACAGAAGTTTTAAAGTATCCAGGAACCATTCGTGGCATCTCATTCGCTTCCTCGTCAAATTTTTAGTGACAGCGTATGTCTAATAATAGAAGTGTTTAATTATTTCCTAGTCCAATAGTAAAAATAAAATTTTATGGATCAACTATAAAAACAAATGTTCAAGAGCTTGAATGATCTTTTAAAAATAAATTTATTAGTTATTTTAATAAAATAGTTATGTTGGGGCCGATATAATTACTTCTAAATTTGTACTGTGCAAGACATCGACTATTTACTTTATTTTTTACTTTTGTATCAAACCAGTCACCTCCACTAAAAAATATACTAAGGCAAAAAATGGGGCCATCCAGATTTTTTTTTATTTCGAGGGAAATCATTTGCAGTTGCAACTCTGATGTTACAGTTATTTGTGTTCTTTGCTTACAAATCACAGAGGGCTCAAAAATTCGAAATGCGGCCAAAAATCGATATCTATAAAAGTAATAGCATCGTTAACAGAATTTGCAGGTACTTAGAAAAATAGATAATGCATGTTTTCCCGAAATTCCGAGCAGGTAGAAGGTATTTTCATTCAGCTACCTCCTCACAAACACAGAATTTCTTGAATCGTCCGTACAGATACAAGCGTTCCTTCATTATATTGCCAACTCTCAACCTGTGATTGTGTGTTGGAATCAAAAGTTTAATTATACAGAAAACTTCCTCAAGGTATGTATTTTCATGTTATATATATGTACATATGAGATAAACTCAAATGAGTCTATACATACAGATAAAATAAGTATGTAGGTAGTTGATTTTATTGAAGATTTTTGTTAATTTAAATTTATGTTGAGCCATACAAATTTCCAGGCCAGATCCGGCTTGAACTAAATAACTAAAAGATAGCTTGATTCTCCCCTAATAACATACTAAAATTTGATAGGCGTGTTCAAGTTCCTTTTTAAGATATTTCGATTTTTCTTAGGTCTTGCTCATGAATATTCACCAACCGTAACGAACGCATGCATTCTGGAAACCGTAACTGCACATTTTATTTTTATAATTTAAACATGTAAAATCTACTGATTTCTATTCCATTTTTTGCGATATTTTATTTGACTTAACAGAAAATCAAGTTAGCCTATAACTAATGCCGGTTCTGGTCTCTACTTTTGTCTTCAGATTTACTTTTATTCTCTTCTGTAGTGATACCAAATTTTTTTTAGAGTGAAAATAGTGACCAGAAGGCAACTTTTTGACGTCTTGTATGAAAAGGATGGTTTCGGTCGTTCAAATCGAACGGAGTATCATCTATTCAATTATTTGGTGGGACACTATAAAATGGAGAGTGATGAAGACGCCATATTAAAATTGAAGAATATCAATTCAAAGTTTTGCAGCGCCGTTTTTTCAAAGCTTGATTAATGCGCAAGAAAAACAAATAGATTTTTGGGGAAAAATAAGGTGTGGTAAAGTGTTCAGTTTGTATTTGAACAAACCCAAGAAGAAATTGATCCGGATGCAGAGCCACAACCAAGAACCTCATCTGGAGGTGAAAGGAGCCGTGCCCGTGGTCGTCCAGCTTTAGAATTTTCTGCAAGCAGTGAAAGAAACAAACGTCGAAAGACTGCAACACTGTCATCGACGTTAGAAAGCGAGGAGCAAGCTTCGGCTGTAAGCAAAAAAATTAAGAACGAAGAAAAAGAGGCTGCCACAAAACTTGTCTCGGAAGCAATTTTGACCACTCCGACTAGAGCTAGTAAACTGAGGAAACTTTAGCAAAAGAGTCAGAAATCAAAAGAAAGAATTCCACTACCCCAGACGAAGCTGTCAGTAATGATTGAAGTGAAAGATAGCAAACATTCCTATCTTGTTCATATATGGATAGCAGAACATTTTTCCGATATCTATCCCTCTTATCACAAGCTCCGGGAAACAAAATTACGTTGCTATCTCCGAAAAGAAGGGCAAATTGTAATCAAATCGTCTGCAGAAATTTAAGTACAAGATCTCTTGGATCATATAACAAAACGGATACTAGAATTGCAGAAACCGGTTCTTCTTTCATTATCAAGTGATCTTCTGATGAATTTGAAATCGTTGATAAAATGGGAAAGTAATGGAAGCACAGGTAACTCACACTACAAACAATTGTTCACCGACGTGGGTCTTGGTGATGGCGATTTGTTTCTAACGTCCATAGTGCTATTACAACTGTATGCGGAGCAACCTGGGAAAGATAAAATGTGTGTGGCAAAATCCCCGTTCATCGTCAACTTGATTTTGTAGACCTGTACACTTCCAATTCAAGAAATAAACGACAGAACTGACGGTACAGGAGACAACATACATAGAAAATCAAATTTCGGAACTTCTACCGACTACTGATATGTTAGATAATGAAGAAATCGCAGTTTCTCATGTTTGTGTGATGACGATGATAAACGGCAAAGTGTGTAATGCAATAACGGAAACAGCTTCTTCATGCTATATATGTAAAGCAACTACCAAAGATATGAATGCCATCGAAAAAGTATTAAAAAGAACAGTTGTCCAGGAAAATTTGAAATTTGGATTGTCAAGTCTACATGGCTGGATCAGGTTTTTTTAATGTTTGCTGCACATTTCGTACAGATTAGAAATTAAATTTTGGCAAATTCGAAGAACCGAGAATGGAGCAGTTTTCGAAAACAAGAAACGTACCATACAGCAGAACTTCAGAGATCAAATAAAATTGCTCGTGGATATACCCTAAGAGTGGAGGTAGCGGAACCGCTAATGACGGCAACACGGCTCGACGATTTTTTGCTAACATCTCACTGTCCAATGAAATTACGCGCATAGATGAAGAAGTTATTACGAGATGTGGTGTGATATTACGCACCTTATCTTGTGATTATGCAATCAATGTGAGAGCGTTTGAGGAATATGCTTTGGAAACCACAAAATTGTATGTCGCTAAATATCCGTGGTATTATATCCCCGCTAGCGTACATAAAATATTACTTCATGGAGCCATAATAATCAAAGAAGCTATTCTATCTATGGGTCAATTGTCAAAAGAGGCCCAAGAATCAAGAAATAAGGATCTCAGAAGTTTTAAAGAGGAACACACTCGAACAATTTCCCGTACAACAGGAAGCCAAAATTTGCTGAACAGGTTCCTTATAACTTCCGATCTAGTAATTTCATCTCTGCGGCAGTGCCCACCACGAAATATTTTAGAATATATCTTCTAAAGTTATTTCCTGATTAGAGGCACCCTAGCTAGAATCAACGGAATGAGAATCTTCTAGAGTTTCACAGCCTGTGACGAGAAGTAGCGAAATTTCTCTATCCGATGAGGACGTCAGTGACATAGATTTTTTAGTATTAATTTTAATATCAGTTATACTGTATATAGTAATGGGTATTTCATTCAATTACTTTTGTTAGTAATTTTTTGTTTATAAATAGTTTATTGCACAATGATCAAAAAAGTCTAGTAAGTTCAGTTAATAATCTTATACCCCCTAAAAGTTACCCCCGGGTAATTTAATTTTTTTAATTATATTTTCCATGTAAAGTCTAGGATTCTAAAGCCCCTTAGCCCATTTTCAGATTTTTGGCCGCTTTTCGAATTTTCTGGCCCTCTGTGCATATGTTTAATTCTTAGCAATCCCAGCTCGCCATAAGAAGTATAATTTATTGAATATCAGTCTGTTCCTGATTTGTCCCATCTTAGATCCAATTCCTTAGCTATGCTGCACATAGAGCTCTATGTGTCGACTGCACTCATCGATGTACCAAATTACTTACTTTCAGATACTAGGTATCTATGTATGTGGGCTTAACGGATTTTATGAAGGTGAAATAAAAAGTCACTTGTAAGTCAACATTTTTTTATTAAAATCAGAAACAAATTCGTACGTATTATCGTTGTTAAAGTTTTAAATACAACATAAAAATTAGTTAGCAGACAAATTTTCGTAGAAAGCGCGATATTGCTCTTTTGTTTCAATTATTTTTACAGAGATAGAATTGTTATCTAGATATTTTTGAAAGTTGTTATGTAACATGATATATGATACTTTTGCATTATAAATTATAATTGTATATACTTTGGGTATTCATTAGGCGCCACAAAAACAGAAAAAAAACAGGTTTTTGAGTTGAGGTGGTATTGTGAATATATTTAGATTTTTTAGATTGCGACTGGGTCGTTAAGGCTCTAGTGGCTTCCCTTCACTGCAACCTAAAAAGATCTCTTTTGATAACCCTTATAACTATGTGTACCCATCAATTTCTAGGTTCTAAATAGCTTACAAATTTCCTGAGGTATATGGTTCCCACTTCGGCAGGTTTTGTAGATATCTGCTACAAATGTCGCAGCCTTTGGGGGATTAAGACTTTGCATGAACAAAATATATATTGAGACTAATTTATTATAATGATTTGGTCATCCATCAGCGTATCCTTGGATGTCGAATCCAGGGTGGCTTTGTTTAGTGAGAAGTTCATCAATAACTATAGTAAGGGTATCACCCCTCCTTGCGGGCATCCCTTGATGGCTCTTACAGTGAATTTTGCAGACCATAATTTTTTAAATGTTATGAATTTAATCCCAATGTTACATCTTTAATAGATTTGATGTAGTGCATTTTTTAATCCTTTATTTAAAATAATTTTAACTTCAAAACTTTAATCTTAGAAAAACTTCAAGCGAAAAGTTGAATCAGTTGAATGTGCCCAAATCAATATCACCAATTTCATTTCAATCCGTGACGTAAGGCCAGTCGCTTATGAAAGTACCTTACCTTTCTTTTTTAACATATGTTCATTGGATTTTAATTAATAAAAAATCATGTCAGTGTATATAATTATTGTTGGTCATTTCCCATACATTGTTTTTTATACGTTGATTACAAAATTACGTTATATATGTGAGGCTGGTTGACTGCTAGTCCAATCTGCATAATTAATAGACGCAACATTTCAAAGACATTTTCTGTTATGTATACGTGACAACATTTAATAAACTCGTTTTTAAGTTCTTGAAATACAAAAATAATATTCACAGTCAACGTAGTATGTACATTCACACATGTGACAAAAGTTCGATTGTTGTTTTGTGTATAATACCCTTAATGCTTTTAGCTTTTAATGGGATATTCGTTTACTTTCTTCCGTTGGTTTATGCTTGCAAACGGTATTATTAATAAGGTAAACAGTTCTGGCAAATATTGTACTTCTAGTTAGACTCTTATGTTATTTACTTTGGATATTACCTTGATATTAACTAATAACTTCAGTTGATGAGAAAATTGTTGAGATATAAGAGCAAAAATATTAACTTAATATTTTTATTTTGTTACCGGTAAAGTCGATGAACTTGCATTTGTCCTTTGTTTTTATACTGAGAGAAGCGAACAAACAAGGCTAGAGTTATACGGTATTGTTACATTTACTATCGGTTTTATTTATTTACTTTTTTTTATCAACGGAAAATATCTAGTTTATTCAAAGTGAATACTACTACATGATTGTATTATACTTTCAATTATAAATTACACACTTTTCATGGTTCGAGCTCAGATAAATTATTTAAACTTGTAGAGGTATAAAATAAGGCCTTGTTCATTTGCGTAGGATTTATAAAATCCATGCAGGTAGAGACAGTTCGTAACGTGGCAGCAGAACGGCCATTATCATAGGAGCTATATCTCAGCATTAAATTTATGTCCATGTTATCTGTAATCAAGCAGTTGTGGGTGTCTTTCCACTAATATAAGAATCACATACATATAAGAATGTTAAATACAGCCAATTAAATATAGACACTCTATTATAAGTTGCACATCAAAAACACATTTATTCCCACATGCGTATAAATTCAACTAATCTAGATAGATAACAAGACCTTATTTTATGCATGAAAAATATTCACAGCATAGTCATAGTCGTAGTTGTTTTTAGCTGATCGGATGATGTATATTTAGGGTGTTCTTAATTCATATTTGAATGATGTAATCTCGACATCGTTGGAAAAATTGAAATGTCAGCCGAGACATACCTAAATGTCCTAATTTCATTGCTGGTTAAGATGCAGCCATGATCAAGGTATTCTTTTAGATGCTTTAGGAATGCAATGAAGTGATTGTTTAGCATTATTTATTTGTACAGAAAAAAAATATAGTTTATATCGTTTACTTTTAAGTAAAAATGTAAGTCAAAAATAGACAATCTTTACAACCAACATGACATTTCATCTTAAAACATGTAAAATGAGCACACCCTTACGATTTTTATTGGGAAAAGTGTAATTGCAGATTCACTCTTGACTCAACGAATTTTGGTAGGAGCGAAGAAAAAATTTTACAGTTATATTATATCATAACAGTCTCTGCAGATAAGCTACCAACACGTGAGATGTGCTTCGTAAGATTTATTCTGATTATACGACCCACTTGTACTGCGCATCTGCAATGTGTGGATGTAATGCAGCTCACTTAGTATTCACGATATTTTGTAAATGCTTTGTGGTAAAGATTGTCAAGATGGATGCACAAGTTGCAAAGTTTAACGATGAACATGCAAATAGTGATAGCAATAATAAAAATTATGAATAAACAACTAACCATGTTATTGTTGGAGAATCATTCACGAAACTATTCGGGGTCATACTCGAGTTTTTCTATATATATTTCTCATCTATCGCACTAGTTTCCCGTTCATTTTCGACAACTTATTTTAACATTTGCAGCTTTGGTGTAGTGGCGCTCATTGGAACACTCTGTAATCAGGTCCCGCTTAAGTCAAGTTCAAGGATTAGCCTGTTTAGGAATAACAAGAGCAATGAGGACTACTCCAATAGTTGCGATGAAAAGAATTCTGGGCCGCCTTACAGCACTGCACATTGAGGTGGAACTTGAAGCCAGGAAACCAACTAACAGATTACTGAAAAATGAAATGTGGAAGTTAACAGGTCAGGGGTTGGGGCAAACTAAGGATCTAACTCTACCCGTAAGAGACCAGGACATCAGTCAGTCGCAAGATGACCGGTGTCTTCCAGTGTACCAATTTACTATTCCAATCACAGTTGTGTTCCCTAATCGAGATGATTGATTCCCGGCGGTCTAAAATAGGGTACAGACGCTTCAAAAGACTAAAGAGGGAACTGATGATGATCTTGATGGATATAAACCAAAGGTTCTTATTTCGATAACTCTAGGTAAGAATCCCAGTGTGTTCCAAGCTGAGGTATAGGCCATTTTATTATGCGCAATCTAAACTCTCACCAGAGGTTCTGTTAATAAGCATATATACATATTATGAAACAACAGTTAGGCGGCTCCGAAACAAATAAGGTGAGTTCTAAGCTGATGCTGAATTGTCGAATAATTCTGGCTGAATTGTGGTAGCATTACCCAGTGGAACTTTTATGGGTATAGGGGCATAAAAGGTAATGAAAAATTGAACTGTTTCACGGGAGAGGATGGTAAAAACTCCTTTTTGTATATCAAGAAGTCTGATCACATCAGAGTTACGAAACTGAGCCAGCTTAACAATCATTGGGCTCGAGTTTCTGGAATTAGACGATCAAGGCTCCGTTTCTACTGTAAAGTGACTGCCAAAGCTCAATCAAGATCGAATGAGACGTATAACAGGACACTGCCTCTAAATAAGCTCCTTTATACAATACATATTTGTCGGATGTGTAGATTGGAGGAAGAAACCTACACTTTATGTAATTGTGCACCATTGTGGGCATTAAAAGATAGGCATCTGGAAGGCAATTTATAGAGCCGAATAAGTTATGGGATCTACCTGGAATAGACTATTTTAAATGTTATAGTACGTGTACTGGACCCTCTTAAACCAACATTTCCACTGTTACTAGCTAGCAAAAGCCTAACCGAGTGTACAGGCCAAATAATTCGTGAGTGGTGCTGGAGACGTTAGAAAAATTTTACCTGTCAAAAAGTCAAGTGTTGATGTTTGTGACCATTATGCTGAATATTTACAACAAATAAAAACTGTGATACTACAATTCAATCCAGACGAGGCTGCAGCTATTAAGGAAAGCCAGACAAAATTCGAAGATGTTTCTGTTGAAACAGCTTTAAAAAAGTATTCATAAGAACTATAGAGAATTACATGACGTCATACAAAACTTACAAACAGTGCTTTGTGATGCAAAAAATGAGCCCGTTGGAGAAAAGTTCGTACATGTGTTAAAGCTTTACCAGATTAAGACAAATTTGTGATGGTACTGATGATGTATCTGCAGATCCGTTAAGTGAGGTCAAATACTATTTTAAGTATGCATATATTATTGTCCTGGAGTGGATTGGAACCTTTGATGTGAAGATAACACTGACGTAGTTTTCCACGAAACACCAAAACACTCTATACTGCACTCGACGCGCGTTTCGCCAACCAAGTTGGCATCATCTGGAGATGATTAAAACAGTTCTAAAAATATAAGCATATTTTTTTCGCCACATCGAACATTACTCTCGGAGACAACCATAGAAACAAACATAATATTTTAAATATAATAACCTTTCGAAACTTTATCGTAATATTTCCTATTAAAGTGAAAATTTAATAAGAACGAGACAACGGGAATTCTCGTTGGAATTTTAAAAGATACAATCTACATAAAATAAATTAAGTTGATATGTTAATAATAATAATTATCCATTTGTTGCAGGTATGTATTAGCTTGCCAAGAAGTATCCAAGACTAGTAAGTAAAAACTATTTTATAACAACCGCGCTTAAAACATTCTTGAAACATAAGTTATATTTTCTCATGCATGGCGTCTATAGTATACGTTTCAGAAGGACTGTGATGAGTAATTCTGGCGTCTGGTGACCGAGTAAGATAGTGTCAAGTTGTTTTACGACTACAGATAGTAGGCCAAAACGATTCATTAATTATTGCTTTAATTACAGCGGGGAAAGTCGAGTTCCTTTGATCACAGAATATTTATACAACACCAATATAGTACAGAAAATAATTAATTAGTTTAAAGAAATAGATTTACATTCCAGATATAGAGTTAATCTATTTAAATCTAGATTTTACCTTTCAAACTTTTTGTGTATACGATCTCGCATTTTCAGTATAATGACTACCAAAATACTGAAAAATTTGTTCATAAGTATATACATTTGAGAGCACAGAAACTATGTACAGGGTGGACCATTGGAAACGAAACAGACGGGTTTTCGGGTAGTCCAAATTGATTTTTTAAAAACAATCAAGACACATCAACTTCATTTTCGAGGGGGGATTTCTTTTGCGCTGTGGTCGTAATCCTTAAAATTTTAAATACCATGGAGGCAAGTGATACCTCATTTGAAAAGTCTTCATCCTCTGAGTACTACACAACAAACATTTTCAAATTATATCAATTGGTTTTCAGATAATCAAAATTCAAGTTGCATAAGCGCTCTTTATTTATTCAATTAGAGAAAAAGTTCGGATCATTTTCCCCTAGCATTTCTGATGGATTGGGAAGGATGTATTCAAAACTGTTCTATGAAAAATAATTTTTTTACAGTTTTTTCAAGCTATTATCATACTAAAATTATTTCTAGTAAAAGCAATAATCTTGTCCCTCAGTTAAGTCAAAATCACAGTGTCAGCTAGTTCGGAATTCTGTTTAGAAGTTTAATTCACAAGAATGTTTTACACAATTACGGAAAAAGCTGAAATAATTACTCTTTCCTTCAAAATAATGAATGAGTGCGGCAACCGTACAGCAAATTTATTCAATGAACAACATCCGGATAAGCATATGAATAGAAAATACGTTTTGGACTTAGTGGAAAAGTTCCGAGAAACTGGATCAGTGGCTAATAAGAAACGGGACCGTGAATGTAAACTTCCGGCGAGGTTTACCAAATATAGGGAATAAAGATGTTGAGGTTGCAGTTTTAGGACAAGTTGCTGCAGGCCCAACTTTGAGCACGAGAAAATTGGCTATTGTTAGTAATATCTGTAGAGCGATTCACCGAATCCTGAAATATTATAGATTTCATGTTTACAAAATTCATTTAGTACACGAACTGAATGAGGATGATTTTGATGACGACAGAAGTTTTGCGAAGTTATGATGAATAGCTGCTGATAGGAGTTTCCTTTAACATCTATTTTTCTGACGTGCAAGTTTTTCTTAAACCCAACTGTAACTTGTCATAACTGTCGTTATTGGTCGGATGCTAATCCAGGAGTCTTCCACGAAGTTCACAGTGAAACTTCTCAAAAATTGAATGCTTGGCACGTTCTAGTTAGACTCATTTTTCTTGATAGTAATCTGATAGGTGAAATGTATTTGGAATTACTGGATGATCTTTTCCATCCATTATTACTCGTTGATGTTATTGAAAATGATGATAGTTACCTAGAAGACCATTTGATGTTCCAACAAGACTGAGCCCCTCCACATTATACAGGGGCTGTTAGGGAGTTATTGGTCAAGATGTTTCCTCCAAGATTATGGACTGGACGGAGGATTGCTATGGAATGTCCGAGTAGATCTCCAGATCTACTCGACTTTTTTTATCTTCCTGTCGTCTTCTCTCTTGTTTTCTTTTTCTTTTTTATCGATTTATTTTTTGTACTTTTTTTCTTCTTGTAGGAAGACCTTTCAAATGAGATATCACGCCCTATCATGCCATTTAAAATTTTAGGGGTTGTAGTCATAGTGCGAAGGGATAAAGCGATTTGCAGGTGAGCTTTATTGCAAAAGGTGTCCACCTCAAAACTGCAGTTGACGCATCTGAATGTTTTTTTAAAAATCAATTTGAACTACCAGAAAGCTCGTCTGTTTCGTTTTCAATTGCCCACCCTGTATGTATATGAGTTGAAACTAATTCAAAATCAATTTTTGAAGTTTGTAACTAACAATAAGAATTTTATGCAAGTAATGTATTACGAGACATTTACAAACTAGGAAAATTATAATGAGCGAACTTAGAGTCACTTTTATAATATAATTAATTACTAACTGCTTTCAAACCTTTTCAACGGTATGAACCTTAAAATACCTTACTGTAATTTAATACCTATCTACTGACCTGTTAAGAATATCCCTTGGAAGAAAAACTAACAGCTGTGTAGGAAGGTTGGTAACTCTGCATAATAAATTTTGTTCTGAAACTGATGTTTTCAACACTACCCTCTAAGTTTATATGAATATAAATTAAAATTATTTTTTAAGAAATCCATACTTTGATGATTTGCTGCATAATTACAACGTGTATACTCTTTCATTAATGGTGTTAGTCAAAAGTAAAAACTGTTGTGGCAATAATCATAGTAACAATAACAGTTAAATTAGATATTATGACAAAAATTAGAACAATTTTTAAGGTTTAAGTTACAAGCAGTAATACAGGGTTCTTCTTAATGATAATTTTCCAAACGCAACAAGAAGATAAACTGTTGTATATTACTTATAGTTTACTGATATTAATGTACACATTATGCCATTTATTTATAAAATACTACATTATTCCAGTGGCGGCCGCGGATTTCCAGGCACTGATTTAACCGCAAACGGAAATTTAGCATACACTTCTACATCATATCTCTCGGCATGCTTAGGAATGCAATTACATCATATCCTCTTGCACTCGATCTTTTAGTTGTAATACTTCGCGGACAACTTAAAAAACCTTGTTTCTGAGGTACATAGGTACCCCCATGAAAAAGTCGCGCAATGATAAATCAGGCGATCTAGCTGGTTAAAAGAAAGGAAACAGTTTCCGTTTCTGAAACGTCAGAGAAATATTACAATAATTACACAGCGAATTTCTAAAGATATGCTAGATATGACTTCATTCTTGTGTACACTATTTTAATGTAATATACTGTGATAATCATCACATTGCTTCAGACAACTCTAACTGCATACAGAATTGAATGCCTTCGAAAATATAATTAAATCTGCCATGTAAGTATAAAAACCCCGACTCATATGCACATGACAGATATTGATTTACGTTATAAGTTTATGGTCCATTTTACACAGTCAAATTTCATGTCAATAAATCAATTTCTTTCAGTAAAAGAACTGTTTCTTATAATAGTTCTATAAATAATATGTTTTAGAATATATAAGAAATATATTGTTATTAAATTGTTTTGTACGCATATAACAACACCCGACAATTAAATTTAAAAACGATTTTTTTAGGTTGTAGCTAAAAATTAACAAGTTGCTACTGAACATATATAATTTTTTTTTCAAATTCGTCCGAGAATTCGTCTGGATTTGCATACTGGCTCAATCAATAATTGTATTGGGAATCAATCTTAGTACGAGGTGTGCTATTTATTGGGTAAATACAAAATTGATTAAACTGATTAGTTATTATTTCATAGTGGCCATAGTTCATTATTAATTTTAAAATTTGACTGTTGTTTTGATTAAGTTTATTATTAGGTACCTTATCTTTATTTATGGCAGACCAGTCATATCAGCTTTGTTTAGAGACCTGTGATGATGTGCTCGTTATACTTGCAGCTTTAACGATACTACGTGAAACTCTAATAAATGACGGTGCTTATTTTCTGTATTGCTTTGACGCATTATTTTATATAAAATTTGCCAATCCTCCTGTCTTGTGCATATCTTTCTAACGAAAGGCATCTACCAAACGTTTATCATTAACAAATATTTGGTAGTGTGATTGATTAGATAAACCATTTTCCACAACTACATAATCAATATTAAAATAACTACTGTTTATATTGCTGCACATATAACAGATAACTTTTTAGGTGTATAATAATAAATAATAATAATAATAATAATAATAATAATAACGACCTTATCCTTTCTGCTCAGGACAGGTTATGTAAGGGCACCCCGTCAGCCGGAAGAACTGCCAGCCGCAGTCCCACCGCAGCAATTATCAGCTGATGGGGAACATCCTTTAGAGTTCGCCGATATAGACTTATGGACGAGGGTTAGCCTTAACACCAGGGCTAACCTAAAGCCACAAGACCTGGCTAGAATGGACGAGGTCATCGATGAGGAAATTCCAGAAGATGCCGACATCTGGCAAATCAACAGTGCCGTGTACACCGCCGCGAAGCAACTCGTCCCCCGTGAGAGGTCAACCAATCACGGGGTCGAGAAAGCCAAGAGACGTGTACAGAAAATTGAGGGCAAGATACAGTCGGCCAGACAACACGCTTCTCGGATCCAGAGTGTGGTGGAATATAAGACGACTGGTAGAGTTTTTACTCCCAGAATCCGGCGCATAACAGCCGGATTAAGACGTCAACACCATACTCTAAATCTGACAGTGATGCTTACCATCAAGCAGCACTGTCTAGATAGGATCCGAGCACTCATGGCGATAAAGAAAACATTGAAGAGGCGGGTGAGGAGTATGGAACAAAACAATTTGTTCCGTACGAATCCTTCCCGCCTCTTTCAAGAGCCACAGCGTGTTGTAGATAATCCGCCGACTGTAAAAGATGTCGAAACCTTCTGGAAGGGAATCTACGAAACGACGCGTCCATTCAATAGCGACACTCCAGCAATTGCACACTTCGAGGCTCTGTGTCACAGACATCGTGAAGAGCCAGAAGAAGTGTGCCCGGCAATCAGTACGGAGGAAGTCCAGCAAGCACTTGTTGGTATCAAGAACTTCGCTGCCCCGGGCCCAGACGGCATTAACAACTGGTGGTGGAAGAAATTTCCTTCCACTCACCGCCGTCTGGCGCAAGTTTTCAACTCATGGTTGAACGAGGGGCAGCAGATTCCGGACTGGTTCGTCGAGGGACGTACTGTGCTTATCCCCAAAAAGGGGGATCTTTCCGACCCGAGGAATTATAGGCCGATCACTTGCCTCAACTCCTGCTACAAGATATTTACACGTATCTTGTATGCTAGGACACTGAGGTCTGTTGATCCGGTCTTCCAGCAGATACATGAACAGCGTGGTGCCAAGAAGGGCATGGCAGGTTGCAAGGACAGCCTGCTGATAGACCGCTGTATTACACAGGATTCTGTGCAATACAAGCGGAATCTATCGATGGCCTGGATTGACTACCGCAAGGCATTTGATACAACATCGCACGAGCTATTGTTGCACTTGCTCGAATGTCTTGCGGTACCAGCACCACTAGTGAGATGCATAGAACGGCTGCTGCCACTCTGGAAGACTCGCTTCACCATAACATCAGGTGCACAGCGGGTCACGACAGAGCAGGTGGCATTTAGGAGGAGGAGTTTTCCAGGGCGACTCCCTGAGTCCTCTCCTCTTCTGCATCTCACTGCTACCGTTGTCTGCTGGGCTCCGCCAAACCCGCGGGTATCAATGTGGACCACCCAGCGATCGGAGGCATAAGGTCACCCATCTATTTTATATGGATGATCTTAAACTTTATGCCTCCGGAGAGCGCGAACTACAAAACGCTCTTAGGGTGGTCGAAGAATATACGCGGGCAATTGGTATGGAGTTCGGGTTGGACAAATGTGCAGTCGTCCACCTCAAGAGAGGACGATGCGGGGAATTCCCTGAAGACGCGCAGCTCGCAGACGGAAGCATCCTAAGACATCTGGATGCCGGAGAGACCTATACATACCTGGGTGTGCAACAAAGGCACATCCAGGATGTAACACAAATAAAGGAGTCTCTCCGCGGCAAGTACAGGCACCGCCTCCGAAAGATTTGGTCTTCCGAACTTTCGGGGAAGAATAAGGTGTCTGCAACTAATATGCTTGCCGTTCCGATTCTGCTCTACTCCTTCGGAGTAGTAAAGTGGAGGGTAGATGAGCTGCGCCAATTAGACAGAGATACCCGCAAGATGATGAATATTCACAGAAGTATTCATCCTAGATCGTCCGTTCCTCGTGTGTACCTCCCACGTCAACGGGGGGGCCGAGGACTCTTGAGCCTGGAGTGTACGCATGGCAGAGTAGTACTGAGTATGGCATGTAACATCCTCAGGAGCTCAGATCCCCTCTTGCGGTTTGTGAAACATCACGAAACTGTAGGAGTGGGAGCAGGATTGTTTAAGGCAGCAAAAAGAGCCGCAGATGAACTTGGTCTCACATTTGACATCAGGCGAGGTGGCCGGCGAGGTGCTGATGTTGAATCAGTCACCGAACTTCAGCCAAATCGTCTGAAAGCCCGAATCAGAGCTGCCGAACAGGAAAATCTGTTTCGGCAGCACGTCGATAAACCCCAGCATGATGTCTTCTATAAGAACATAGAAACACTGGGTTTATCGACCAGGCTGACCTTCGCCTTTCTAAGGTCAGCAGGGCTTAAGTCGGAGACCGAGGGATTCATTATGGCCTGCCAAGATGGTGTTATCAACACCTTGGTCTACCGTAGCCGCGTGTGGCGTGTAGAGGTTCCTGATATCAACTGCAGGACCTGCCATCAGGCGCCGGAATCGCTCATGCATTTACTATCTGCATGCCCCATATATGCGATTTCGGCCTACATCCACCGGCATAACGCGGCGTTACGAGTGCTGTACTACCATCTAAGGCACTCGTACGGGGTAGACCAGACACCAGTGCTGCCTTACGTCCCCGGAGATATTGAGTCCGTTGTCGAGAACGAGAAATGCCGGATTTACTGGAACTACTCGTTCCCGACTGTCAGGCTAATTCAAGCCAACAAGCCTGACATAGTTCTCCTCGACCATCAACTCAAGGTGATGTATGTCATCGAGTTCTCGGCGCCAGCGGAGAAAAACATCACCTTGAAGGAGGAGGAGAAACGGACCAAATATCGCGATCTCCGGTACGAGCTCCAAGTGCTGTACCCAGGCTACTCAGTAAAAATGGTCGTCCTTATAATCGGTGTACTCGGAGGGGATAAAGCCTACGCTGCTCTCGGAATTGAAGATCATACCGGCCTGCCAAAAACCAGCCGAGTGGCTGGCAGGTCAAATGCAGAAGGCGGTCACTCTGGGTTCTCTCCGTCTGCTTAGGGCACACGATTCTGGTATCTACAGTTACTAACCCTGCGGGATGTGGGGAGTGGCTGTAGTTGATGCGCCGGCGCGACTCCCGTGAGGCGTCGGAGGCCACGGGAGGACTGACCGGCATCGGGAAACCGAAAAAAAAAAAAAAAAAAAAAAAAAAAAAAAAAAATAACGACGCGTCCATTCAATAGTGACACTCCAGCAATTGCACACTTCGAGGCTCTGTACCACAGACATCTTGAGGAGTTGGTACTAAGAACTTCGCTACCCGGTGCTCAGACGGCATTAACAACTGGTGGTGAAAGAAATTTCCTTCCACTCACCGCCGTCTGGCGCGAGTTTTCAACACATGGTTGAACGAGGGGCAGCATATTTCGGACTGGTTTGTCGAGTGACATACAGTGCTTATCCCCAAAAATATGGATCTATCCGATCCGAAGAATTACAGGCCGATAACTTGCCTCAACTGCTGCAAGATATTTAACGTATTTTGTATGCTAGTACACTGAGGTCTGTTGCTCCGGTCTTCCAGCAGATACACGAGCAGCGTGGTGCCAAGAAGAGCATGGCAGGTTGCAAAGACAGCCTGCTGATAGACCGCTGTATCATACATGACTCTGTGCAATACAAGCAGAATCTATTGATGGCCTGGATTGATTACCGCAAGGCATTTGATACAACATAGCACGAGCTGTTATACTTGCTCGAATGTCTTGGGGTATCAGCACCACTAGTGAGATGCATAGAATAGCTGCTGCCGCTCTGGAAGACTCGCTTCACCATAATATCTAAATCTCTTTCGGCAGCACGTCAATAAACCCCAGCATGGTGTCTTCTATAAGAACATAGAAACACTGGGTTTTCGACCAGGGTGACATTCGCTTTTCTAAGGTCAGCCGGTCATAAGTCGGAGCCCGAAGGATTCATTATGGCCTGCCAAGATGATGTTATCAACACCTTGGTCTACGATAGCCGCGTGTGGCGTGTATAGGTTCCTGACATCAACTGCACGACCTGCCGTAAGGCTCCGGAATCGCTTATGCACATACTATCTGCATGCCCCTTATACACGATTTCGGCCTACATCCAACGACATAACGCGGCGCTACGAGATATTGAGTCCGTTGTCGAGAACGAGAAATGCCGGATTTACGGGAACTACTCGTTCCCGATGGTCAGGCTAATCCAAGCCAACAAGCCTGACATAGTCCTCCTTGACCATCAACTCATGGTAATGTATGTTATGGAGTTCTCGGCACCTGCGAAGAAAAAGATCACCTTGAAGGAGGAGGAGAAACGGACCAAATATCTTGATCTCCGGTTCGATCTCCAAGTGCTATACCCAGGCTATTCGGTCAAAATGGTCGTTCTAATAATCGGTGTACTCGGAGGGATAAAGACTACGCTGCTCTCGGAACTGAAGACCATGCCGGCCTACCAAAAATCAGCCGAGTGGCTGGCATGCCAAATGCAGAACGCGGTCATTCTGGGTTCTCTCCATCTGCTTAGGGCACACGATTCTGGTATCTACAGCCACTAACCCTGCGGGATTTGGGGAGTGGCTCTAGTTAATGCGCTGGTGCGACTCCCGTGACAAATTGATAAATAATGAAAAATTAAATAAATACTCATTAAGCGAGTCAACGCTTGTTATGATATGTATAGCACACCTATGTATTTGTCAATGAATCCAATATCTTAGACACCACATCATAATATTAACGACTTTTCATTTGGTGATTTATTTCCTCTTATACTGATTGTCGATTGAATTTAAGTTTTGTAATTGAAATCAGTGTTTAGCGTGCACACATTTTTTGAATTTAATTTATTTTCTAATTAATCAATTGTTTCTTAGGTATTGTATGTTTTGAAACGAATAATAAGTTTCTTTATATTATTTCTTACTTGATTTGTTATTTTCTTTTCTAACATAGACTAATTTAAATATCATATAGTAATGCAGGGTGTTTCACGACATAGTGCATATAGCTCAACCGTGAATAGACAATAATATGATGAGTTAGAATCAATCATATATTATATACCCTCTAGTCATTAAAGTGATACAGAAAATTCCATCCTTCTGTTAGAATGAAATCCACCATTATTTACACTCTAGGCCTCCACCACCGTAAGAAACCATTCTGACAGATTTTTTTTATAAAAATTCGGAGTTAGAAATATTCTTTTTTCTTCCATGGTAGAAAACGTCAGTATATACAATGCTGACCCACAGAATTAACATATTCAAAAAATTAAACAGACTTAAATTTTAAGTTGATGCCAAACAAACTACGAAATAAAATAAAAAATAAACTGTAACTTCATAATTTATTTTCAAATGTCTCCCTCCCTTAATGTTTTCCGTATTTTAAAGTTCAGATTAAGAATCGCCCATTGGGCCATTTAAGAATTATTTCTAAGCTCATCACATGCATCAATTAATTGTTCTCTCTCTTAATTGAACCCTTGTTAGAATCTCCGTGCTATATTCATTAAGCTTTTAAATAATCCCATGAGATAATCTATGGGGGTCAGATCGAGTGATCTAGCTGGCCACGCTGAATTAATTTCTTACTTCCTGGGAAAATGGACAGATGCAACGTCATGTTGAAAAAACACTCTTCGGTCGATATTCTTCATTAACCGGGGCAAGTGATTTTCCAATAAAGACAAGTAACCAGTTCGTCACAATTCCAAAAAATTTTTTCCGGCAAGAACATTATTTGTGGCACCACACCAGATGTCAACGAAAATTTCTGTTGATAATTTCTTTGAGGAAGTGCTTTAGTTAGCCCAGATATGAGAGTTTAGAAAGTTATGTACTGCATTTCGGATAAATTGAGCCTCTCTGAACAATGCGCCTATGGTTAGTAAAAGTTGCAAAAATTTAGTCGTTGGACTTCACACAGCATCGTTTTGCAAATGAAAAGGATATAAATGAATTTCCTTCAATGCTCGCCAAACTTTTGTCTGTGGTACATTGAGCATGTTCCCTGCAGGTCGATTATTGATAGATGGGTTTTATTCCACAATGTTAAAAATATTCTCTTCATCATCAGCTATTTTCCTTACCAGTCTCTCCACATTTATTACATTTGGAAATCTCCCATGCTCCCTCGTGATCGAAAGATCGACAGAGAAGTTCGAGGGTTTGGTGTTCGCCGATCAGGAAAATGTCTTGTACATTAAATGTAAATAATGTCTTCACAGTCTACATTTGAAACAGGCGTTATGAATATTTTAAGACTGATAATTGAAACTTTTTACTGAGTAAATTGTATACTAAAATATCAAACTCAACACCAATATGACAGACTCACTCTACGAAAAATCTTATTTTTGAATAAAATAATGAAGTACAGTAACTATATTTGACCGGTGGTGAACTAAAACGCTCGTTTAATCAGTTCTGGTTGGTTTACTGCTTAAACAGTAAAAGCGTGCCCAACAATTTGTAACTCGTTTGTGCATTTTTCATATAATTCCAGAATCTGAAGTCAAATTTACTGAAAATTGGATACAGAATGTTTTTACGGTGAGAGAATAAAAGAATAAATCTAAGCCTAATCCTACATTAAATAATCCGTGGGTATGGCTTCTTACGAAGGTGATCAGAAGTGTGAATTTAATTAAATTGTATCTAACTATTATAAAAACAGAAATTCACGAAATTTTGGACAAAATCCACAAATCATCCTGTACCTTTTAACGAATGACTTTAGAGGGTACATTTCTGGTGGATAATTCTTACACGCGTTAAAGTCCTCTATCCATACTAGAACTATGTGCACTCAGTGGCGAAACACCCTGTATATAGAGTTTAACCATATTTTGAAATCGGTTTTAATAGTTGCATTAACTTTTATATAATGATTACAAAACATCACTATCATAATAATCAAATTGGTTGTTCACGTATTGAGTATCTGGAATCACTGGCACGTTGATCATTTTATGACGTAGACCTCCACAATTGGTACATCTAAAGACAGCTGTCACATAATCCAATATACAACATTATGCCCCAGATAAAATACCACATCACTAAATATATTTTCTTTCTCATACTTTTAAAAACTTTTACATTTACAGTTAGTGAGTTATGGTTATGATTGAGATAGAAATTCTTTGTTTGGAGCGTTTTTAGTAACCTCTTTTTAAGTTACTAATTCCACCTCATTAAATTTTACATTTACAAAAGATTGTTGTGCTTACATTTTATTTTGTAATTAATAGATTTTATTTATGATTTTTTCATGTATCTTTCATACAGGTCAAAAATTATATAAATTTTAAAAATGTTATTTTTAGTCAATATCCAAATAAAATATTTTTTATTACAATTTTTTTATAAACTTGGTAGATATAGGTACATAAAAGTTATGTTAATTTTTATGTTGTTGCTTGACCAGAATCAAACAACCTCATTTTATGCGTATACTTGTATTATATTATAAATTGTATTACTGTTACAGGGGTTTAAATATGAAATATTTTACCATTATTCAAAAGTAAAATATCATAAAATCTTATAGGCGGAGGATTTTAATTTTGGAACCACGTAGGTGTCTATTAAAATTCTTAACTGTTGAAAGATGTGACATGAAATAATTTAAGTTTACCTACAACCATTTATGCTACGCTCTCATATCAACAAACATATTTTTCCACTTAAGGAACAAAGTGCGGGTAAAAACACTACAGGGCATTAACACATCTAAATTTCAATAATTAAATTTCCTGTTTCACTTATTTATATCGTGACCAGTTATGCACCAGCATATTCATTTAGTGAGTTATAGAATTTTAGAATTTTAATGTGAAAGAAGCTTTACTCGATGTATTAAAGGTGCAGAGATAGTAGCATTCCCGTTATTGCATGAATTTATAAAAAAACGAATTAACTTATCTCATGCGTATGTCACGTATTTTAGTAATCAGTAAATATTCTGTCCAATTTATTTTTTACAAATTCAGTCAAATACAATTTTTTTTTGTTAAGCCGTTGCGTTGCTATGACAACCAATTTTTTTTTAAATGGCATCCTTGCTTTTTGTGACAAATCTGAAAAGAGCATGTTTTTCTCCGTATGGTACGATGTATTTTTGATAGGGTTACATATGAATTTTTTTGAAAAAAATTGGATAAGAAAAAAGTAAAATTTCATCCTTATCGAATTCACGTGATGCATGAGTTACGCGAATATGACTATGATAGGACATTTGAATTTTGTTAGTTTAATGATGAAAACTTGTAATAAAAATAATGGAAATTTCTTCATTAGAATTATCTTCGATGAAACTACTTTCTATCTGAATGGAAAATTAAAAAGGCACAACTCGCCTTGTTGGTCACGAATTAACTTTTATTGGACGGAAGAGGTGCAAACATAGTAACCTTGATGTGGGTGCTAGAACATGAAGGAATAGAAGGGAATGAGATTGCTAATAACCTTGCGAGAGAAGGTGCTGGATTCATCAGAGCAGAACTATTTTGTGGACCATCTAAAAGCCACACAACAGATGAGGTCAGAGAAAGGGAAAATAACATATATCCTCCTACTGGAGATTAACTCCAGGTCAGAGACAAGCGAAGAAGTTTATAAACTATTTGCAAAAAGGAGCTAGAGAGCTACTCGAACTCAGTAAACTAGGGTTAAGGATACTAACAGGCCTTCTCACAGGTCGTTGCCCGCTGAGGTACCATACCAAAAAAATGGGCAAAGCTGAAAGCGGCATATGTTGCTTCTGTACAAATGAAACGGAAACTGCGAAACATATGCTTTGCTCATGCAAAGTCCTAATCCGCCAAAGGTTACGACACTTGGAGCAGGTATCCACAACACCTGCCGAAGTGGGAATCTTCCCAGCTTCTTTAGGAGCCTAGAAATCGATGGGCACAGATAGATATAAGGATTATCACAAAAGATCTTTTTAGATCGCTGTGAAGGGAAGCCATTAGGGTCTAAATAACCCGCTCGCAATCTAATCTAGAGGGAGAATGAAATGGCCTGTTAGGTCCCTAGATCTAATGCCTCTCGACTGTAATGCTATTATATTAGTATTATTCAATTAGGTTGAATTTATGTTACTGTTACTCTTGCTTTTTCTATGTATATTTTATTTGTTTCCCCTAAAAAACGTAATTGCTGTTTGAAATAAAGAATTCAATGTTCAGTTTTACCAATTTTTGTCAAAAAAAAAATCTTATGCAACTGTATCAAAAATACATTTTGCCATACGGAGAGAAATGTTATATTTAAGGCTATATCTTGTTGACTACTTCCTCCTAAACTTTATAGAAGCAACTTGTTACTATTTTTCTCCTGTTAATGTATTGTATTCACCTGTATTCAGATTTTTCACGCCCTGTGTATATATCATTCGGGACTTTATCCGATCGGATTACAATAAAGTGCTCAGGTAAAGGGATCCACAATGTTGTCTTGTAGGAGGAGAATATAGCACTGGGCTGCTTCAGCCGAGAATGCTTTCTTGGGTAGGATTGCTTTCCTATTTCACGGAGGCGAACAGCCAAAAACTGCAGTTTCTGGACAGAAAAATATGAGAACTCCTCTGGGAGCCTTTTGTTGGGTGCTTTATGGCAGTCATTTGGCATTTTGTATTTTTATAACATTTGATTGCCACCCATTTAGAACATTCGAATGCCACCTAAAATCAATTATTGTTGTTATAGTTCGCCCATCTGTTTAGACACTCGAAAGGGATGCAAATAAAACTGTTCCTAAAGAGAAAATTAGACGAGCGTGTTAAATTATATTTATTGTTTTAATGCACTTTTAATGTGTTAATTCGAATTCTCCTAGTTTTTCATACTCCAAACTTAACTATGCATCACAGCAAATGTTTACTTTGCATTCGTTTTGAGTGTCTATAACGGAATGGGCAAACTGTACTATTTCTCATTTTGAAATTATAGCCACCTCTTCAATTATTTTTTCTAACCCTGTTTAAAAATGTTATACTTTATCTAAAAGTCCCGTATTCTCTGCAAAAACACAATTTGAAAACAATTGTACGTTTACAATATTTTGTTCACATATTAAATAAAGTACAAGCCCCAAAAGAGATCCTTGTAGTATTTCTACCTTAATGAATTACTCTTTAGTTTTACAGTGTCCCCCCCTTAAAAGTGCGTTACAATGTTTATACTCAGATCAAGTCCCTATATTTCATTTAATAAATACATTTATTTTTTTATAATGACTGAAACAAAATTAGGATACTTTTTCATTTGAAATAATGTGTTTTGGATAAATGCTATAATTTTTTATTGAACCATAATTTTTAAAAAGGTTTGCATGTTGTATTATTTTATGTGAACAAATTATTTTGATACATATTTAATTTATTATAATGTAACATAATGCATTAGTACAATCAGTTATCGTGTGAAAGTAAAGAACCATTCATATATATCGTTGTTTTTAGCAAACTTTCTCACCCCACCCATAAATTTGTTAGTGACAAAAGGGCAAACTTAGCGGAAATGCATTAAAAAGTTATATATCACTGTAATTTCGTTACTCTAATCTTATTCTGACTTTAACAAATTTATGGGGAAAGTAGAAACTTAGCGAAATACATTTAAGCTCCGAAATCTTACCCACATCCTATCTTTTGAGACGAAATTGTTAAGCATTAATTTCCCCTTTCTAAAAATAAATGTGTTTATAGATATTGTCTCGATGCAAAAGATGCTTTTAGTTTTAAAAGCGGAATTATTTATACAGTTATTTTTAGAAATGAGAGTGCCGATATGCCTATGAAGAAAACATGTAAAGCCTAGAAAGCGATGACAGTTAAACTGATATAAATTATCTTCTCACAAATGCTAACTAAAATCCACGCGATGCAGATGTGGCTGACATTCTTATTATGTACACCACCATATTTAGCAAAATTTACAGCTTCAACCACGAGTCAAGAAGTAAACATCCACCACTTTTGTATATGACACACGTGTAGAAGTTTATGATAAGCCAGATTTGCCAGAACTGCAAAACATGTGTAACAGGTCTAGAGTATCTGGGAGAACTTTAAATTTGTGTATTAGTCACAACACGTATTTTACAAAGATTCTGTAATAGGGGACCGTTTTTTTACAATTTGAACGCAATCATTTTATTAATAATATCGCTGTGTTGCTAAGAATTGATTTTAGATGTATCTAAGACAGTTATGAGATTTAAGATTAATTACTTGCATTTTTTAAAACGACGCCCCATTGTACTTTGTAAACATTCTCACTGATTATAAATCCAACCAATTATTTATTCTGGTATATAATTTATATAAATTACCATAGCGTTTGAGACATGCGCCCAGCTTTTCGACCTTCGTTTGATCCACAGACCTAAAGACCGTTACAGAATAGCAAACCGTATGACTCAAGACGTATGATGTATGGCATAAAATTAAGAAGTAAAAAATCATATCACACGATACTTTGTTTACATCTTAAGGCGAACAAATCAGAAGTTTTGTGAAGTTATTATGATGTCCTTGCTGTCTTTTTTAACACGCTTTTATTAGCTTCACCTGTATGTATGCTTGCTTGTTTGCTTGTTTGTTTGTAACCGACTCTTTGGACTCGATTTTGACCCACTTTAAACGGACAGATTTAATTGAAACTTTGTACACTTACGAAGAACCGGTAACAATACAATAATTTGATAAGTTTATATCATTATCCTGATCAGGATCGCCAGTCCTTTCCTCACGTATCCTGTGCGTGAGAGCAAAGGCTTAATATGTAAGTACATTCCATGATTGTCAGTTAGATCGGTGGTCGAGCGGGCTAAGGCAGTCGACGCGAAACGACGGACTCCTCGGGCGTGAGTTCAAATCCCACGGCTGAAATAAATTTTTTTTTTTTTCAGAAATATCTGTTGGATCGTAATATGTTATAATATCAGCATTAATAAGCAATATAAATATAGTTTAAAAAAACTACAAAACACGCTTTCATATCACATCAAACTAAAAAAGTGAAAAATAAATATAGTTTAAAAAACTAAAAAACACGCTTTTAAAGTACATCAAACTAAAAAGTGAAAAATTATTATTAATATAAACTGAAAACAATAATGAACGAAAAATACTAGTATTATTGTGAAAAAAGCGTGGGTTGCTCTATATACGAAAAATATGGCACAAAGCGCCCTATGCTTTTTTCACAATAATTCAACTTGATATATAAATATCATAGCACATAATTAAGAGTAAACTCTAACCATTTTCAGTAAACACCAAACACTGGTTGTTTACTGGGCCTTTACTGTAGATGCTGGCTGAATAAAGACCCATACTTTGCTGTTTACTGGGAAAGTAAGTCACAGGACATTTGATTTGTTAAGATAAGCATTAGCTAATCTATTAGTGTAGCGAGCGCGATTCTAATTGGCTGACCATTTAACGGTCAACGTAAAAATTCACCGATATGGAAATTATTAATTTTCTTCATAAGCTCGTACATATGTCTTATGCACAGGTTGTTTAATGGAACATTTAAAAGCACATGTAGGTTTTCGTTTATTATACGTCATATGGCGAAAATCTTACGGCATGCTATTTTGTAACGGCCTTAAATAATTTGACTGATTACTAGAGCTGTCCGAGGTGGCTGGAGTACAGCCACGGTCTTGCGATGGCGTCACACGTGCCGATTTAGAAGTGATTTACGCTGCAGTCTTATTTGAAAGGTTGATGCGTGAGGTTGTACCTATAAATTATACATAAAGTCAAACCCGCCAAAGGGTAAAAAACGACCATACGCGAACACAGTGAATAAATTTATCTGTGAATTTCCGGATTTATTCTATGACGGATGCAAATTAATTTGTAAAGTTTGTAATCAAGACTTAATGTGCTGGCACAAAACAGATTGTTGTCGTCATATCAACACCGTGCAACATCAAAATAAAAAAAAATGGCATGCCTTTGACAACTCAGTTTATGTTTGATTTATTGTTAATGTTAATAGCCTGTAATATTCCGCTACACATACTGGATAAACAACAATTTCGGAAGTTTTGGAATAAATACAATCCCCAGGTGAACTTACCAAGTCGTACATCGTTACGTAGATATATTCCAGCTGTTCGTGAAGACATTGTAAATAGGATTAAATGTGGATTAAAAAATACACGGCTCTGGTTATGTATTGACGAGACGACAGATTGTAAAAAAAATTCTATTTTAAATATTATAGTACGTGTACTGGGCCCTCTTAAACTAACATTTCCACTTTTACTAGCTAGTAAAAGACTAACTGCGTGTACTGGCGAAATAATTACACGTGGGGTGTTGGAGACATTCGAAAAATTTGAACTTTCAACAAGTCAAGTATTGATGTTTGTGACTGATGGTGCTGCGACAATGCGCATGGTAGGCCGTTCTTTTCAAAGAGACAATTGTAGGTTTTTACATGTTACGTATAAAGTGCATGCGTTACATCTTGTGGCAGAAACGATTCGAAAATGTTTTCCCGAGGTAGGTGCATTAATAGCAAATACAAAAAAAGTTTTTCTCAAATCTCCTAAACGGCTCCGAGCATTTCACAGACAGTGTCCTGGTATCCCTGAACCACCAGAGCCGATTCTTACACGTTGGAGAACGTGGTTGAAAGCGGCTTTTTATTATGCTGAATATTTTCAACAAATAAAAGCTGTGATACTACAGTTCAACCCTAACGAGGCTGCAGCTATTAGGGAAAGCCAGACAAGCTTTCAAGACGTTTCCCTTGAAACAGATTTAGAAACTATTAATAACAATTATAGAGGACTACACGACGCAATAGAAAAATTGCAAAATAGTTCGTTGTCGTTAGTGGAATCGCTGCAAATAGTGGACGACGTAAATACACAGCTACAGGCTATAAATGACGCAAAAAATAATCGCGTTAGTGAAAAATTCGAGAGTGTATTACAGAAAGATCCTGATTTTAGTAAATTAAGACAATTTTGTGATGGTGCATCTACAACTTCGTTAAGTGAGTTCACAGATTGTTTTACTTATGCCTGTATTACATCCGTAGATGTCGAATGGTCATTTTCAAAATGCAAAACATATTTTTTCACCAAAGCGAACATCGCTGACGGAGACAGCTGTAGAAACATACCTGATGCTATTATACTATAGATCTTCCCCACTTTGTGATAACAACCAAACTACTTCATAAATCTGCTTAAAAGGGTGAGTTTTATACAAATTTTTATAAAATGTAACATTATTGTTAAAATTTATTTCCATTTACTGTACTTATTCAAGTATTATGATATGATGTAAACATATGAGTCATATGACGGCTCTGTCGGCCAGCTGACCTCGGACAGCTCTACTGATTATGTACACTTCCCACAACCGTTTGAGCATACAAATACCTGGTGTCTGCCATTTTTACCCATCAAACATAAATGTGATCCATCAAGTGTTAGATAGTTTACTTCGTTCTAACTTTTGCCAATTTTCATTTGGCTTGATTTCTGGGAGATGGGAATGAAAGTAATTTCAACGTGTATTAAATAAATGCATAATGAAAATGTTACATAAAATATGTATGAAAATCTGTTCGGTCGCCAAAATATATAACTGTGTTTGCTTCCAAGTAGTTGGTTTGGTGAATTAATTCAGGATTCCTGTTGTAAATAAGAATGCCCAAAGTATAAATAATAAAGTTTTATTAAAGCAACATTTCGGTGATTAACGATGCGACGGCAACGGTAGGCTTTAGCTCAACACGCTGTAGAGTAAATAGGGTATTTACTCTACAGTTTCAGTGTCTACCAAAGGCAGGTCCAGCTCAGAGTGCTGTAGATCCATAGTAACAAACAATCACCGGACTCTGGTGACGGCGGTTGTTTCAGTAATTATTTACCAATGGCGGGTCCAGCTCAGCGCGCTTAGCAGATTCTGAATTTTAACTAATTAGGGCGAAGCTCAATGCGCTTAAGACGTCCCAACCACCTAGTTCAGCGCGCGTAGGTAGTCAGTAGAAAATTGAATGATTTTTTCTGCTGCGGCGATTTAATTTATACCACAATTGTGGACTTGGTGACATATTTCATGGCGGCAGGAAGTGCGCGGCAGCACAGGTCAAACGAGAATTTCCGAAACTATAATAATGATAATTCATTATAAAAGATACTCTTACAAAATCCCCAAAAACACCTAATAAATATTTCGAATAGTAATATATGAAAGGGTAATTTTCAAGTAAAATTATTATCTACGTAGTGGATATAAAACATAAAACTAACTTAATTGTATGTGTTTGTAAATTTGTATTTTTACAATTATTCAATACTATTATTTGTTACGCTAACTATATCAGAATCATTTGTTTTCTGAGAATTTGTATAACTTAAATCAAACATTTTGGATTTTATTCTTTGATAAATGTAGGGTTTGTCAAAACAGGAAATTTTTAGTTTTCTGAAATATAATAAAACAAATAATTTTGAAAGGGAAACATACACTTTCCATCCTCAGAAAAGTGGTTTATTCATTTATTAACAAATTATCAATTAATGTATACTTAGTCAGAGGTGTTTTGTCTCGTGCTAAACATGTTAAAAAAACTAAAATAGTAATGAATTTATCTTTGTCTTATAAATACCTATGGTAGAGTTGGATACCGGTATATCGTATTTGCATCTCAAAACACTAGATAGGGAAGCATTCGGTCAAGTTTGTGCATCCAGTTCACTGAAAAGAGCCGGATCATAGGTCTTACCATCAGTAGTCCCCTAGCTAGATACAAAATGTAACTGGAATTTGCCACAGCGCATGCAGTCCCATGCTCTCCTCTCTAGTTCGAAGGAAGCTGCTTCCCTATGTAGTGTGGAAACATGAAAATACGGTATAGGTGTACAATGTATTCGGGGACGGAGATAAATATATGAGTGAGAGAGAGGATAATAATGAAAATAATTAGAATAATGAGGAAAATGAAAGAACTAAAGATATTGAGAATAATAATAAGGATAAAATAGATAATGAGGATAATAAGTAGAAGTTTAAGTGGGGCAATAAGGATAATCAGGAAAATAAGAGTGGTAGGGATAATAAATAATATAATGAAGTTAATAAGTATTATGAAAATTAGTGCAATAAAGATAATAAGAAATGTAGAGATGTTAAAGTTAAGAATAATAAGAATATGTGTGGTGCAGGTACGAGTTAATCATAGGGTAGTAATTCTCGAAATCGAATGTATAGAAACTTAATCACTGGTGATGTCAAAATACAAAATTATTGTACTTGAAAATGTATAGATCAGTGGTAACAAAAACGAAAATAAAAATAGGATTATCTATTATTATGACGAGCATTTTGTTCTATTTCAATGTTATTATAATGTATATATTTCCGTAATTTAGATGATCAAACGCGATACTTGCGCTCGCGCACTGCTGCAGTCTATATTATGTCAGTAATGCGATGTTCTTTGATCTTTTGTATCGTTTAACCCTCTTTGATCATCTGTTAGTCGGGTCACAGTAAGTATTTTCCGACATGTTTACTTTTGTGTAGGTAGAATGATGAATAGTGAACATTGTTTATAATTCCAGAATAATGGAAAATATTACTAAAACAGATGTTTTGTTTATTTACTAAGATCACCCGCAATTTAAGTGTAGGTTTAATCCTATACATATCAAAGTTCTCAGATGAGTCATTCCATTCTCTTGAGAATAAAATTAGCATTCTGTTTTCTTCAGCAATTTTCTACAGACTAGTATTATGCTGATCTTAGGATAGATTTCTGGTATTTGTCCTAGTTAAATTTTTAACCCTTTTGCACTGCTTAACAAACTAATATTGATCATTAATTCTTAGTTCAAAAGTGTTTGTTTGGATTATTGTAAGAAAACAATATACATATGTTTTTTTTATAATGATTATAATAATTTTAAGGACAAGAGCTTCATTTAAAAAATCTATATCTATACGTGAAAAGAGTCCAGAATTTGTCCAGTATTTAAAAAGGGTATAAGCACGAAGTTGAAAATCTACGTCCTATTACTATCTTATTCAATTTTTCTAAAGTTTTTTAATTTTGTAAGTATGGTTATAATTCATTTCATACTAAAACTATAGTTCTTGAAAATCAGCATGAATTTATGCAGGGACAGTCCACGGTATCGAATCTCGATTTATTGCTGGAGCACTAAATTCAGAAAGTTATGTGGACGTTATATACACTGACTTTTCTAAAACATTTTACAGATTGGATCACGGTATATTATTAACAAAATTGGAAGACGTTGGCCTTAGCAGTTTTGTCATAAATTTATTTAATTCTTATCTGCCTCGTCGATATCAGTTTGTACAATATCGTGGTTACCAATCTGTTGAATTTACTCAAACGTCAGGAGCGCCACAGGGTTCCATACTAGTACCATTGTTTTTTATATTATTGCCTGAGACTCCGGCACGATCTGGACGTTTTTAACAACGGTGCGTTAACAATTATCGAATCGTCTCCCTCTAAGTGCCACCAAATGTAAGGTTGTGTCATTTTCACGGAAAACAACCCGTTTATATTTGACTACAGTTTGGACAATAATTGTACCCTAATGTAAAAATAAAAATATAAGCTCTACCGCTGGTTTAACTATTTCGGTATCATGAATTATAAAAGTAAGATATTTGTAACGTACCTTGTGAAAGAAATTTCTAACCAGTAATACCTTCATAGTTTTAATGACTTGTACGTCCTAATTACCTTGTATCGTGTTAGGAACACATTAAAATAAACTGCAAATATTTCAATGTAGTTATGTTATAAACTCCATAATAATATTTTAACATTTAATTTGAAATATACAACATCGTTATCCGAAAAAAATTTTTAGATGCAAAAAAATCTATTTGTTAAAAGTGGGGCTTTTTAAATTAAGCAATTTTCACTAAAATGTCTAATGTTTAGTTCATTCTTGATATTTCATTTAATATGTCTTCTTTTGTTCTAAGACTGTAATTATCTCCTTCTCCGAATTGACAACACATCTACAACATTACAGAGCAAATAAATGAAAGTTCTTTATTTTGTTATTTTTCTTTTCCTCGTAAACACATTATACATGGGAAAAATTTGAAGTTATCTTTAAGAGAATTAGATAAACAAGTTCTATCCGCAACAATTACAGATACGAGTATACTTTTTTTGGCCTGTATCGTGTAATAAAAATTTAGTAACGCATTCAACAATCATTTCCACAAAATGTGTGGGTATTTTATTATTAGAAATTCACTTTGATGTCCGTAGAACTTATTTTACGCTCTTTTCTACCACTTTGTCTTTCAATAGACGCCCATTCTAAAAGTTTTTTACAGTACAAGAAATATATATTTAGTAAATGTGCGAATTAAAGTGAGTCTGCACCACCCTAGCTATATATCTTTCTGTGTATTATCTGTCTGCGGTTGACGCCCTCCTTGAATTATCAAGCGTTGCCGTTGATCGCACATGTCCGTATTATTACGATGCAGAAAGCGACATGCGATTGGCGTTCCCTCGCACGCACTGTCAATAGCAAGAACACTGCAACTTGAGTCCAATTCAAAGACTGATTTGAATTATTCATGCAATGTTTACAATACCTTGTGGAGATATTCCGAGCAAGCACTTTTCACCGATATTCGGTTTTGTCTTATGTAAAAGAGAGTCCCGAACTAAGAACTTCCGACTTAAATAAATTTCAACCCGGATAAAGAAAGAATTGAAATAGTTGATATGTAGATAAAAGCTTTTATAAAGTCTCACAAAAGCGTTAGATCACTATAACATTTAAATAACTAAAAATCGATATCCCAAACTATTTCTGCTTCACTAGTGTACAAGTAATGCTAACAAAGCAAGACCAATATTAGGCAATTCATGAAATAAAGCAAACCGTAACCAACGTGATCCGGTTAACCAATCCAGACCAAAACAAATAACAGTAGAACTAAGTTTGCATCTGCTAGTGTGCACAACATACTTACAAAATTAACTTTTAACATATAGGTTTCAATATTAAAAGTTTAGATAAAGATATTAATATTGATGCTCCAAAGCACTTGATGTGTATAAATTATATCATTTCGTAGAAAATTTAATTGCAGTAGTTTTAATTATTCTTTTATATCGAGTCTAGCGCCTCATAAAAACTATATTAAAATCGTTCTGCACATTGTTCCTAATAATATATGAAATTATTATATAACACTATGTAAAGAATTAATAAGCAGAGTAGATTTTTATATACGAATCAGGACGTATACATGTTTGGAGTAGCTCTGAATGAAAACTGAAAAATAATTCCATCTTATTTGAATCGTCAGTTTCATACTCATATGAAGTTGGGATACTAGTGTATTTTACAATCTTTTTTGAGGATTTCCTCATTGTGTTATTTCTAGACACTGGACAGTTTTCGTGAGTTTTCTGAGAACGCATAAGAGCGAGGTAGATAGTGTTTATCCTCTATTCAGTTCATCAGCAACCGTCGCAGTATGTAGACGGCGTTAGGATAAAAATAAATAGTAACAACTATGTCCGGTTCGGTGGAGTAGTTGACTAGAGTGCGTGATGGAAAATGTGAGTTGATAATCTCTCTATCGTAGTTGCAGTTTCGAATCCCAGCACCGGCACTAGCAATATCGGTGGGAATGGTTGTGTGTTCGCGTTTCTTCATCAATGTAACCCTCACCTGTGCATCTTCGGCTTTGGATTCGGAGGTTGTCTAATTTCTGTGGTGTCACATTTTCACTTGTATTTGTCGACAGTTCTCCTATGAATTGGAAAAACCTAGTAAGTCACAGTTTTAATGTGAATTATATTAGGTTCATAACATATTCTACTAGTTTTGGTATTTAAAAATGTTAATGTATTATACACCGTAGAACTTCCTGACAAGTCAATTTATTTCTTACTATACAAAGAATATATATAGTAAATTTAAAATAAAATGGAAAAACATTATTATGTAACATTTGCTGTTTATTATTAATAAATAGTACATATAGTATATATATATATATATATAAGATTTGGTATTTTGAAAATATGATTAATATTATCCTATTTAAGAAGACACTGCTGAATAGGCGCCAGCTACTATGTACAGACGTCTCAACGGAAACAAACAACGTGAATTTAAATTGAATATCAATTAATAAACTAAGCCACTACATTTACATACTACTTGTATATTTAAAGAGAAATAGAAATTTCAATGTCACTAACTTTAAGAACTAAAATAATACAGGTCAGTTTTATCGGAAAATAACTAATTTTTCCTTAATTTTCATTAGTAGAATTGTGAACATATAGAACAAACTATTAATCACGTTATTTAGTTTGTGGCTTAGAAAAACGATACATTTCTTTTGGTTCCTCAGAATCCTTATGTTACCAGGCTTTTTTCAAGTCTTATCAACATATATCACCAATACTTTTACAACATCTCTTCATCTCGTTCAATTCATTAAATTCATGCATTTGATTAAGTGAGTGTTTTGACATTCTTTATCTCTGCACAGGACCAAATCGTCGCAATATTTTTTTACACTGAATGATCCCTTATTATTTCAATAATTATTTCACAATTCTCCACATAGTTATCATGTATTCATCGTATTCAGTCGGCAACTTTCATGTTTTTCCTGATACACCTAAGGTTGAACATTGTGCAACAAAATTGGTACAGTGCACTTACAATGACTTCAAAAAAGGGGGAAATCCCCTCATAAAATCGCATATTGGGATGTTTTAATAAAAAATGTGACATAAATTAAAGATACAGTGTTAATTTGCTACTTATAACCTATTTTCTCCATAAGGGCACAGTCCGAAGTTGCCAAATGTGTCATTAGATCTGTTCGCCGGTGGCCAATATTTACGCTAAACAAGACATTTTTACCAGATTTTTGTTCGCTAGTGGACAACAACGTCATCGGGACGTCAACATATTTTACTCAGAACTAAACATTTTTTACTCTTACTGCAAACGCGGAGTAACTATAAAGGAGGAAAGCTGTTCGCTAGTTGCCATTTCCAGCGAGATCAAAATTGAACTAACTTGTTTGATGACGTCATACTTAGAGTAAAAATCACAACTTATAGTAACACTGACGAACATACTTATTAACGCATGTTGCAAAAATCCAAACGAAATCTGCAAATAAAGGGTTATTGTTATAAATCATGACTTATTCTATTGTAGTTGAATCTGAGAGCATGCATGTTTGCAAGTAAATCTTATAACTAATATATTTTCTCACAACCGAGAGTAGAAATCGGTTTATATAGTGTCGAAACTGTAACCGAATCATTCCTAGAGTAAAAAAATGCCAAAACTCTCGAGAGTTTCCATTTCATACCCAATAACAAAACGATTATAATTTTAACACGCTTTTATTAGCTTCACTTGTATGTTTGTTTGTTTGTTTGTTTGTAACCGACTCTTTGGACTCGATTTTGACCCACTTTAAACGGACAGATTTAATTGAAACTTTGTACACTTACGAAGAACCGGTAACAATACAATAATTTGATAAGTTTATATCATTATCCTGATCAGGATCGCCAGTCCTTTCCTCACGTATCCTCTGCGTGAGAGCAAGAGGCTTAATATTGTAAGTATATTCCGTGATTCTCAGTTCGGTCGTTGGCCGAGCGGGCAAGTCTTAGTCGACGCGAAACGACGGACTCCTCGGGCGTGAGTTCAAATCCCATGGCTGAAATAAAAAAAATATTTTTTTAGTTCAGCCATGGGATTTGACCAAAATTGTCCAAATTAAATTGTTTTATTTTCTATTAGTACATTTCTACCTTACCTAGGGTATCTCATTTTCATAATATCTTACATTAAAATAGACCAGCATAACTTTCTCCGTGTACGTTTATGCCTTCTTTTTCTTGCACCATTCTCTGAACCGATTATATGCTTTATCATAAAATTCTCTTAATTTTACTGGTAATCGGTTTAAAATTATCGTTCTACAATTTCTTGCGGTCCATCTTGGTTTCCCATGTTGAAATTTAACTTTTGAACTAAACGAAGTTCTGTTGTCATGGTACAGCTTTAAGCCTACTAAATATTATAACACAGTTTCTTCCAATTTGTTGAAATTTTTTATTTATGAAATTATGTTTCTACTTGCGGTTATGAAAAAATTATATACACCTCGGGAAAGAATTTTCCCTCGATGTATTTGTTTGTAGCCCTCAGGCCTCAAATTACACCTCGTGAAAAATTAATCTTTTTTCTCCCTTGATATGTATGTAATACACTATTTTTCACATCACAATTTTTTCATGCCAGATAAAGTAGACACCGCCGAAATTCTAAAGCAAAATCTGTGCGGAAGAGTGGTTATACTTTGAACTTAATATTTATATCTTAATATGAAACGATTAAATTTTAATTACAATACAATAAATTTTCGATTTTTAAAGATTAATAGAATTATAAGAACTATAAATTACTACAGTTTTATCAAACGTTGTGGAAGAATGGCACGAAGTCTTTGACTTGCAAGTGTTACTTATTCACTTTTTTATCTTCTATATGAACTATATCCATAATTAAATTCCATATGTTTACAAACTCTGATAGAATTTGTTTGAATATTATATTGTGTGGTATATCTAATTATCCTCATCTTTTGCATATATTTGTTATTTGTTAAATTTGGACCGTATGCTTACGATATCTTTGTATAGTTTGTAAGATTTCATTTGAAATTAATCTTTCCCCCGATGATGGCAATAAACTGAAACTAGTTTTGATCTAAATGTATAGTTTATTACAGAAATACTGTGCACATAAAAAATTCAAAGGCTGCAGACCCAGCTACCGACAGCCATTTGAAGGGTGAGCGGGACATGCATTATTTTTTTGCACCATGTTAAATAATAAATATGACGTATTGTTTAATACATAAAATATTCTTATGTAAAGTATGTTTTAATATGGTTAAAATAAAAAATTAATAGAAACATATTTGTTATAACTAAGATTCCTAAGTGTTAGATTTTAAGTTAGATTAAAGCAGAGTAATATTTTTTAATTTAACAGAGGCGGTATCAAATATCTATTTATCTAAGACACTACTTTTAAATCTGTTGTGTTCATTGTAAAACACAGAAATTATGTATGCCGCTAATTAGATCTTGTCGGCATGTGAGTGCGCTGGCTTTGAAGTTTTTGTGGCAGTTTTTTGTAAACTTTTTTATGTGCACAGTATTTCTGTAATGAACTATACTTTGTATGGGCAGAAATGAAGATTATTAATTATTGTCTCATTCTATATAAAAATATATTGTGTATCATTTAATAAATCTAAAGAATGTACTTACTGCAAGTTATATCTGGAGGTTATCTTTATTTAATTAAAAGTTTTATAAAGTTGTTATGGTAGCTTCGCGTATAGTATTAATTAAATGTTACAAATATTTTCTATAAGATAAATTTAATTGGAAAAGTTTTCCGACCGTCCTCAAACAACATCTTTTAGATATGTATCGTTTGAAAATATTAACATTATTTCAAAGTTTGAAATCTATGATTATTTCGTATGATTGTTTCGCGATAGAGTTTTAATTTATAAAACAAAGAAAGTTTAGTACCATATCCTAAAAACAATTATGCAGCTACGGACACGTGTTTCGGAGTTATTGCTCCTCATCAGCGTAGCGTAGCTAAGGAATTGGATCTAGGGTGGGATAGATTAGGAACAAGAATTAGAATACGGCTGGAAAGTACAGTACAGTACTCAATTAGTGCCTTCATGTTCCCATGTACCACAAATGGGGCCTCGATAAGCACAGTCGACACACAGAGCTCTATGTGTACTGCCCATTTCCACCTGGCACATACAAACAAAATAAGATAGATTTATTGGGGTTCAATATAAAAAAAGAAGGTTTAGTGCTATAACCTAAAAAAAAAACAATTATGCAGCTATGGACATGTGTTTCGGAGTTATTTCCCCTCATCAGCGTAGCGTAGTTAAGGAATTGGATGACTAAAGCGTCTTTATTTTATTTTGAACACCAATAAATCTATCTTGTTTAAATTTATATATTTATTAAAATAGTGGGGGTAAGGTCGGCAGAAAGAAGGAAACCAAAGTTTCAATTAGTCGCCGTTTCGTGTATTTTGACACATCCTCAGGACTATTGAAATTAGGTTTTCCTTGTAAAAATATGTCACTGAAAACTTAAACATAAACATTAACAAATAAATATAGTTTGGAACAACATTACAAATAAACACCATTGACTAGAGCAAAGATCGCTAGATTATTTTAACAAACTTTAAATTTATAGTTGAAGAAATTGCCAAGAAATAGTATTTGAAACAAACCCGGCAAGTCGGTGCATAAAAATTAAAAAAGAGAACAAATTATTACTGTAATCTCTGTTTTGTGTTTTCCCCCTAGCTCAAAAATAAGTCCAGGATTTCGAATGAGAATTAAAATGAGCACTCTGTGCAAAGCTCAGAAAAAGTATAATATGAAAATTACATATGTCCAAGTAAGAAGAAATCTATTTAAAATAACTATCCATCTTTGCACTGAGAGAAAAATCTATTAAACGTTATTAAAAATTGAATTACTGCTGCATAAAACTTCAATTAAATAGGGGATGGTCATCGTCATTTGCTACAATTATTAAAATAATTTTCCTAAAAAGATCTCATAATGGTTACTAAAAATAAATAAATATCTCCTACAATGACGTTTGTACTCCCATTACTTGTGAATTTTGCTATAGTCATTAGACCCCTTTAATAGCATATATATATATGAAAAAACTACTGGCGTAGCAAACTCTCTTGTAAACAGTACAATATTTGTGATAACATTACAGTAATTGTTACTAGATACTTTAATTCATTTTAACTGAAGTACCTAACTGCAATTACCAATTATTAAACAATGGCTATTAGCAACTTTAATAATCTTTATTATTATACTCTATTTACCGTAGCAAAAATAGTTAATACATCAGGGTATCACCGTATTGACTACAACATAGGCGTGAACGACAAAAAAATTCTCTTGAAATTTAATGTTTGGCGATGCAAGCCTGCTTAGTTAAAAAATAATTTGTAACTTATTTTTCTTTTTAAAGTGTCAAGTGGATCACGACAGGATCAAAAAAATTATTTTCTAGGTATTAAAGTGCCTTTTCCTTAAATGATATCGATATAAATATTATATTTGAAGAAGTCGCTTAGATTTTAAAATTGTGACAGTATGACAATCCTTTTTTGGTGTAGGCATAAAGGAACTTTTTTCGTAAAATATAGCCAATTTGATAATAATTTAGTACAAAGTTAATTCTGAACAGCTCTCTTAAATAAATAAAAATTTTCATTCTCTTACGAAGGTACTTTGCCTACATAGAAAGGGAAAAAGATCAAAGTAGGCCTGCTAATTTGAAATTTGTTATACTATCATAATTTTAAATTCCAAAGGACCTCTTCAAGTAAAATTTTTCCATATCTCTTAAGAAAAAGTCACGTTACCTACACAGAAAATACATTTTTGGACCCTGTCGAGGTCTATTTGATTCTTCAAAAATAAAAATAAATCACAAATTACTTTCTAAGAAAATAGGCCTGCATTCCCAAACATCATATTTCGACTCGAAAATATTTGTCATTCACACCTATATTGCAGTCAATCCAGGGACACTGTACATTTAATACTTCAAAAACAGCTGAGTACATTTCAAGGCAAAAATGATGATGATTAACTTAATAAACATGTCTAAAAATGCAGTTTATTATTGAGATTCAGAATTCTTCTACATACTTTGAAACTTTTGTGTCAGCATATACATATTAGTGTCATACATGATGCGGAAAATAGTTGTGTCCTTTCATTTCCAACTGCCTTTGAAGTATACCAATGATAGCAACTGGAAATAATCACACAAACAAATGATATGCAAATTGTAAGAAAAAATCTTCAATAATAATTACTGTAAAAAAAGTTACAAAGAATCATTTTGGAAGAATCACCATAATTTTCATTAGAAAATGTATACAACTAAGTTTCCTGAAATATTCAGCCGACTTCTTATTTTTTTTTAGATTTTGTTTCACAATAAGAGCTCTCAAATGAAATAGTGGATTTTTTTAATGTATTAGGAGCTGATTTTGGAAAAGAATAGTTTCTGTGAGAAATACAAATAGGTACTACAAACAGTATTTATTGCCGAAAATATAAATATTCATTTTAAAGAAAAACATAAAATAAACTTCTATAAGAACAAATATCCACAACAAATCAAAAAATAATACATACTTAAATCAGTTTTAAATGATGGTTATAAACATTCTCAAATAGTCCCAAGCGGAAATGAAGATGTTTTTCACTTTCACGTACACAAATCAATCACATCACGCATTATTGCAATCTAACAACTCCACAATTAGACGATTAATATTGAGGTAAATAGTACTCGTACACCTTATTACTATTAGGGAGGCGACTAATGAGAGTAATTAGGGAGTATTTTTAATATGCCGAGTTAATAACGACTGTTAAATAGGTAATAACGATTATTATGATAGCAGAACACCAGCAGCAATTTGTTCTTTTTTTTTAATATGGACTTACTCCAATAAGATATGTATTTGTAGTAGCTGGGAAACCGAGCAATAAAAACTGTTTTAGGAAAATGATTCTAATTAATCTTAGTGCTTCGATACGTTGTAAATATTAGATTTGCAATAATGGTTACAATTTTTTTTAATAATATTAATTAGGAACGTTTCAGCATGATACTTTAATAAGTCGAATTTTCTGTGTGTTAGACAAATATAATAATGACAAGCGGTAGTTCATTTTATACTTAATTAAGTCATGAAATATGTATTTCTGTAAATTCATCAAAAGATCTTATTGGAAGCATAAACTATATAGTAAACGCATGCAACGCTGTCTCTTCCACGAGAACCTTTCATGCCGTCTTCTCTCTGGAGGACCCACCAACGTTCACATAAAATAACGCCAGCCTTACTGCAGGGGATAATTTCTAGTCTCAGGTTTTCCGTAGTCGTTAAACCGTCGCGTCGTGTCCATAAATCCTCGGTCTACCTACCCTGCACAAGGTCTATTGATCCCGTTGACCAAATGTCCAGATAATCTTGAATGTTTCCTTATAATAATTCAAAGTCTATTTCTGTTAACCTAGCCAACTACGATAACATCACCGTGACAGTTTTGCAGAGTAGGCCTCCGGGGAAAAGCGTTGTTCTGATTCCCCGTTATTAACTTTTTCAGGTCGTCCAACGTTCTACATTATTAATTTAGTTTCAGTGTTGTTTTATTTTCCGATATAGTTAAATTTATGAAGATTATAGTCTTTGTACATTTATTTGTAACAAGAATTTATAATTTATTACAAATTAATAACAATGTACAGCACGTAATGTTAAACTCGTTTAAACTTATATTTATTACTATATTTGTGTCAATACCTACTCATTATATTTAGGTATAGTTTAAGTGGTGCTGAGCGCACGTAGGGATACATTTAAAAATAAAAAGTTCCACAACCAATATTAGGAAAGTTGAGTTGTATTGGCAGGTGTTGTGAGGGTTGTGAAAACCATCTTATAATTTTTAGTTAAAATAAAATTTGACGTATTATACATAGTTTAATATCTGCAATTTCTTACAATTTATTATAATTAAGTAGTTGTCAATTGAAACATACACGAGGTAAAATTGTTAATTATTATTTAGTGTCAATGCAAACAATTTGTTTTTATGTAAATACGAATTATTCTCTCAGGAATACATTTTTTTTGTGTCGTCAATAGATCTTAAAATTAACTTTTTTCCTAAAAGTCAAAGCAATTAATATATTTTGGCTATAGATGTTTTATGAATAATTTATTATGTAAATTAATAAGGCCGATGCCAATGGGCTTGACGATAATACCACATTATATTTAAAAAAAAATTTAAATTTTTTTGCTTCGTATTTATGCATTTCTAGAAAGAACTTTTATACTAACGTATTCAGATAAAAATGATAATATAAAATATAAAAAACTATAGATATTTATTATTGTTATCATGTAAGGTTTGAAAAGATGTTTATGTAATACCCAATAATCATTTTATTATTTTTAGTAAACGCCAGAAATATCTTAAATATTACTATATACATGATAGTGTGTGTATTAGACCACTTTCTGCAACTGCTAAAAACTATCAGGTATTCTTGTCAAAAATACCACATTATCCACTATTTCGATACATATTAAAAAGAGTACTAAATATTTAAAAAAATTCAATACAAAAACTATAATAATTTAAAATTCAAAGAATTTTTAATATTTAATTTTTTCGTTTCCTTTGATGATTTCATGTTTTGAAGTTTATGAAATTTTGTATATTTAAAAACTTTAGTAATCAGCATTTTTTAGAATATAAAAGTTTATACATATTTTTTAATTTTTGAAGTTAACAAAGTTTTTTATATTTTCATTGTTCTTAATTGCATATTTTTTAAATGTAATTATATTCTAGGAAGTATTATATTTCATTGATCCTTCCTTTCCTTAATTTAGTTAACAATACAAGTAGTTTTTTTCTTAGGGCTTGTTACTACATAACACCGGCACACACAAAAAAAAAGTTGTTTGTACATTTGACGCCACCTACCTCCCGACATGTATTTCGACCCGCTGAATCCGAATTTGAAGTCAGTTTGGACCGTACACCCTCAAATATCGAGTAAATTGAAAAACCGTAAAAAATAGCGAAAATTGGGTGTTTCCGTAATAAAAAAAATTTTGTGGATCTAAACCAAGCCTAATTTTTAAGTATTTCGATCCGCTGAATACGAATCTAAAGTACATTTAGACCATAAGCCGTTTTAAATCTAAGTAAATTGTAAAAAAACCCTCGAAAATTGCTAAAAATGGCAAAAAATTGTGATTATGTTGATGAAAAAAATTTTCATTCTGTTTATACGTCATTTTTTATAGATTTTACAATTTTTCACATTTTCAGATTCTAAACTTGTATTTTATGCATAAAAAAATACAAGAAACGTATTTAATCGTGTTTCATAGATTTTTTTCAATTTTTTCAACTGCAATTTTTTGCTATTTTATCGATTTTTGCAATTTTTTGAGATTTTGAGGGATTAATGGGCCAAATATATTTCAGATTCGGATTCAGCAGATCAAATTACATAAAAAATCCTCTTCGATCCGGGTCTACAAAAAATTTTTTCATCAACATAATCACAATTTTTTGCCATTTTTAGCAATTTTCGAGGGTTTTTTACAATTTACTTAGATTTAAAACGGCTTATGGTCTAAATATACTTTAGATTCGTATTCAGCGGATCGAAATACTTAAAAAATTAGGCTTGGTTTAGATCCACAAAATTTTTTTATTACGGAAACGCCCAATTTTCGCTATTTTTTACGGTTTTTCAATTTACTCGATATTTGAGGGTATACGGTCTAAACTGACTTCAAATTCGGATTCAGCGGGTCGAAATACATGTCGGGAGGTAGGTGGCGTCAAATGTACAAACAACTTTTTTTTTGTGTGCCGGTGTAATTAATTCATCTAAACTTGGTTATCAAAAAAAATACAGTTAGTTATATACCCAGTATGATATTGGAAAAATAAGCCACTGCGCTAGTGATTTTACGTCAGTATTGTAAAAAAAACACAATTGTATCCTTACCATTAAGTAAATCGTAGTAAATATCTTTTCTCCTAACTAACTGTTTACTAATTATAATATGGTTTATCGTTTATTATGCTGATGTATATAATATTTAGCTTAATTGCAATTAAACTTATGAAAGAATAATTAACCTACCTTAGTAAATTTGTAAGTACTTAAACTAAAAAGTATTACAATGATTAGTATTTACAATATCAATGTAGGGATCTCTTCCAAAATACCTCTTGGGTGGTCCATACAACACCCACGACCATTTTATGTATCTTAAAAATATTTTAAAATGTTGAAATACATAACATACATTTTGTAGTTAATGCACAGATTATTATTTAATGTAAAAGAAGTTTTTGATATGTTCTAAAAAGTTGCGTATCACATTAGTTGGCATTACACTAAACAGTTCATTTTCATATCTTTGTTGGTAATAAAATGACGGTGTATTTGCAATTACATCTTATAGATCTTCAAAAATATTTTGAAAAATAAAATCTTTCTTATATCAAAGATGAAAATTTATTCCGAAAAATTGTCAGTCAGTTGTGCATTAATACTGATGATAGTTATAGGGAGAATTACATCGGAAATGACGAATTTTGTACAGTATCAACATTTTTCACACAGGTAACGTATGCATGCATTTACCTCATACAAAAACCAAGTTTGCCACATATCTTCATATCTTGGAGTCCCCGTAGACCTTCGCTACTATTTCCAAAGCGATATACATATGTACACAGTACACATATACATGTATAATGAAAATCTGGATACATTTTATTTTCTCCGTTGATACAAGGTTATTGAAAAACTTCGAACACGTCGAATTTTAATTCTATTTCACGTTTTTTGGTACAGAATTAAAAATATGATCACAGTTTATATGATCGCGTTATTGGGTTTTTTTTACCTGAATCATAATTTTTACTTTCATATACCTAATATACGGAAGTATAGTACCTAATCGTGATTTTTTTTCGACCTCGAGATTTTGATTGAAATATACGTTTTGAATCCTCCTGAATCTATTCTGAGTATTTTCCGAATGATGTCTGTCGGTTCGTGTGTGTGTGGGGGGGAGGATGTGTGTGTGGGAGGGAGGCTGAGTGTGAGGGGGAGGATGTGTGTGTATGTGTGTATCCGCTGTAACTCAAAAAATACTAAGGGAGAATTCCCAAATTTGGCAATTACGATTTTCAACAACATTTTAGGTGGCATTAAATTTGGTGAATATAGTACCACCAGAAAAGACATAATATATGAAAGAAGAAAAAAAGTATAATTTCGGGAAAAAAAATTAAAAATTTTTATTGCATTTCTGGACGAATCTCTACGAATTATAATGAAAAAACATAACTTTATGGAAAATAAATTTGTCTGCATATCTATAGTATCGCGATAGCAGCCACAGTTTTTGAGATAAGGCTTTCAAATTTGGTACACATGTTCTAAAGGTCAAAGACTTTACAAAAAAATATATTCTTGATGAAAGATTATAAATTGTCTATATATTTTACAATTATTTAAATAAAGCTGATGTGAACTGAAATTTTGTACACATTTGGCCTCATTAAATGGGGCTAGGATAAATTTGGTAGTTTGATATTTGAAATGTCTAATTTAGTTACAAAAATACCAATGTCAATGAGAGGAAATTATTAAAATATATAACATGAATTATTATTGACAGTGTCGAAGTACGCTGATAATTAATTATTTAAAAATTTAATGAAACATTTCAAGGTACGCCTTGAACATTTAATTGCGGTAAGTGAAGAATTAAATATAATGATTGTTTTTAGATTAGGGTAGTATATACTGGTATAAGAAAAATATGTGCTGGCCACATCACATGTTTTTATAAGTTTTCGATAGGGTCTTCAATTATCTAATTTAACGATATGTCATATGCCAATAAAATGTGAAGAAAAAAGTAAAACATGGAGCGTAATAATAGAATGTAAATCTTAGTCAAATTAAATCAACTTGTTAATTAATAACTTTTCTCTGCTAGTGTTTATTTATTTATTTACTAACAGCTCTACAAGGAAAGCCCAATTACAAAGTGGCAAAATGGTACAGTATATAATAACAACAAGAAATCCAGTAGAGGACCACCAAAATAATAAAATATTTAATATACTAAGAAGTGTAGAATAGTAAAATATAAAATACTTAAAACTAGGTATATAAAAAAGGAATATAAAAAAAATATCACACAAAGAATATCAAACATAGTAATAGAAATATTATTAGAAACCGAAAGGATCGAAATGTTGAGGATAATAAGTTATGGAGCCAAACTCAGGTGCACAGGAGATATGCGATTTATTTAACGCTAAATATCTCGAATGCCAACCCATTTGCATGCCTGTGGTTGCTAAAGTTGAAGAAAAACGTGACAAACCTAAATATGGCTGCTCACAAACGAAGAAGAATACTAAGCTTAATATACTTTAGATAGTTTAAATAAATCATCACGTGTCGATAAATTGGTATGAGAATAAGAATATTCACAGATTTTACAAGGGATTCTGGTTCCTGCTTTAATATAACTGTACAGTTATAACGAATCACCAGATACCTCAATAGATTGATTGACAGAAGAAAATCTATTGAATGGCCAGTAAGATTCCCAGACCTTACGCCATTAAATTACTTTTTGTGCCAAATTACAAACAGATAGAAATTTAATCATTTAATATGAGAGAGGCTTTTTGAGTTATTGTCAAAAAATTAAATTGAATATTTCTCCCTTTTGCTCGTATAACATTTCTGCATCTTCGTTACATACGCAAAATTAGATTCATCCATTGCGTTTTGTTATATCAAATTTCAAATAAATGTTTAATAATTCGGTACTAAAATTTACATCTTCCATGAAACTACTTTAATTTCTTGTCAACTATGTGCAAGATCATGGCTTAACATTTAAGAAGAAAACTATAAAACTGGACCAGATGTGCCTCTATAATCAGAGAGAATATCAAGTGAAATTTTAATGTGTTTTTATAAACAACTAAAAGATCAATAAAAAATGTCAACACATTTACTGGAGTTGAGTAGATACACGGAAGTTGAATTAAAAATAACGTAAAAAACAGTTCACTCTTTGTCACAACAGCTGAGTTGAGAGTCCGCGTTAATAAAGTTGGCGCATTAATTACTCACAGTATTGACTTTTCCTTAATTTTACAGACAGGTTTAATATTATTTATTCATGTGATTAATATTAAAACTGAATTTGAATCAAATCATGTCGTAATAACAGGAAACTACAGTAATTATTAAAGTATGCATTACTGGTTTGGATAAAAATGATTTAAACTCCTGAATATATAAAATAATTTATATTTATTTAATTCACTGCTTAAATTTTTTATAACTTTGAACATTACCTATCCGCCAATCATTGTACATCTTGATTTTTAAACCTCTGTTTCTGTCAGAAAATTCAAACACATTTTTATAAAAAAATCATGAGAAATTAATTTATTGCGACTAAAATATCGACAGTAAAATATTTTTAATTTGTTTTAATTCAAAGTGAAATGAAAAATAATAAGGTAGTAGTAGTAGCTACTTATTTTACTAGGCAAGTAGGCCACAAATGGGCCCTTTTTACCTAGGGACCTACAGTTTAGCGTGGACTCCGAACCACGGTCCTCGACTGTCAACTAACCCACCGCCTGAGCCTGCTATCTTTTTTAGAAACCAAGTTTCAGCGTTTCGCAAATAGCCGAGAAAATAATTGTTTAAAAAGATATGTGTTATACTTATCTGTGATAAGTTTTTGTAAAGGTTAGAAAATATTAATTAGCAAAAAAATTGTAAAGCATTATTATTTTTCATTTCACTGTATATTTTAAACTTTTACCAAGAAGAGGGTACCTAATTTGTTTTAATTCTTTTTCGTAGCACGTCTTGGTAGGTTTGAGCAAATATTATTATTTAAATTAAAAGAAAAACTATTTTATAATGCGGCTCGTCTACTTGTGCAATCAATCACAAACGACCAGTTTATGAAATCGATTTAATGAAACTGGTTGCGTCTCTTCGTGTCCATTTGCTTAACCCACTTGCAAAAATAGTTTTAGATATCGTCGTCCGATGAAGATCTAGTGATCGGTGATTTGTATTTACGACCCTTTTGTTTACGAAAGCATTTTTGGATTCACCCTGTTTTTAAGAAAAATTATAGAAAGAGGTTTTGCGGCGTCAACAATATCTCTTCTCGCATAATCTTTAAGTTTATAGTTATACAAGCAAGAACATTGCTCTATGCAGCAGGGCATTATTCGAAGCTTGTTCGTCAGTAGGCAAAGCTCGAGGCATTTTTGAAAATCACCTTATACACTGTCAAAAAAATTAGAAACACCAGAAACAACCGCTCTTTATCATAGATCGCATGCAGCTAGTCAATACGTGCCCAATAGGTTTGGTTTCAGGCGAGTGGTTTCGTTTGAGTTACATCGCAGTCGCGTTAGAGGACGGATATGCATTGTTTGTATAGTATAATTCCATTCGCGACTAATTGCATGGTTGTACGCAACTCGTTGCATTGTTTTGGTTGCATAAATGGACGTGCCGCCTAACTAAATGAAACTATTATTATGGCTCCTACACACTATAGAGTTGATATTAGACATACCTACCTGGATGATGTGTTTCCAGGATAATGGATAGTGAAAAAAGAGTTCCTGTTAAATGATCCCCTAGGTCTCGGACCTGATCTTCTAACGGTCACAATAAGTTGAAAGGATGATAAATTTTTTAATGCATGTTAGGTTTTTTTTCTCAAAATTCTACCGATTTAAAACTCCACTGCAATTTTTTCGGATATTTACCTACCTAACTTGCTAAAAAATATACTTATGCAGAAATAGTTATGTTGATTCTAATAATGCAAAAAAAGGGTTTGCAATTTCGAAAAAGAAACATAGTCTTAATGCCGATATGGAATAATAAAAATATTCATGATCATGGAGGTCACTAATTTAACAACCTTTATTTGAAACATTTGTTTATTTAGCCAACATTAATAAAGTTATGACCATTACGCAGAATGTGACCTTTTACCCATCTCTAAGATTGTCTTCGCTATACAAATTTCATGATTTTATAAGTAATTGTATAGTTGCTTCTCTACGGTTAGTCATAGGCGCAGAGACCTTCAACTCTATATTACGAGAAATCGGTTTAGGGACGGGACGTGCGGGGTAAGACGCGACATGACGGCGGGAAATGTCTAACACATGACATCTTCCGTCTTTTACACCGCTTACATTAAAGCAAGAAAGATGATTGTTGTTTTTGTTGACACGCGACCGAGGCGGAATTTCACTTCCATTCTGTAATACTTCCGCACTTAGTTTTGTTACCGATTTGTTTAGCGTAAATTTTATCTGTTGATTTGCCGGTGTGTTTTTGAAAATAATTTAAGAAGGTTATCATGTTGCAATGAGTTGTATAATATGTATGAGTAATAATATAAGTAATAATTATTTTATATCTGTTTATTTGCCGGTGTTTTTGAAAATAATTTAATAATGTTACTGTATTTAATGTAAAGATGTTTCGACCGTGAGAGGCCTCTACGTCTACATATAAATTATAGTTTGTTTCACGTCTTTAGGCAACAAGACCATGACAATAGAAATTTGTAGATATTAAGAACGTTTTTATATAAATATGTGAAATTAGTGTCTAGTTAATACTCTTTTGGTAAAATTGTTTATATAAATCTAATGAATTGATTTAACTATTTTAGTAGATATGTATGTAGGTTTTTTTATACAATTTTTAGAAATATGAAAAGGAGTATAGTGATAAGAGTAGAATGTATATAAAAATTGATAGGATTTTTTGAATTAACATTGCGTAGGTATAATAATTATCTTTTTTGCACTAACGGGATTAACAGTATTGTACTGCCTCCAAAACAGGGCGTAAAACAAACGTTTATTCCCTTAGGATTTTCGCCATGGAAAACAATGAACAATACAAACATTTTTATTATGTTAAACTTTTAATAAGAACAAAAAATTAAAAAACAACCGTATAAACCATAAAATGTACTTATTTTAAATTAAAATAAATAGAGTAACTTCCACAGTTCGTAATATTTGGTAATTAGCAATACGTATTTAGTAATATTTAGTAATCTAAACGTCAAACAGAAATAAATAGAAAATAGTGTCAAACACAATTAAATACAAGGATACTTAGAATACAGAAGCTTCGTGGTCAATTTATTATTTTTTAGTTTTTGCATTTCATTTTTTGCACAATAAAATTTGTACCCGTTCGTGAAAAAAATGTTGTATGCGCTTGGGAGTAAATTATGTTTTAGCCCCTTGCATGATTATTTCACTGTTCATGCCGGGACTAAAACACTCACTTTGCATCCTTGGTGTATAAATAAATATGAACCTGACAATTGTATTCGACGATTAGAAAATTATTCGTTGTCAATAGTAGTATTTGATTCTCATTCATAATTATGATGCTCTCGGTATATGAGTGACTAAGCCGCGTAAAAACATAAAAAAAGCGGGGTGAGATAAGTTATGGTTTATTAATAGGGAACTTGCCTATAATTTTAAAAAATAAAAATAATACTAAAAAACATAGTGTATCGTTGTAATAAAACGTGTACTTCACAAAAAAATAAGTTTTCTAATTCCACGCGATCAGTATAAAGGATCTAAACAGCGATAAAATTGAAGTGGCCCGAAACGAGCTACTATTGACTGTGACGTCACACCATACCATATTCGGTAGTCGTCGCGCCGGGAAGCAATACAATCAGATGTTTTACCGGTGTTATAAGACTGTGGTTGATTTGTTAGTGACTGTTCTGATATAAATATATAATTGTGTTTTATAGTACCGCTTATTGTAGTTGTACAGATATTTTAAAATGACTGATCAAGGTTTTTCCAAAGGGCCAATCTGATAATTTGCCTAAAGTGGATATGTTTATGGTGGCACCTTTTATACAAAATAGTGAAAGTTTTTCCCTTGGAGAAGTCCGCGGGGTTAAGGCAGAGAAGTATGTATTTTTTTTAGCTTTTAGTAATAATTTATAAACATAAAATAGTTATGACTTGATCACGGAATAAAAAAAATAATTACAAAATGCTTAGTTGCAACTAAGCATTTTTAGCAGACTTATCTTATGTTTGAAAGAATTTAGGGTAATTCTTTACAACAGCCACTTCTATATTTTTTCGTGTTTTTTTTTTGTACACACGTGTAAAGTAAAGTGTCTCTATAGAAGACATTTGTTGCACATTCTGTAGGATACTCTTCGCAGTTTTTTGAAAGGAATCTTGTGTTTGTCTTATAAACTTCATTCTTACAATACCTAATGTATTGACTACATATTTAATTTTCTCTCCCGATGGTGCCGACTGTATTGGCGAAACACGTGGCAGTATATTTTATAGTGTAAACTAAGATTCATTCTTACAATACCTAATATATTGATCACATTTAATTTTCAATTTTTTTCATCTCCCGATGATGTCGACTGCGTGGGCGAAATTTGTGGTAGTATATTTTACAGCATTTTGGTGTCTATAGAAAATTACTTCAATTTTAGTAGTATATTGAAAATTGCCACCCTCTGTAGATTCATATTTTTTAAATAAAATGTCCTATAACTTTTTTATTTGCTATTTGATTTTTTTCAAAAACAATGGATTTCTTCCTCTAGCTAACACTAACTTATAGCCCAAATTTCAATTCGAACGGACTTTTTTTCTTTAGTTATCGTGCTTACAAGAAACGTGACGGACAGACAGACGGACGGACAGATGAACAGACGGACATTTTGAAAGTTGTTCAGAATTCGATGACGAACGAAATGATTTTTTTCTCTGCGAGCGATATTAACGATTTTAGAAATGTCCCGATCAAATGCAATATACTCTTCGTAATCGTATTTGCGAAGAGTATAATAATAAATAGCTGTTTACTTTCGCACCAGGAAATTACCTTTACTTAGTATCCACTAAATTACATTCTATCTACTGATCTTATTTTCTAACATTGTATACACATTCTTTCTTTAATCCTACCCTAATTAAAATTCAATAACTCGGAATTCGGCATATTTTATTGCCCGCCTGCGAAAAACTAGTAGATAGACATATAGTATTTAATAATGTACTTACATTAAAATGATCTTCACACACATGTAGAGACCTACTGCTCTGTGAAATGTCTTTTCATTTCTTCTACACGCTTTTAGCCATTTTGATCGACGAATCTTATCTTCTGGCAACATTATAAAGATTTTATCTGGCACTTTTACTGTAGTATTCTTACACAACGGTACAATGCAATATTTAAAATAAGGAGTTTTTTGTTTCCATTTTAAGTACCTATACACTTAAAATTTATGGCGATGCTGGTATTTTTACGGCTGAAATCAAGCAGTCGAGTACTGGGATCTCCGTCGTGGTATGGTGTGATGTCACGACTACTCCCGCGCTTTTGAACCTGTTTGAAACGGTTCGCTCGCGCGCGAAACTTTAATAATTTATAACAAATTTATTATTGGGAATTAAGGCGTCATATTTTGCATATCTTATTTTTTAGTATTTGTAGAACATTTTTTATGAAGTAAAAAAAAATGCAAGTTCCCTATTGGTGCCTCAATGAGTAACATCCTTCAAGTGATTCGTAAAGTTTCAAGTGTGCAAATATGACTTTGGTAGATGTTGCAAAATCATTTTCGATTGTGTTGACTCCACGAAGGAAACGTTTTTTAGCAGAAAACATAGAAACTATGTTAGTCATGCAAATTTTCGTTGGTGTACAATCTCGACTATTGTCCTCGGTATGTGGCATGTAAATGGTAATCACTTTTATACCTGAAGATAAGTATTTTGTTTGTCAATCATCTGAGGTCATCTAAATGCGTTACATTATCGGGAGCATATATGTGACTCCTCTGTAAGTGGCCGCCGTTGGGCAACTCTAATGATAGATAATAAGCTTGGTCCAATAGACAGTTCGAAATAATTCTGAATTTTATTTTCATATGTCCTTGGTAAATTTACAAGACCTTGAACAGTATTTCATCAACTGGACCTATCAAATCTGAATATCAAATTTGGAACGGACCTATATTTTGAACCTTTAGGCAAATGCATGCATTTGCTTAAAATGATCAATTAATATTATAAAATGCGCAATAGTCATTTTGATTATTTCCACGATCAACCTGAAATAACATAATTTGATGTTATGAAATTAAGACACTTAATAACTCGGTCTGGTACCTGTCTTATACTGAGCTGCCACTCACCCAACTAATTATATCTATTAGCTTCATAGCTATGTGCCGGTCTGAATTGGAAGTTTCTTAATTAATGTGTGGCTCATACACTCCCACAGACCTAATAGTATTTAAATACATTATGTACATTCCTTTACTTGCACATTTTACATTACTTGTCTGTAATAGTTGTGTTGTATTGTTTTATTCTATCTTTAAAAACCTAAATAGGGTAATTTCAGCTCCAGTGTCTTACCCATGAATTACTACTCGATTGATGATTATAAATTATTTTTTAGTTAGGTATACTGTCTGGTCGGGGAAAAGAAGAGTGAAATCATTAACAAAGGATTATTCCAAAAATTTAATAATATACAGGGTATCCCATTTAAAAAAATATATTATTTTTTGTATCCCCTTAAATCTGCACGCTACTGTACTTTTGATAGCATTTTTAACAAAACTCAGTCATAACCACACAACTTTTATTTAAAACTTATTTTCTATAGGCAATGATAGCGATAATAAGGGGTGGGTAATTTATAAGGAATAACTCTGTACATCATCACAAACTAAATAAATTAGGAAAACTACGAAATATTATTTTTTTTTGTGGAAAGCACACGTATTTGTAATACGTACCTACTGAGATGAAATAAAATACTGAATAATTCTGTCAAACTTGTAGAAACTTTAAAGCGGGTTCTCGGGTAAGTTTTATTAGAAAAATTGAGCAAAGTACGTTTAGATTCAACATATATGATTTCGATATGGACTTTTCATTGCAAGATGTACATAAAATTTTATTGATCCACTTCAGTAGAAAATCGGCTTTCACTGCCGAGCGTATTACCATGTTCAATTTAAACGAAAATAACCTCAAGGCGCACACAAAACAAGCATTGAGGTAACCGGATGCTCAGCTATAAATTAGACTAAGGTCTGTTATTACGACTTTTTTGGTGAATTCAAAGCTACCGGTTCGTATACCCTTGTCATTTCGCAAAGCTGGACAAAAGGAAGGTCCGATTGAACTTGGACAGGATGTCACACAATCGGATTACAGCAGTAAACTGTCAAACATGTTGTTATTCTGTGCTGGGATTTACTTAAATACTATACAATCTGCTATATATTTTTTCATATATTTGTAGTAGTTTCATATTATTCTCTCTTTTGCATTTCAACACATTTTTAGACACGGCTTACTTTAATCTGTAAAGAAGATAATCTGTAATCCATTCTTTTTGAACAGTTTTATTTGAAATATTGTAATAACAGTAGCGCAACCACAAGTGTTGAGAGGGCACATACAAGTTTTACATTATAATAAGACATTATTAATGGACACAAGGTTAGCCAATGGGTATGGATTGTTTTTAGTACACGATAAAATAAACAAGTAATGGACTATTAAATGTTACAAAAAGTGTCCAGTAATCTTTGCGATTTATAAAGTGATGGCGCATTTTCCTTTAAATCAACAATTGTTTGCAGCAGAAACGTGTATTCATTATGTTTTCATTAGCATTGAAATGTCAAAAAATTTTTCACAAAATTGAAAACGTGCTCCTTTATTCTGATTTTTTAGTTGTTGAACAATCTGGATTTAGTATATGTTATACGCAAGTACCTAATTCGACCTATAGCAGAAATTTATACCCACAAAACGTTGTGGAATTCGCTATATGCTCAGATTGCGTTGTGGGTAAATTTTGTATAATTGTTTCACCCACTGAGCGAATCTTAATACTGCCTAATACTCACAATGCATTGTGGGAAAATTAACAAAGTCCACTATCCGGTGTGACGACGAATATACATAGTGATTAGCGAGCAATGTGCCATAGCCTAATGGCAGATAAAGCACTTCAAGGCAAGTCTAGATCTAAAAGGAAAACATTTTTTGACCACTGTTAAAGAAGATACAGGGTGTTTTATGCATTTGGTCTGACAATTCAAAGAGCTATTCTCTGCAACGGATTGGATGTAATTGAATGAAATTTACCAGTAACATTCCTCACCTGGGACTTGTCAGAATAGCCTACTTGGTTTTGGAAAATACAGGGCCGGACTCGGTAAAAATTTGCCCTGTTCGTTTTTGACAAAAAAGGTACATTTTTCTATCACATTTCTGGAAAATTATTAGCGGATTCGGAAAGTTAAAAAAAAGGTATCAGAATAGCGAATCCATTTTGACGGCACACCTAAACCGTTTCGACAAAAAAATCACAAAACAATTTAGCGCATCACAACTAACACTTTCACCTGGCATTAAATATAGAACAGTTTGATAGAGTCTAATCAAATGCTTCAGATCCATATCCCTTCTGAGATATAGCAAAAAATATAGCAATCGGCATACCTAGCAAGAAGGAAACAGGGACGTACTTGTAAAATTTTAAAGATACAAAATGATAAAATCTGAATGGATTATATATGGTATAATCTATATAGAAAAAGCATGCACACAAACGTAATAACCCTTTTAAAAACTATAGGTAATTCTTCACAAACTTAACGTCATAATAAGAATAACATAACTTAACAACATCATAATATTAGATAAGGAATGCTTCCAATTCAGACTAGATCAGGTTCTCAAAATGTCCCTCCCCAACTTGGATGCATTTCCTGCATCGACCAATAAATGTTATGTGGCCATCCCAATGATTTGTCTATGGTTCTTCATATCATCAGAGGCTGCCACTACCCGCTGCCGTAGTTCCTCTCTAGTTTTAACTTCCGTGCTGTACAGATGTGGCCCCAAACATAGTGATCAAGAACAGTTCGGTCAGGTGACCTAGTTAGCCAAGCTTGAAGACCTGCGCGACCGATCCAGCGATTAGGAAACTTATTGTTGAGATATTTCATGACATGGAGTGAGAAATGAGGCGTTGCCCCAGCATGCTGAAAATGAAAACCTCTCCTGTCGACATTTTGCGCCAATAATAAATTGGGTAAAATGGTCTGGAAGTAATCCAAGTAGATTTCTCAATCGGCCTACAAAAAAAGCGGCCCTATCAATGTATCGTCGTTCACCACTCCACACCATACATTAAGAGAACTTGCTGGGGAGTTTTTCCGGATAACAGCGTGAGGATTGTTGTGACTCCAAGGTGTGAATTCCTAGAATTCCACACTCTGTCGCAAGTGAATTGAGCCTCGTCCGGGAGAATAATTGTGGACAAAGTTTTTGAATTATGCATTATCCAACGGCAGAATGTAAGACGTGTGACTTCATCACCTGGTTCGAGACGTTGGACCTTTTGGATGTGGTAAGAATTCAACCGTTCCGCTTTTAATTCCACGCACACACGGGTTTGCGGAACACCTAGCGCGTGAGATATTCTTGTAGTGCTTGTCGAAGGATTTTGCTCTGCAATTTTCACAATGTTTTCTTCGGCCGGTCTAACTGCTCGTTCTACATTTTCCGTGAGTTTCAGGAAATCTTCCATGTCCCAAGAGAACTGGAAAACTCTGGTGAAAGTGTGGCGCCACGGTACTCGTCGACCAGGGAAATCTTCGTTGATATTCCCTAACGGCAGTCCTTGCATTGTCATTGCAAAACCCATATACGTAAATGATAATAGCAAATTCAGCATTAGTAAACTGATGAGGCATCTTTAAAACACGAAGAAATCGCGGAGCAATCAGAACACCAAATAGACAAAATAATAATGTCAAGGTACTGACAAATACATAGGTTACTATTCTTTTCAATTTCAAAATAGAACTGTGTATGTATCTTTCTTATAGTATTGTTTTTCTTCTTCCTATCGACTAGGTAGAAAGGTTTTTGCCATGTTTTTTGCTGTCTCAGAAGGGATATGGATCTGAAGTATTTGATTAGACTCTATCAAACTGTTCCATAATTAATGTCCGTTCAAAGTGTTAGTTGTGATGCTCTAAATTCTTTTATGATTTTTTACCGCCACGGTTTAGGTGTGCTGTCAAAATTGATTCGCTATTCTGATAGCATTTTTTTCTGAGTTCCGAATCCGCTAATAATTTTCCAGAAACGCGATAGAAAAATGAACTTACACAAGCAAGGCAGATTTTTACCGAGCCCGGCCCAGGATTTTTCAAAACCAAGTAGGTCATTTTAACAAGTTCTAGGTAAGGAATGTTACTTGTAAATTTCATTCGATTACATCCAATTCGTTGCAGAGAATAGCTCTTTGAATTGTCAGACCAAATGCATAAAACACCCTGTATCTTGTTAGTCAGTGATCAAAAAATTGTTAACTTGTAGATTTAGACTGGCCTTGAAGTGCTCTATCTGCCATTAGGCTATGGCACATTATTCGTGAATCACCCTTTATACGAATTTCATCACTTTATGGGAAACGTACCATTACCCCCTAAAAACAAGAGCTCAATGCTAGGTGTGACGTCACAACTGCTAGTCTCAGCCGAGCCTGCGTAATTTGCCGTGGATACTGTAAAAACGAATGATAGACAGCGCTAAATTATTTGTAGCATTTGGTAAGGGATTTCCTGTAAAAACGGAGTTCCCAGTCGTGAACCGAGCTATTAGATCGCACCCTATTAGTTTTTTTTACACGTGTTAAACTATCGTAAAATGAATATAAGAATAGTTTTTAGATTTAAATGTGAAAAAAATAAATTAGAAAATCGATACCATATAATAAAACACAATTTTATGAGAAATTTTAAACACAGTTTATGAGGTAATACGTCAATAAATAAGGGTTTTTTATACTAGAGTTAATAAACAAGAATTACAGTTGAAAAACATTAAAGACTGAAGATTGATGTAAATCTAACTGGTCATTAAGTAAATAATTGCCCTGACTATTGTTAGATTTACAAAATTCCATTGATTAATAAATTTAACTTACAGACTGGACTAAAATATGGTTTGAAAAAGTTAGAACTGTTTTTGAAGGCAACAAAATAAAATGTGTTTTATTATATCGTAATGATGAATTATTATTATACGTGCACTTATTTTTATTTATATTTACCGACCAAGGTATTGAATTGAAAATATACTACCAACATTTTACTACTACCAAAATATTGAATTGCAAAAACTTAGTGTATCGGGCTGGTTTGAATAATTTTGCCTATTAATGTATTCAATGTTTGTTTTTTAGTTTTACCTATATGGTCAGTAGTTTTGTCACAACAGGTTTTAACTAAAGTATTATATGGTGATTTACAATATGTTCCTAATTTCGCAATCACTAAAATCCATTTTGACCGAGATTTTTACTGAAGTAATTTAAAACAAAATGAGTGACAAAATCTCTCTTATGGATATTCAAAAGTTCTGCCTCAGCCTTGCAGTAATTTATTAAATATAATGTAAATAGATAAGATCATTTCTCAAGGAGCGCCCACGAGGATTTTCAAAAGTCGGCGCTTAACTTTTTGAAAATCCTCGTGGGTGCGCCTTCAAAATTTCATTTAGTGGATAATAATAACAATAATCATCAGGTATAGGAACAAACCTATTATGTTTCGGTCGAATTTACCTTGTTTAAGATTAGTTAAATAAATATTTCAGTTTTAGTTGTAATCCGTTCATATTTCTTACGGATTTACGTAAGCACTCAGTTAATACTGCCTTGATTTTGAACGGTTTTGATAAATACCGCTCCAAGTATGCGTTAAAACAACGTATAATTGCGGCAAATAAAAAATTGGACAACTCTTATCGCAGATTTTTTCTTAAAATTTATTGTTAACTGTGTATTGGTATTATTAATATTATTAGGCTACATAATATTGATACATCAAGATTGACATGTAGTAACTTTTACATTACACAAGAAGAGCTTTCCCATGTTTTATTGACCGCAACTGTACTGTATGTACAAATTCAGCTTGTTCAATTACCGGATGAATGATTCTCACATATTTTAATGCATTTTGAAAATGTATATCTTGTTCTTGGAATAGTAGAAATTTTTCCACAACTTTCATCATTCGGAAAAGAAAACACACGACTTTCGTCCCATTCACTTATTACAACCCGTTACACTGCATTTATAGGGCATGTTTACGAACTTCAACACTGACAATTTAATTTAAAAAAGACTAGTTATAGCGTGAAACCTCTCGGAAAATTCATATAATAAGCTAGGATGTACCTAATCCACAAATAACTGCACTCTTGTACTAAAAACGTGCAACTGCGTAGAAGATTCTCGAATGCTGGGGCCTAGCGAGTGTGATGTAAGCAGGTGCATTCAGATCAGTACCGAGGCCTTGTTTTTAGGTGGTAATGACGGTATCCACGACGTAAATTGCAAAGACAACTGAGTATTCTAACCTATTATCGGCGTGCTTTATATGTGTTAATGACATTTTAAACGGTTATTTTAAGAGAAGAAAAATTAAGCAGATAAATTTGAAGCTTGATAGAAATATTTCACATAGGGTCTTCTTTTACATACCTACGTTTCATCCTCCACCTTCTGTGTGAAAGGGTAGTTTTGGGGTTGAAGGGGTTATTTTTTTTTTGTGAAACCAGTTTTTTCTCCGTGTTCTTTTAAACAATAACCATTCAAATTTATGTTATTTCCTTAATTTTCCTTGCCCTAAAATAACCTTTAAAATGTCTTTACGTCCAAACCCATGAGTCTAAATCCAACAGTTGGCTTTGCAATTTGCAACGTGGGTACTACACTTTACCCATAACGCGATGAAATTCGCATATGTTCGATTTTCGTCATCACATCGTGTATTGGATTTACTTAATTGGCCCACAACGCATTGTGAGTATTAGATAGTATTAAGATTCGTTCAGTGTGTGAAACAATGATACAAAATTTATCCACAATGCGATCTAAGCTTATAGCGAACTCCCCAACGCGTTGTGAGTATAAATTTTGGCAATTGGCCGAATTCGACATTTGAGTTCAACATATATATGAAAGTGAAGATCGTGTTTTAAAATTCGTCGTAAAGATGTGTTCGAAATGTTTAAGGGATCCACCAAACAAACGCAGTACAGCAACAGCGGAGGCAGGAGCAAACGCGGTGTGGGACACAAGTATATTGTGGGATATAGTACCATTACGTCGTTCGGGTGTAACAGATCCCCCACATCAATATGTTTACAACGGGAGCGAACGCAGTAGGAGACGAAAGTTCATTGCCGGATATAATACCAATACGTCGTTCTGGTCTAAATGGTACTATTATATCCGTCAATGGTATATATATTTTCTATTGAGAAGTACTTTTCTTGCAACATTTGTGAAGTTTGGTTTCATATAATTTTAATTATAATTTCGCTCCCGTTATCATTGTACCGCATTGGTTTGGAAAATCCTTAAATGATACTATATCCCGCAATGTACTTTCGCCCTACACCGCACACGCTACCACTGTACTGCACTGGTTTGGGAGATCCTTAAGGCTTAAGAATATTTTACGGCTGAATGCGTCGGACACTGTTGAACAGCAATTTTATCTTTGTCAGTGTTCTCGGGAGTACGGACACGAAAATCAGTAACCGATCTTAAAATTGTGTTTCATAATTTCCGTGTCTTTGAACTTGAAATTCAGCCCTGAATTTCTCTTTTCTCTTTTCGACAATGTTGCGTATATAAAAAACATTTCTATTGCGATTATATGTTGATTTAAAGGAAAATGCACCATCGCTTTATAAATTGCCAAGATTTACTGAAAACTTCTTGACAAATAAAACATTTAATTGGCACATTTGTTTATTTCATCATTGGCTAAACTTGTATAATGCAGAATCATATACATTAAAAGATATATACAATTTCCAGTCTAGTGGGACCTAAATTTTACGACAGGTAGTTGGATTATGTCACATACGATTACACAAAATTTTTACTACCTTTTAAAACGTGTTAAAAACACGCTGGTATGCATTAAAAAATACACATCTGATATAACACCATAACACATATAAAAGCTTAGTGTAGGGATTTTATTCCCTAACTAATTGGCCATATGGTTTTATTCCATTTTTCTACGTGGTGATGTTATAATAAAGTGTCTAGCAAATAATGGAATTGATAATAGATATACGTTTTCAGGTATAAACATATTAAGTAATTTTTAATAAGCGTATTAAAATCCAAGCCCTGGGGTGTGTGAATAGCAAAATATATAACAGAAAACAGCACCTTAAAACAGATATTAGCTTTTAGACTTGTTAGCATTAAAATGTTTCATAAACAATTAACAACTTAAAATATTGGCACAGTTATTTAATCATAATCGATCTTCTCTTTTTCTCTTTCTGTACCTATCAAATTTAGAATTTTGCCCGTTTTCTGAATTTTATTGAAATTGTTTTTTAATAATGTACCTCAAAAAGTGAATCTTACTCTTTAAGCTATCTAAATAGTGATAGCAGGGCAGCTCTAAGTTGAGTATTTCCAGATAGGTCAACAATGTTCCTGGATATTAAGAAGCACTTGGTTAATAGTTTAATGTTTCAGAAAAATATCTCTGAAGCAAGTACTAAAATATTTATCTATTTCCGTGAGAAAAATACTATTTTTAGCATTAATTTGAGTTAGGAAATGAGGTTCATTTCTGCGTTAGGAAAATGGTTAATATTGTGAGTAAATTGAGTTAATTCTGTGTTTATTTTAGATTTTTTACTACAATTTATTAAATTTATATTGGATCGATTGTTGATATGCTACTTTGACCGTTATTTTCAATATGTTCATTGCCGCCTCGATTGCCTCCTAAAATTGTTCTTGCAATTTTTCTCGTCTTCATGTGACCCTTGAACATACCACTTAGCCCCAACATTAGACCTCCAGCCCTCGTGTCGTTTTAATGTTAAAATGTCTGCCCCTACATCAGCCAATAGTGTGGTGTATGTTCTTTTGATGCAATGCCCAGTATTTTGTTCGGGATTTGGTAACTGTAAATAAAAAGCAATGTTTTTTGGCACCTCCGAATGAATTTATTACTTCAAGTTGCGTTTGAATTTAGAAAACGTACCTAATACATTACTTTTTATAATAGATATTTTTCGTCGTCAGCCTCTCTTAGGAATTTGAAAATGTCCTGTTTGGTAAAATAGTTGGATTTCTTTACTTGATAGCCTTCTCCTTTTCTCTTAAGAAAGGCTATAAGGTTTGTATAATTGCTAATATTGACATTTTTCTTCAAGTACAGTTCGCAGCATGAAATACTTACCTCACAACGATGAGGATTTTTGACCTTTGGATTTTTTCTTGGAAGTACACAAGAAAAACTTTTCATTAGCAATGTTATTCGCGTAGTTTTTCTCGAACCATTTTTCAATGTGGTTGTACGCCAGCTTATATTTGGCACAGGGTTTTTCGGACAACAAACACTACCGGCGTTCGCTGCTTCTTCAGTATCCGATGGATATTCAAATCACTCATTTAACTAACACACATATGCTTCAAACGAAAAAACTTTTACTGAAGCGTCGGCGTCGTTTGTCAACAATCAATTTGGTAACAAATGACTAGATGACATGATTAATCTCACATTTTATAGATTTTATATCAAAATTATTACAGCTGTTTGACATTTAAAAATTTGGTTTTTCTTTACTTTCTTTAGTTTTTGGCACCAAAATAGATAACATCTTTATGTGATAGGTATGTGCGAAATGCATGATTTCCATGCTTGTGTGCTCACAGAACTGGGCTTATGGGATGTCTTTTCCCACTTGTTACATAAAAAGTTGTAAAAGAATTTAATAACATTTCAAATATTTTAGAAATTTTGAATATTAATAGTTCAAAAATACATAATTTGTGAAACAATATATAGATAAGTCAAAAGACCATTCCGCGAAATATGGAATTTATTTGGAATATTCTACATAAGAGTTGCATTCTATTCTTACTATACATACATATAAAATAAAATACATTTATTTATAGTTTAAAATATTCACAGAAAATATTAAATTAAAGACAAATAAAAAATTTCACAAATAGTACACAACGAACACTTGTCTGTGGATAATTAAAAACATCGTTTACGTACAAGTTTTACATGTACTTCAGTGTTTAATTGATAATTATCACCAACTTATTCAATTGACATTCACTTCATGCACAGCGCTTTTTACGTTAAATGTTGAAATAACAATTTAAAGAAGTAAACAAAAAGTTGGTTCTTATTTATGGTCTTATATTTTTGTCAAGCTTCAACTTTTATTTGATCAAAGATTCAGGAGAGTCAACGTGATTTTTTCTGATATCTAAACAAGCAGTCAGGTTGAATTCAGCATACCAAATATGGATGATAAGTAAAAAGCACGTTGACCGACGTATATTTTAAAAACCAGTTACATTCTAACAACTAATTATTTTACAATTAGTATTAGATTTATCAGAATTTTTTCTAATTTTATAGAATGTAATCATCCTTAGAAATAACGTAGAATTTTACGATTTTACTTTGTTTTGTTAACTTTTAACCAAAGTTCGCGATTTTTTCCCTCATTTTGTTTATAAAGCAGTGCAAATGTTCCTTTTACAGTGTGCGTGATTGACGTAACAATAGATGTATTTGACCAAACATTTTTGAGGTAGGTTTTCATTTTCGCGAACAAGTTTCAGTGAACACTATTTTCTAGCATAATTTCACTTTTTCAAAATCAAGGAGGCGTTGTCAGCTAAGTTGAAAACACTTCTTTTTACGACAGATTCCACGACACGACACTTTTACTTTCAATAAGACATACACATTCCACCGTATTGATTAATAACGGCTTAATGAGAAATTTAATGACCGGTGGTTAGGCAGGAATGGTCCAATTCCAACTTCTCTTAATAAGATTTTCTTGTATCTCTTATAAAAAAGGCACTTTACCTCAAGGAAGAGAATTTTCAACTTAGTTGACAAAGCCTATTTGATTTTGAAAATTATGCTAAATAAAACGTCTATGCTGAAACTAGGCTCGTTCCCCAAAAATAAAAGTTGAACTCGGAAATGTTTGGTCAATTCGTGGACATACTGTATATGTCATAGGTAAATTAAAAAAAAAAACTGTAAAACCCTGAGATATTTAACTAGGAAGTTAATTATCTAAATAAAACTTTAAGTGTATTAATGTTTATTTTTATTTTTACGTTTTAAATGCTGTATCCTATGGAAAAAGAAAACATAAGAATACTTATCGTAACAAAATTTATTGCAAAATTCAGTAATACCATATATTATAATTTTGGACGTGTCTTGACATATTTTTTGTAATAATTGTACAGGGTTATTCATTATAAATTACCCACTCCTTATCAAGTAATTAATAATTAATACCCTCTATATTATTAAATTTTTGGAATCATCCTTTGTTCCTGATTTCAAAAATGTACCATATGTTACCCCTACCGTATACAGTTTTAGAGTTATTAAACGTCGCATATCTTAGTTAAACTAGTTACTGTAAATATGGACAACTATTATGTTTGATAAGTGACATTTCTTTAATGAAATAATCAAAGTAGTTTACAGTGAGGAAGAAAAAACCAAATATTTATACAAAATAGGTAACAAAGATTTATTTAGGAAATTTAAATATAAATAAATGATAACTCATAAAAAATGTTCGATGTGTGCACCATTATTATCAATGCATAATCGATAACGTCTTTTTATATTTATAATTGCATCGGAAATGGCTTCATTATTTACATTCAGATTGTTTATTTCAAGTCGAATCCTGTCTTTAATGACTTGAATACTATTATTATTGTTATTATTATTGACAATGTCTTTTAGAGAAATCCCCCAAAAAAAATGAATCCATAGTGGTCAAATCCGGACCGTTAGGTGGCCATTTTATAGGTCCATTATTCCCTATCCATATTGGGAATATATTATTCAAATAATCTCGAACGGGTAGGATACTATGCGGAGTTTCCCCATCCTGCATCCAAATCATATCATCAAGTTCGGCTTACGGAAAATTCTGCAAAAGAATATTTACTGCTTCTGGGTAATTATTTCTAGATAGGTAACTCCAGTTAAAATATAATCATAAAATATAGGTCCAACAATTTTGTTTCTGAAAATTCCACACCAAACGCTAACAGTTTTTCTTTCTGATTTTTTTATTTGTTTTACCAATCTTTTTCTGTTGTGCTTGTTTTCCCACGACCTTCGATTTTTTCCTATTAAAAACTCCTGCCGTAGAAAAAATGATGAAGTCCATAATATTTCAGTAAAAAAAATCGGGATCTTCATCCGACTTTTGAATCATCTGGCAGCAAAAGTCAAGCCTTTTCTTTTTATGAGCCTCTGTTAAAACTTGTACGGTTAAAATTTTATGTGGTCTGTAGTTGTTATTTTTTAACGTACATTGGATTTGGAATAACTTTTACCTAATTGATCGACTGCATTATTTATACTACATTCAAAATTTTCTAAAAAATAATATGGATGGGCTTACCTTCGAAATGAAGCAGTATATCTGTTATTACTGGTTTGCTTTTTCTTGCTAATACTGGAGATATTATTCACCTTACGGTAAATATTTTGAACGTATTTTCTGATGGTGTTGGGCGATTTGGATACAACACCCTATAAGCTCTTTTTACTGCACATTTATTTTTGTTATTCGGTATATAAGTAAATATTTGGAATTTTTCCTCCTCACTGTAAACCATTTTGATTATTTCATTAAAGAAATGTCACTTATCAAACATAATAGTTGTCATTTTCATAGCTCACTTTAATAATGTTAACTTTTCCATATTTACAGCAACTAGTTTAGCTAAGATATTCGACGTTTAATAACGGTATACGGTAGAGGTAATATGTGGTGCATTTTTGAAATTAGGAATAAAGGATCATTCCAAAAACTTAATAATATACAGGGTATCCTATTTAAAAAAGATTATTATTTTTGTATCCCCTGAAATCTGCACGCTACTGTACTCTTGGTATCATTTTAACAAAATTCAGTCATAACCACACAACTTATATTTAAAACTTTTTTCTATAGGCAATAATAACGATAAGAGGTGGGTAATTTATAATGAATAACCCTGTACGATCCTCATAACTACACCCCTACTGGTTACAATATTTATTAAAAAAAAAAATTGTAATAGTAAAGGACCAGCAAAGCATTCACCAAATTCCATTATAACTATTTGCACTGTTTCTATATCAAAAATATTTTTTTTATCAATTTTCAACAACTTTCAACAATATTAACGGGTCTTCATAAATGATCGTACACCACGTGACCGATTAGTTACATTTAACAGCCTCATCGAGTCGTCCCGTCAGCAAAATATGGTTGAAAACTATTCCTTAGACACATACATATGTGCAAAAATCCTCATCGCATTCTACCATAATATGAAAGACACGAAATCACAAATTAAAAGGTACCAATTGATCACGTGGTTTACGATTATTTATGAAAGCTCTGTAGAAGAATAATATTTTACCTCATTAGTATTTGAAGTATCTACTATATTAATTTGGCACAATATTTTTGAAACACCCCGTATATATTTTTAAAAAGAACAGGTATGTTTGGTAAGAGCAGCTGATACGTTAAGGAAAATTGAGTTTATTCTATAATCTACTTTCAAAATCGATAACATCGGATATGACCAAGGGTGTAACTTTCCGTTTTTCTGATGGCATGGGCTATCTACGGCCATATATATACGCTTCGGAATTGTTTTTGAAGCTATAAATGAAAGTGTGGTCATCACAGCTAACTATAAAAAGGTTGGACCTTTTTATTATCATTACCAGTAGACGCTCTTTGAAATGACAGCGGATATCGTTCACGTAACGAGGGCGGATCAGTTACTTCGTTGCAATACAAAATACATTTAGTGGCAATTTATGCAGATATGTATGGCACGTTATAGCTACAATATTTATAAATTGGAACAAAACGTCTATATACATTTACTATAATATCTACCCTATGCATTTAAATTGTGCATATTCTTTTAAATTGAGGACTTGATATATTGACATGTAAACATATCAAAATTTACAAAGCTTCACACAGATTTATAATATTAGTATATAACTAAGGACAATAAATATGTACCATATATGAATTTTAGAACAGTTAAACAATAAGGCTTATAGTAATTCGAGCAAACACGTTAGTCAAATTTTCAGGGCCGTACTTAACAATGTTGATGTAAGTTTTACAAAAATTTAGCATTTAAACAAAAATTTTGTTTTGTCTTAAAGTACTGGATTCAAATTAAAATTCTTAGAACCGAATAAGAACGATATTTGATGTTTTTTCTATCGTAGAGTCAGTGGCTTCAAAAGCCATATCTTCTAAGAATCACGCATCCGTTGGTGTGCAACACGCATAGGGTAATAGTATGAAATCTCAGCAGTTGAACAAATGAATTTTATATATTTACATTTTATGCTGTTATGACATTCATCTTATGAAAGTGAACACTAAATCACATATTGCAGAAACATGCTCTTCTCACTAACCACCCAAGTTTCCTCATGCTATTGCCCTATGTATGTCGCGCACCATAGATTCGTGATTCTTAGAAAATACAGCTTTAAGCCGCTAACTTTAAGATAGAAATAACATCAAACATCATGCAGAAAATACGACTTTAAAGCTGTATTTTCTATGTATCACGCATCAGTGGTGCGTGAAAAATAGCGCAATAGCATGAAGAAAATTGGGTGATTAGTGAAAACGGCATGTTTCTACAATGTGTGATTCATCATTCACGTTCACAAGATGGATGTCATAACAGTACAAAACGTAAAAATATAAAATTCATTCGTTCAACTGCTTCAACTTCGCACTATTACGCCATGCCATGGGTGACGTGTACCCACGGATTCGTGATTCTTAGAAAACACGGCTTAACGTATATAAAGTCGTGTTTCCTAAGAACCACGCATCCGTGGATGCGCGACACGCAATAACGTGAAGTCGCACAGTTGAACGAATGATTGTTATGTGTTTGCGTTTTGTGCTGTTGTGATAACCATCTTATTGAACGTAAACATTAGAAACATGCCCTTGCCACTAGCCACCCAAGTGTCTTCCGCTATTGCGCTATGCGTGTCATGCATCACGAATGCGTGATTCTTAGAAAACAGGGCTTTAAATAAGCAGATCGGAGGTGGCTTTTTTTTTAGCAAGTTTAACCAAATTAAAAAATTAATTCTGGTTTAATATTAAAGCTATAGATTTTTTTTAATAAGTACAAAAAAAATATTTACGTATGTTTTATTTAAAACTGGATAGAAATATATTGATTTTTGTTATACTGGTATACACATATAAAATAGAATAGAGTGTTAATATGATTACTATGTTGTGAAATATCCTTTATAGCAGACAATAAACAAAATATGGTAGTAAAATTGTATTAATTTTATTAAAATTCCATTATCAAAATTAAATTTTGTTCTGAAACATAATTAAATGAAATAATTTATTATTATTTGTTTGTTAATAAATCGGCAACTTTTAATTAAAATAAATAACGAAATATTACTATTTCACAAAATAATTTAATATATTAAATTACTGAATAAATTATTTACGTAAAATGAAAAACAGGTAATAACCAATAGGTACTGATGAAAATAATTTTTAAATTAATATATTACGTAAAAAAACGTACATATTTTATTGATTGTTTTTTATTATAGGTTAGCATATCATTACATAATGTCGCATTCTACAGTGTGGAAATTAAGTAACGCATAAATTCAGTAATTCCGTTGATATTAATTTTTTGGAAAAAGTCTTGAAGGGGTATAGCGATTTTAACTTTAGCAAATATTTTCAGTCCATTTTCAGTTTTCTTATATTATTTATTTTTTAAATTATGACGTCATCGACTTTTTTTTAAATAATAACCTATATTTTCTATTATTGATTTTGGTAGTAGTTTTTATTCCGGTTCCGACCGTATAAAATTTTCAATATGTTATTATTTGAAAAAAATCGAGAAAAACAGTTTTAAAGTTCAAATAACAAAAATTCATTAAATTGGGATAATTTATCTAGTTGCCGGTGTATCACATTAGTTCGATTTTTCAACTATTTGTATAATTTCAAAATAAAAACGAATGTGTCGTCCATAACTTTCCGTCAAACTTAGGCAACTAGATAAATTTTCCCAATTTAATGAATTTTTGTTATTTGACCTTTTAAGACTGTTTTTCTCGATTTCTTTCAAATATAACATATTGAAAATTTTATACGGTCGGAACCGGAATAAAAAACTACTACCAAAATCAATATTAAAAAGTATAGGTTGTCATTTAAAAAAAAAGTCGATGACGTCATAATTTAAAAAATAAATGACATAAGAAACTGAAAATAGACTGAAAATATTTGCTGAAGTTAAAATCGCTATACCTCTTCGAGATTTTTTCCAAAAAATTAATATCAACGAAATTACTGAATTTATGCGTTACTTAATTTCCACACTGTATACATGTTATTTGATGTGTTATCCATGTAATGTTGTTAAGAAAACTTAGCCAAATTAGTGAGTATTATTTATTGAAAACTGATAGTGATATATCTATGTAATCAAATCGTTACAGACTTATAAATCTTGAAACTACTGAAAAATTTAGATAAATAATAATATACAGGGTGAGGCAATAGTGCGCCGGACTTCGATATGTCGAGTTATATGATGAGCTTGAGACTTGATTTAAAAACAGAGATAAACTGGACAAAAAAGTCTATAACCGGAAATTATTTTCGAATATACAAGGTGAACCAAGACTATTCTACAGGGTCAACTAACATTTTTTCAATGGAATGCCATGTATATCATAACATTTTTTGCAACCACTTTGTGGCCTCCGTCCACTCCTGTATTATTATTGACTCTCTCCCAACCACTTTGATGTAAAGATTTTTTTTTGTTGAAATTATGCCATTTACACGTTATATTAAAAAAATCAGTACAGTCACAATTATTGATTTTAAGAAAAAATATGTTAGTACCAGTCATGAGACATCTGTGTGATGACACTTGGCCATTTTCACTTCCTAAAATTGTACAGGGTGGCCAAAATAATTTTTAAAATTACAACTATTTAAACTGAATTTTCAAAAGTTTTTCAAATGGAACACCCTGTATATTTTTGGACGTAATATACATATATTTTACAGAATTTCAATTAATATTGAAAAATGTAAACGAACTAATTTTTTATGCGTAGGTTCAGCGCGCAGCGCTTTATTTACCAATTTTATCTCTAATGCAGATGTTTATATGATATCAATGGAAAAAGGTCTATAGCAAATATATTATATACCCTAAATAAATGTACAAAGTGATCGATAAATATGAAATTCAAGATAATATTTCGTTAGTAGTGCACCGTAAAACGGGGAAAAAGTAGCTTCCTTCTTGAAAAAATTTTTTTTAAGGTACAACCACTTGGGACCTTCACAGCATGATAGCCTAGATCCTTGGCCATCTGTAATGGCCAATTACAACATTTTTTTGGAGGTCAAACTTTTTTTATTACGAAGAATGTCATAAATTTGTCAAAATTAATTTTTTCTTACTTTTTCACACATCCCTCATGATATCTCCGGAACCAATCGAGATAATTATAAGTATTTTTTTTTAATTGATAAAGGAAATGTGAGCGAAGGTCACTGCTTTAATTTCGTTTTTTATGGAAATTTTAATTTTTTTGTAAAACTAGGTAAAACTGGAACGTTTACCTTCCTTGCTGCATTTTTTTCGGTAAGCGAAAAACTTTTTTATTTTAAGGAATTTTGTCATACTATATGTGTATGAAATAAAGCTTACACTTCAAGGAAGTTTTTAAAAAAATTTCAGTTCTCTACGACTTATAGTTTTCGAGATTTTGTTTTTTAAAGTTACGAGTTTTTCCATCCTAGATGCGCCTCACTGCGGTGCCACTCAAGTGTGTAGATAGTGTAGACTATTGAATACAAGTAATCTTATATTATACATATATTGTCAGAAACAAACTTTTCTTTGTGTAATGTGAATGCGAATGAGTATTATTTTTATTGAGTTTTTACATATTATTTAATGCTTAACAATGGAATGTTTATTTTATATTATCAGAATTAAAATCAGGTAATACAATTCTGGTAAAATCTGTTGATACTGATGTCCTGATTTTGCTTTTACATTATTACTGTGAAACACCAGATATGTCCCAAAGGAATATATTTATACAATTAGGACATAGTAAGAATATACATTTTTTGTCAATTAACAATGTTGTGGCAAATTTAGGAGAGGAAATTTGCAAGAAAGTATTAACGATTCATTGCCTAACTGGTTGTGACACAACTAATACCATGTATAAAATAGGGAAGAAAACGGCATTCTATGTTTTATATAAAAATTTAAATAATTTAAAAGGTTTCTTCCTTTTCTGTCAGAGGATAAAGCGATGGAATTAGGGGTAAAATATACGCTTTATTTATATAAGAATAAAAACAAAAATATAAAATCCCTAAATGAACTGCGATGGGACTTAACAATAAGTACAAATCGGCCAGCTTCTGAGCTGCCTCCTAGTGACCATGCTTTTAGACAACATTTAAAAAGGTAATAATTATTTTTCTAGATCGCCCATACCTATTAAAAAAAGAAACAAAACACCTACATGTAATTATTTTCTTTTTTAGGTATAATAATATAATAATAATAACACCACATGAAATTACAAACCTCTTTATCCCTGAAGGTCTGGAATGACCTTGTGTGGGAGAGGGCTACACATTTAGAGACAATGGACACACACCCAATGTCCGAGTATACTACGATTAATCTCTCTCACAGAAAAATCCCAGTTACTCGACCGGGAATCGAACCCGGAACCCCGAAGTTTTGAGGCAAGTACATTACCTCTAGACCACGGAGCCAGGTGTCTGTATCAATTAAAAATTTAGTACAATAGCCATATACAATACATGCAGATGGAAGATCCAACTCGATACAGTTGGACATTTGAAGAAAATGTTTGGAAGGCAACTTTTTCTAGTCAAAAATCTGTGCCCGATATTGTAAGGCAAAGTTTGTCAATAAGATGTTCCGACAGGGTCTGTAACAACAGATGTATCTGTTTTGCTCAAGGTTTGAAATGCTGCAGTGAGTGCAAATATGCAAACTGCTGCAACCAAGGAACTGTCTAGATATTTTTTAGATTCCGACGTTGACGATTTTTAAAATATTTTTATAACAAGTTTTAAATTTATGTTTTAAAATAAATAATTATTTCGTATTTTTTTTAATTCAATTTTAGGTTGTAATATATAAATATAATACACTGAACTGATTCTGCGGTTGGCTCCTTGTGAAACATCATTAAATATTATAAATATATGAAAGAAATTTGCTTTTTTAATGTTTCAAAAATATTTTATTATAAACTCTACACGTGTTTCGGCTTTTTAGGCCTTTGTCAAGAGTACAGGGAATACTGGTATTCCCTGTACTCTTGACAAAGGCCTAAAAAGCCGAAACACGTGTAGAGTTTATAATAAAATATTTTTGAAACATTAAAAAAGCAAATTTCTTTCATATATTTATAATAAATATAATGGATTTTAAATAATGTGCAATGTAAATAATGATAAGTAAAACCTAAGTGCTTATGAAAATAAAATTTATATTAAAGATATGTCAAAAATAATACTTAATAGTATGCACCCACAACACGCATAGCACACTGATTAAAGCACAGTAGAACCGGGGGAAATATCCTGCCCGCAGAAACTTAATTTCAAATAACAATAACTTGAAACGTATAAGTCGTAGAGTATTGCGTTTTTTTTTAAAAACTTCCTTGATGTGTTAATTTTATTCCGTATGCATATACTGTGGCAAAATTCCTTAAAACAAAAAAGTTTTTCGCTTACTGAAAAAAATACTGCAAGAAAAATAAATGTTAAAGTATTACCTAATTTTATAAAAAACTAGGTTTTCCATAAAGACTAAATTAATTCAGTCACCTCCGCTCACGTTTCCTTTATCAACTAAAAAAAAAAAACTTGATTATCTCAATTGGTTCCGGAGATATCGTGAGGGATGTGTGAAAAAGTACGAAAAATTAATTTTGACAGATTTATGACATTTTTCATAATAAAAAAAGTTGGACCTCCCAAAAAATGTTGTAATTGGCCATTTTAGATGGCCAAGGGCCTAATCTATTATTCTGTGAAGGTCCCATGTGGTTGTACCCTTAAAAAAATTTTTTGAAACGTTTTTGTCGGTTTTTCAGTGTACTATAGGATTATTAATTATCCTCAAAAAGGGAGAACCCTTATCATGCTTATCAGGTCCATATAACTGAAGAGGAACATAGATGTTAATCTAAATATAACAAATGATAGTTTTACTTTAATTAATTTGTCATGTCTTAAATAACTTCGTCATAAATAACGAAACCTGCGAACGATATATCACAGGAAAATTAGAAATGTGGTTAAAATTTTTGCATATATAACAAATCTCCAAATACCACAGTTAAAATTGTATTTAAATTCTACACTAATCTTAACTGCGTTAAGCTAAGTTGATATAATATATGCACCCCGCGTTGCTCGTTAAATATTCAAAATGGCTTCGGTTACAAGTACCTAGGTCTATACACAACGCTGAAAATGATAAAGTAATTTCTGTACAATCACTTTCAACAATAGCAGGTTCACAATGTTGTACATTTAACAAGTTAATTAGTATTTCTTATCTATACCTTGCGTCGTAATATTTGCTATCCTTTATTGCACAGCATTATTAAAACACATGTAAGTGGCATTTGTAAGATTATGAACTTCACAGTTCTGGAGCGACTAACCCGTATCTTACCGGCATATAGATAGTGTGTAATTGGCGAGAATTCTTGGTAGTAAGTTATTATTATTTGTGTTACAAAAATTTTTAATACAGGGACGTAGTGAAGCTATTATATTATTATGTTGGCAGGACGAAGGTGTTTTCTTTTTTTGCTATTTTATGCTGTGTTAATAAGTATAATAATAATGCTCGTTACTGTTTTTAGAAGTTGTTCTTGAATGTTAAAAAATAAAAACATGTGTTGCAAGTGTGTTGAGTAATTCATCACTCGAGTATTTTCTTGCTAACTACACAAAAGCTGTATCCTGGCAAAATTTAAAAATTTCCGCTGCCCGTTCCAAACTGTAATTTAAAAAAGTATATTACCGGGAGAAAGCTACTCAGTACTCGGGTAATCAAAAAGATACACGGCATTTTAAATGTGCTCAGATATTTAAAACTACTATAGTCCGTTTAATGAACAGATAAAATTGGGGTTGAGCCTATTGAATTTCCTGTTGCAAAACCCCGTTTCACACACTACAAATAATTTTTTGTTTTGGGAATTAAAATAATGTGGTTACATTAGATGACAGGTTAAAATTATTTATTATTTGTAACAAAAAAATCGAATACTTAGGTATATAATATAAAAAAAATATAAATATTATTGGAAAGTAAATCCACCACGACGGCGCATTTCGTATAACTGGTAGGGTATATTTTATTACGGAGGTTTGTGGAATAAAAATATATTTTTTTTAGATTCAAGATAATTATAATGTTTTAAACCAGGACTATTCGTGTGCCATTTATATCCATTATAATGTTCTATTGTCGACCAACAGATGACGGTACTCTGATAGAATTAAAATAAGGTATTCTGTGATATAACCTAACGATCAGATATTGCAATTTAGACGTGTTTTCAATAATTTTTTTAAATGGCAATATAGGTGAGTTTTATTTTGTAAAAATATTAGTTTAACTTCTCAATATCAGTTTTTCTTGTAGAATGGCCTGGTAATATGTATTTGTGAAAGCACGTAATTATTTTTTTTGGCAAATACATATGTTCCCGATTGGGGAACAGTATGCATAGCAGGTGGATTTTAGGTGTTTACTTTTTTTTAGGTGTTCATTATGGATATTGACCTAGAGAAATTTAGTACACTGATACCCTTTCCTTCTGACAGTGAGGATTCCATTTTGGAGGATAATATTGATGAGTTCAACATTTTGGTAAAAAATAATACACAGTATGAAGAACTAATAGTGATGATGAAGTACGTTTAGTTGACCTACTTTCTAATGTATCCTCTACAAGTAAAGCATATGAAGTCAAATGGAAGAATTCCATTACGAATACAAATGTAGATGGTACCCAGTTTCAAGGCAATACTTTGAGCAGAATTTATAACAACCTGATAGAAAAATATATTAAATTATAGCCATCCCTGTATCCATAAATGAACATCAAATTTTTATTAGAAATTTTAGTTTACAAACGTATCTTTTCACTGACTTCTTAACTGATATATGAACAATAATAACAACGATTTTTACAGAACGAATTTTTATTATGCTTTTTTTTTAAGTTTCTTTGAAAAATATCTATTAAGTTAAAATCTTTATGCATATAAAAAATTGTTTCTGTACTGACTACATTGAAATATTTGATCTGGAATTCTATATAAGTTACCCTACTTTATTTATTTTTTTACAAAATTTGACGATGATGATTGTGTTGGCAAAAAACTAAATACCTCATTAGGTAAGCGTGACTGATATTTAAAAAAAAAATTAAATATTATAGTTATCATTATATTTTTTAATGTTTTTACATTTATTGCTCACTTTTTTAAGTATGTAAGTGAGATTAAGGAATTTATGAAATTTTATATTTTTCTCAAAATGTTAGTATTTTTTCTTTTCTTTTTTTTAAATTTTAAGTACATTTTTATCTATTAGATTTACTAAATTATATAGAAAATATTTATTTGTTGTAGTCGTGAAGAAGACAGTAAATATTGTCGAAACGTCGACTTAATGAGAAATTGAGGTTTTTTTTACATTTTCACCCAATTTAGTTCCGACAAAAAAATATCAACATATTAAATACAAAAATTAAAATTGCCTGATGCCTTTGCAACAACCCTGATGATTTTTGTCCTAGGTTTATCTGGGTTTTCTCCAGTATAAGTCTCATAAATGTTCAAAGTATGTTGTTTATCTTCAACCGGAAAATGCCTGGATGTTAGTTTTTTCGGGCTCTTGAGCCATAATTGGTATTATTCCCTGAAATAAGGTGTGGTTATAAGATATAATCAATATTAATCGTTTTCATTACGTACCTTAATATAAATAAAAATATTTGTTTAAGGCTGAAAAAGCACTATTTATTAGATAAATGTGAATAACAGCAAATAGAAACAACGAATTGCAACAAATAACTGTAATCTCCACAAAACACCAAAATGTATTATCAGTTAAGAAGCTATCAAGTTAAGCTTATATGGTGATCATGTTTTACAAATACGACCAATAGAAAAAATTCTATTCGCATTTGGCGCACATTTATGGGGCGGGGCATAATTCTATCTGTTCATTAAACGGACTATAGGTTAATCTACTATCACGGGTTTTTAAATTTAATTTTACGTTTAACATGTTCATTTTGTTCTGTTTGACATTTAAATTCGTTTAAATCTTTATAAAATTTTATTACACTATACATGAAAACTTTATTATAACTTAGTTTGATGTATCACAGTTGTTTAAGGGTTTCTTATTTGTATGAAGTGTTTTTTTTTTCAAAAAGTAACTCGATCTTGTGCGCTCTTCAGATTGCTCCAAATTCCATCACTCCTTTAATTCAGCCTGAATAACAAAATCAAATTTAAAAATTCATTCCTGTATCATTCCTGATACAGCGAGCGGTCCCGCGTTGGTTTATAAATTCCTCAGGATCACATAATGACCCAGATCTTTTGTAATTATTAGCGCCAATAACACTGCAGTTAGAGCGACGATGGCCGAATGAGCCTAGGTGTTAACCCATCTCTGTGGGATCGATTCTCGCTAGTATGTAAAGAGGATAGTTAAGTTTAAGCAAACAAAATGGATCATTGAAGGCAGAGTAGAATCCTGGTTAAAAATTTAATAACGGGTAGGTACTAAGATAAGTATAAGGTTGAAATCAGCCTTTGTTTCGGTACTTATTTATACATTCATTGACATTAAAAATCAACATGAAAGTAATTACACATTATTAATTTGCAAACGCATAATAATGCTATTCATTGAATAAGTAATTTGTTTAAAATACTGGTCATTTATATATATATATATATATATATATATATATATATATATATATATATATATATATATATATATATATATATATATATATATATATATATATATATATATATATATATATTACGATGACCAAACCACACCCTGTATAATATACAGAGTACATAAGAATAAAATTATGTTTAAATAATAAAAAGAAAGTAATAGGGATATTTTGCCAATACTAAAGCAAAGAAAGACTCTATAATTTAAATTAAAATGATAATTTTGAGCGGTATGAGAGCCCAGTTTCAATGAGAGACACTTACGTTAACTTTATGCATATCAAATAGGTAAAATTTGTAATAAATGTTGTTAAACGCTTGATATAAACACCTACCGTGTGGTAAATGAACTGTATGTTATTATGTTATGGTATAAAACATTGTTTCTATATAGAATAAGCATCAGAAGGACTATTGTGTATAGCATGGCAACCAGAGCCAGAACATTATTGATTTTAGGTACCAAAACCTTTGGATAACCTGAAAAAAAAAAATTTTTATTGTTATTAATTAAAATTATGAACTTTGTTAAAGACAAATATAATAAAGTTAGTCATAGAATAGCTACAAGTATGATAGCAATCATGAACACTGGAAAAAAAGTGCTATAAACTACTTTCATAATTTGGGTAGCGTAAACTCTACGATATCTGAGTTTTCAATCATTTCTACGAAGTAAGTGCATCGTCTAACTTTAAAACTTTACAAAAGTGAAAGAGACTCACCTTGTGAGCTAGTACAACGATATAGCATCAAAATGTAAAGACATTTAAAAGGTGTATGTGTAAATTATGTCCAAGGAGGTACATAACTTTGACAAATATGAAGTTTTTTCTAAAATAAAAACCATTTGTTGAACTTTTTATAGCTATGTCAGAAGAATAGCATCTATTTATTGTTTCCAGTCAGTTAGTTTTAAGTAATTTGTTGTATTTGAAAAGTTTCCAGCCAATGAGGTTTAACGAAGTCCTAAAACGAAAGGCAAAGTAAAATAATGTTTTAAATGTATTTAGACATGCAATTATGGTGTTGATTTGTTCATTAGGTATTAAAGTAATCTCTGGTATGTGGTTTAGATGATTGTAATTAGTTATATAAGAGAATTTGTTAAAAATTGTTGCAATTGTAATTTTTCTAAATATTCACAAAAGGCCATAGTATGGCATATCAAAATAAAGCTAATCATCTCTATATCTTTATTCAATAATAAAATTAGAGCCATAAGGTATAATAAAGAAATAAAAAGAAAATTAAATTTTCATATTTAAAATTTCAAAAATCAAGTGTCATGATTTTTGGAGAAACGTCAGATTAGGCCAATAAAAAGGTCATATTTAAGAATTAGTATGGATAGAAAGCTGAAAGGAAGAGCATTGAAATTTTATAAGAAGTTTCCTAACCTAAAAATTTTAAATTTATATTTTCAAAAGAAGTCCATACTCAAGCTCGCAAATTATTAAAACAGGGTTTCTAAACCTAAAACAACAAAAAATTAAATTTTATGAATATCATAAAATAATTCCTAGTGGAATAGAAGAGTAATTTCTAGTTGCAACAACTAAGAAGTATTGTATAGAATAGTAAATGTGATTTGAGGAAATTAGTAAAGGTAAATACGTACCTTAAATAAAAGTTTGCTGATTATTAAATAAATATAGTGTTGTGCTACGAAAATATAAATCCAGTGTGCCGTGCAGCCATTGTTACTGAAGTTTGATGAATCTGAAATTTGCCACGGAGGAAGGATCGAAAAGCACTGAGCAACAATATAAGCAGAAGCGTAATTCAACAGAGATCGCGATAACGTGAAGTACAAGAAATCGCCGTAAGTAAAACCACAATAAATCCTAGGTACTCGACGACTTAATGGCAGCTATAATAATAACAGATCTGATCAAAAATAAAGGCCATTTCATTTTAATTTTAAGATTTTTATACATACGTTTTCTAAACCACACCGGAAATTTTGAAAATAAATTCTTTTATTTGTAATCTGTCAAGGTGTGTTTTATTTGAGATTGGGCTGTACCATTATATTTTCAGATTAATCGCCAGGAACCTGCCCGAACCCTGAGAGAAGAGGTAAAAATAATAAAGAGTCTCAAAATAATAAAGAGTCTCAAAATAATAAAGAGTCTCAAAATAATAAAATAAATATAACAAACAACATTTTTATTAAAACAAAATATCACATAAAAAATATATAAAAATATATATATATATATATATATATATATATATATATATATATATATATATATATATATATATATATATATATATATGTATATTCTTCTGTTTTTTAATTTCGCAAGAAACGAACAATTAACTATATTATAGAGTGAAATGAAAAGTAATAACGCCAAACACTTTTTATTGCTAATTATTATTTTCTAACTTTTACAAAAACTTATCACACATAAGTATAACATATAACTTTTTAAGCAATTATTTTCCCGGCTATTTAAAGTTTTGAAGTTATTGTTCAACTGGTGAGTACTTTTGTTTTATTTATATTTGGTTTTATTGAACGGAGGTAGTTAAATAGATATATGTTATACTTATCTGTGATAAGTTTTTATAAAAGTTAGAAAATAATAATTTGTTTTAAATTAACTATTATACATATCGAACCAAGAAGTGGCGAACATGTAAGGGTATATGACCAATTAATGAGTGACCGACGGCGTTTTCTACATGCACATGACTTGTCTTACGTCAGTGATTTCAAGGTCGTGTCTGTCGAGTAAGCGAACGAACTCTGTAGATCGAACCAATCGTATTAGAGTAGTGGATAACTCTTTCATTAGAAAGAAATTTTATTTACGTGTTTTTTACGAAAGTAAATTGTTCTTACTAATGTTCTTGTTAGCACTGTCAAGATTTTTGCTGGATGATACTGGTAGTGCCCAGAGACCACATTATTATACAAGACTAATTTTTATTGTGATAAAAGTATCTGGACCTTTTGAAATTTGGACACCACTAATTGCTTGTTAATTGTGTCTAGGCGACTACTTCGCACTCCCCTAGTTCCCGCCACTGAAGGTACAATTTAAGAACGCAAACATTTAACAACAATGCAAATATTTTATTCATTTATCAATGTTTTTATTTATTATACTTCTAACAACTACATCTTTAATATTAAATTATATCGATAGAATATTTTAATACCTTATGATTATATTTAGTATGAAATGAATTTTCAAGTGAAGTATAATTAGACCATTTTTGAGTAAGGTGGCGCCATATTTGAGAAATAAGTCGCCATTGTAGTTTAAAAAATACTTTAGTGCCCATTAAAAATTCGTTGTTGTAAAACCATTCGAAAGAGTCTAACGTCTGCTAGATCTTTAAAGTATTTGGTGTATTAGAAAACTTACAAAATTATTAATATTTAGACATATTGTTTAAAAACGTGGGTGATTTATATAAGTTATATATCATATCTAAAGCTACTCGACCGATGCCTCCAAAATTAGATTTTTATTAAATTGTAATTCAGAGCTCTGAGGAAGGCTTAATAAAATAAAGTTGAAACGTAAGCCGATGAACTGGTTTAGTGTTCCTTTGTCATATCGCGGCTATCCTCTAAGTAAATAACTAGATACGACCGACAGATAATTTTAATATTTACAATACTCCAGTAAAACTAAATTAAGGTACATTAAATAATGCACATTGACTGCCATTTCTTATTTGTTTTGTGATACTTAACGTTTTTCTCTATAATAATGTTATTTGTATTGTCAAGGGTTATATCCCGAGTGCATCAAGTTTAATCGGTTAAACTGTATACGTCACATAATTTTAAAAATTTTGCTTAGCAAATGACTTGAGTGCATAATAATTTGATAAAATCCCGAGACCGTAGATAATAGAAATCGTTATAGACAATAAAATGCACAGTTTTTATTTTATTAATTTTTATTTATTTCATAACAATAATTATAAAGTACAAATAACATTGACAATTTGTTTTTTTCTTAATAAAGAGACAATTTAAATTAATTATTGTTCGTTGCGTTAGTACAATTGATAAAAAAATTACATTTTTGATATACAATTTGAGCCTGTTTTTCTTCATTAATGTTTTGAATAGTATGTTCTAATATTGCCTTAGAACTGCTTGGTTCATTTTGTGTTTCATTTGGATTACATCTTAATTTATTTATTTATCACGTTTAAATGATGTAGTCCATCTATTTGCAAATACGGTTTTATGGAATTTGCACTTCCGTGGCCGGTTATTTTGATAAGCTCTTGCTCCAGTGTTCCATTCTTTATTAAATTACTGACAGCTGTGGCTCGATTGGAATGATTAGTTATTTTTACAGTTCTTGTATCTAAACCGATTTTTGCGGCTGATTCCTTTTGTCCATTTGGACAGGTAATTTCTTCCAATCGGTGAATTTTTGTACCAATAGGAATTTTCGTAATTATTCCAGTACCTATTGCATGTCAGAAATAAACGATTTGTTGTAATATTGGAACCCCTCTTGGATAATAGTTGTTATATAGCCTTACAGGACACAGATCGGCACTAATTCCATTAGGCGTTAACCAATTAATATCGGCGCATTTCTTGTCACCTTGTGTGGTCTTACTGATCACAGGGTTATATTCTAATCGTCCTAAAATGGCAAAAAAGACTTAGTTGAACAGTTGCAAATAAAAAAGTGAGGCGTTTCTTAACTTTTGTCTGTCCTCTGTTATCAATTTCTTCTTTAAAGTGATTTGTTACGCAATTTGCGGCTTCTTCGTCTCTCCAAGCGAGCTCACCTGCGATAATACGGAAAAGTTGTTTGCAGTCCTTCAGGAGTGTTTTCATTCCAAAGCATTATCACTTTTTTATGATCTTCTGAATCTAACGCAACTGAAGAGGCTTTCCTTTTCGGGATATTTTTATGTAAATATCTTCTTTTAGCACTACGAGCATCCCTAGTGCACTTAAATTGATTATCCTTAAATGGATCAAAAATGACGTATTTTAAAGAATTTATTTTCTGAAGCATTTTTGCAGTTATGTTCCACATGGTTTTTATCACACTTTCCTTATAATCTTTACCATCACTCATATTGAAAGCTCAGTACCAACGCAATATGGTTGCAGTGGCTTCAAATTGGTATCCTGTTTCATTACAAAAATCAGTAAATTGGCCCCATACCGATTTGTGCGTTTTTGTTGTGTTAATAGGAACGCTTCTTAGGATTTTTTTGTCAACTTCGAAAAGTGAAACATTACCGAAACGAGTACTTTCTTTATTTACTTCCATTTGACGGTGTAGGTAAGTATAAATGACACTGACAATTCAAACTATCAGAATTGTTAAGTCGGTGAGTATCGCATAGCAACGAAAGGCCAAAGCTTATTTTACATATTAAAAATAAATGAAGAGGTAGGTGAAAAATAACCGATTATTTTTGCAAAATAATCACTTGTTTAAACAAGTCACGTAATACAAATTTCATGTTTCTTATTGGTTACATTTATAATGAAGGAAATAACCTCTCTTGTATTTGTCAATTCTCTGTCAGGTTGAGTATTTTCTGTAAAATGAGCTTAATCTTATCAAACTGTATTTTTTATATGTCAACAGAGTCTTTATTTCACCTTTAGTTAACTAACAAATATCGTAATTAAAATTAATATTGGTGATTACAAAATATCTAAACTTTTATCTCGTAACACTGTTCCCAGAATGTTGTTGAGAATCTTCCTCAAAACTGTATCTCAAAATTTAATATGATTTTAATCCCCATGAAAGAGTATACATTGTTCTTTTATATGGGGATATAGAAGTTTGCAACGTAAAGGGGATCTCTTCATCACCGGATACCTCGCTCCATAATAGGCTAAGCTTTTAAACAAAATGAAACAAAGTCGCGTAATTTAGCATCCCAGATCGGTAAATCGCCTAACAATAAACCTTCTCGCTTTATGTGATATGAGGCAGAATAATCTGAAAAAACATTCGATATTTCCATTATATAAATTGAACAAACCGTTTTATTCCAAATTGCAAATACAGAAATCACTTCCATGTGTTCACATTCAGCAAATACTATCCCAATAAAACAGGAAATTTTAACTGTTTTTACAGCAATTTTAATATGAGGTTAATATTGAAATTTAATTGGAACTAATTGCCTTTGTACTGAGTCATTTGTAATTACCGACTAACCGTAATTTCATGACATCTGGCACCTGCCGTATGCGTCTGTTGATTTAGAGTCGTTGAACGTTACCGTGTTGGCAGACTTGCTATCATCGTCCACACCCCCACATTATAATATTATATTAAGTTTAGCCAGATCACGTAGGTCCTTGTAATATCATAATTGCATAGCACGGACATAAACTTTGACGTGTGTTCTACCCTAATACATGTTGACGTTATGCTAATTTTCCCAATTATATTCAATAACCAACTGTATAATAAATAATTGTTGTTATGAGTTCAAACTAACCAACAGAAGAATGTGTCAAAATAAATATAAACAATAATTAGCTTGTAACAATTATGATAAACAAATACATCTATAAGTGGTGTTAAATAATTTATCCGTTCTAGTTAACACTAATTTTATCTTCAGCGGAAATCTGACACAACACGTATAACGCAAATTAAACTGAAAATTTCATTCACCTGTCACACAGACATAATCGAGCAATCACATTTTATAATCAAATTTATTTAGACCAATCAAAATTAAATTATGTAATAATTGTTGTCCTGAAAATTTTATCGATAATTGCACTAATGCAATTAACGATAATTTCATTCCTTCTGGAAAAAACCTTTAATTCATGAATAAAATAGGAGTATTTGACTCTGAAAGTGGTTCTCGGTCTAAGAAATTGTTTCGGAGTTAGACTTTCTTGTACTACCTACGTATGTATTCAGACCCTATGCATTTTTCCACAAATTGTGAAATCGACATTCAATTGCAAATACTACTTTATGGAATTGGATTTAGGGCAGGAATGCCCACCGAAGATGCTTATAGCCTTCTTAACATCTAACTTATACAATTCTCTGGATAAAAGTAAGTCTTCTCGATCCTGCTAAGGCATTATACACAGTTTGTCATAAAGAATTGTTGCATTGAGTTACTAAAAATCTGTCTTTCAAACCATGTTCAGCATGTCAAAATTGGAAATGACTTTAACTTCCCTAAATTTGTAAAGTATGGACTTCCACAGAGTACTGTGCTGGGTCCCATATTATTGACGATTTATATGAATGATATTCTTCGGTTACATATTTCTAATGTTTGGCCAAATTTAAAGAATATGCTGATTTAAAAAATAATAAAAAGAATGTTTTGACTAATTTATTTACAATTAATTATCAATAACAAAATACTTTTGCGATTACCAAATTTTGGACATTTAAAAATTTTTAACAGCACCGTGATATCAGAGTCTGAAAGTATAAAATATTTAGGTATTATTATCGATAGATAGATGCGCTGGAACTTACAAACAAAAAGTTTAGTTAGAAAGTTAGAAGGATTATTATCAAAATTTAAATATTTCAAAAATACTCTAGATCAAAATCATCTTGACTTTATATTATGAGTCCTCAGTGTGTAGTCTCAGCTAACGTATGGTATAATAAGATGGAGGGGTATGGTTCATGTTTGCCTTAAAAATTTATATACGTTTTAAAAATGGATACTGAAGATAATATATGATAAGGACAAAACTTATACTACTGAAAATTTATTTCGAGAAGCAGAATTATTTATTTAATTGAAGACAACTTTTTTTGTTTAAACATTATAATAAAACAACAAAAAAATAAAATGGAACACAAATACAAAACACGAAATAAAGAAATTACCAAGACAATGGAACAAAAATCGTATAATTACCTGTGCCCAACTATCTATGACATGAACAAATTCCTCAATAAATTAAGAGCATAAGTAAAAAAGAAACTAAAATCTTGACTTCTAGAAACACCCAGAATCCACAATACAGTGTGGGCCAGATTTTAATCAGAAAACTTAAAGAGTCAATAGATTATGCCAAAATAAGATGGATTTGTCATATAAACTTATAGCTAAATATGCTTAGTTTTTGAGATAAAGGGCGTTGAAGTTTTAATTTATTTTTAGTTTTTCCCACATTTGAAATAATTGAAATATTATTATGAAATTCGGAAGGTGAACGTTGCGTACACCAATACACCTCACCATAGTTTTCATCCCTCCATTCCAATCAGTGGCGTGACGGTGTGGGGGTGTCGAAAATATTCTTCCCCTCTGACCTAAGCTATTTTTCTTTCTTTGTCGACATTTACTATAATTAGTATACAAAAAAAGTTTTCTTATAATTCTTTGACAGGATGCAAGGTTGAGTTAAAACTTATTTCAAAATCATTCATCCCCTACTTATCAATTAGCTGTTAATTAAGAACCGTAAAAAAAAAGAAAGATAAGAAAAAATTAATCAAATTTTAAACCTGTATATGTACAGTGTCTTAGCTTTTGGATAGAATAGTGAATCTCATGTTTGGCAGGTGAAGGCAAGGCAACGGCAATTGACTTGCTCTTATCTATTTGATTGTGGCATAGGACGCGATCGGGGGTGCGCATGTGGGGTTGATACCGCGATTATTTAAAGGCGGTGAAACTATATGTACATGCTTGAGTTGAAGTATTATAAAAAACTGGTGACCGCGTGATAATTAGCTTCAACTGCTTGATTATATCCGTTCGTTTGGTAACTGTTTTCTGATTTTATTTATTTGTTCAGTTTTATTATAATTGCTACTTTGTTAATACCTGCTTATATTATGTATCTTTAAAAAAAAATGCACATCACAAACAAGCATAATTTACTGCTTCTGTGATTTATTATTTATCTGCTTTTATTTTTATCACTCATTTTCTAAAATTGCAGTAATGCATATTATAATTTTTGTATTTTTATTTAACACTGACGTAGTTTTCCACGAAACACCAAAATGCTATATACTGCACTTGACGCGCGTTTCGCCAACCAAGTTGGCATCATCTGGAGATGATTAAAACTAAACTTATTCTAACAATCTACCCTATTTATACCTAAACTATTGTCATGGTTCACCAAACCGTCACAGTTCGGTGAACCGTGACCCACTAACCAATAAAGCGGGCTATTTGGGATAGACCCTCTGTCACTATTCATACTATTTTTACACTTTATGATTTCCAAACTTTCAAATGCATCCAGCTGTCTCGTATTTGTTACATTCCTAATTAATCTTAAATTGCTAATATCTATTTTATCGTTTTTCTCAAACGCATGTTGGGCAACAGTAGACTTATCTGTTCTACCATATTTGAGATGGGCCATGTGCTCTTTGAATCTAGTTTGAATTGATCGTCTAGTCTATCTAACATATTTTTGATTACAGTTCTTACAGCTAATTTCGTAAATCCCCGACTTTTCCTTTGTTTCAATTTTGTCTATATCTAAAAATGGTAGTAGTCCAAAGTTTTCAGTTTCATATGTAAATTTAACTATAATATTGGTTGCACATATTACAGATCATGCAACCAAGATCTATGCGGGAAATCGGGATTTGTCATATATGTTTTATGGACAATTTAGCACGTAATCCGCTGCGCCGCATTTCGTTTTACTTTATGACCGCGTGTAGTTGTCTCTGATAGAGTTAGTTACTTTCGCCAAAGTTTACTAAATTACCTTCGCGAAACAGTATTGTGTACAGTAAAAAAATTTTAAATCATTTTAACACTCGCCAGTGTATATATAATACACAGTGATCAGTGTTATATTTGTTTTTATAATATTACTATTGTAGGAAAGGTAATTTAATACAAAAAATATTACATATTAACATGTAATCGAATTTATGAGAATTATATAAGAAACTTATGATACAATGTAGAAAAAAATTAACACGTAATGTTGATTTAGGGCCGACTCAAGAGACCCTACCTCTTTTTCTACTTATATTAGTGTACATTTTTGACGCCAGAATTTGTAACTTTTACACTTAAATTACGTGTTTAATATTATTTCAAATAATTTAGTTAACATACCACTTATAACGTGATAAAAACTACACTGCAGATCTTTACTATTAGAAGACTGAATATTTGTTAAAAATCACAGAAATAATTACAGTCAAAGGATTCAAAAACCAAGTTTTGCATCTACATTATGCATAGACCAAGTTTTGCATCTTCCTTATGCAAAGACCAAGTTTTGCAAATAAAATGTGCAAATATCAGTAAATGAGTAAAACAACTTTAATTAGTTATTTGTTCATTAAAAAAAGGTGCAACAATCTGCCCAAAAGTGTGTTGCAATATGATGCGGCACACTTTTGATACTTTGTAATATATTTGGAAAATATCTACATTTAATAATATAAACCACGTAATTTAGGAAGGTGTAAAATGAAGCTGTAATGGAAAAAAATATTTACTAGTTATTTATAAACATTTTATTTATTAAAAGTATTCATATTTATCAATTCAAATTTGTCGAGACCTGGTTGATTTTAAATTTAGTAAACACTTACAACACGTGCTGGCCCACGTGGTACAAAAAACTGCACCATGATTGGTTAATAGCAAATACCCAGTTATGCATCTGACCGAGGCAAACAAATACCGAGTTTTGCATCTGAGTTAGATTTGGACACCTACTTGACAATGCAAAATACTAACATATGCACCTTATTGGCTAAATAATCTTGTAAAGAAATCATTCTTATTATTTGAATAACAAAACCTGTTTTTTTAAATTTTTGCAAAAACTGAGTTTTGCATAGGGTACACATACGTATAGACCAAATGGCTCAAATTTAACAGCCACAATTGTAGAACGAATATTAGTTGTGACGATGCTAATGCATTCTGAATAATACTTCGTATCAAGCGGTATGTATTTCATTATTCATTTTATACTTTTGCTTTTATTTGTCTACGCATTATGTCCTTTTGTCAACCATATGATGTAGTACCGGTCCTGGATTCCGGTCTTGTTTCTTGTCCCTGATAATAAGTATATTCTTCTTATATAATATATGAATCAAACAACATGTTTACAAGAAAATTACTTCCATTTTTAAGTTCGGAATGTTACGATGCAATTATTTTTCCTCATCACATAGGTTTAATAAGTTCGATTAAAATAGACACGAATATAAAATCCTTAGAAGCCCGTATTTTAAATGCTCATCAATGCTGCACATTTTCCAATAGCATTTTATTTTCGGAAAAAGATATATCTGTACGATAAATTCATGTTGACCCCTTAGTGATCGATGGATCGCTTAAATAATCTGATGCAAATGGTTTCAGATGGAAAAGATGCAAATATTTATATATCTTCTCAAAGTAAATTTGATGCGAGGGTAGTTTGTGGTAAAAGGTCTCTAGGCATAGCCTATACAAACAGATTTGGCAAAGTTTCCAGCATAATTTACCTTTCTATCTCTCAATAAAAAAAAATATAACCAAAAGAAAAAGTAATTAGCTAAATTTTGTATTACCATCTGTTAATTTTTAGTTTCTTTTCCTAAATTCTGGTTTATAGTTAAAATCACAAGAACATAGATAAAATTAATGTCTAAAGTAATATGAGGTTAAAATTTCATGTAGGCGCAAAATCGTCAACAGTAAATTATACATGTTTTTTTGTTATATCAGATTATTAAAATTTTTTTGGTAAAGAGCAGGATGCGTTCCACGACCGTGTTTTCTTACCAAAACACTACATAGGTCAAGCTCGTGCAGTCCCTAGATACAGAATTTGACTTACTGCCGTAAATTTTTACCGATACTCTCGCCACATTAAACTTTAAGTAGTCATTTTTCAGAAATCATTTACATGTTAATTTTATGTAAAATTTTATAGTAATATTTTTTTCATTCCTCCATTTTTGAGATAATCGCGGTTAAAATGAGGGTTCAATACATTTTAATCGTATAGTATTTTAATCGAAAAACGTGTGACAAAAAACAAAGAAGTTATATTTTTACACTTACCAAATTTGGAGGTGACGTCACACTACATGTTTCCTTATAACTCGAGAACTGCTGGAGATATCTATGCCGTTCTTGTTCCTAAATTTTTGTTCATAGATAGAATCTAAACCCCCAAATCTATATACTTAAATGTTTTCTTTTATATATAGAAAAATTACCTTTATTAGATACTTATATATAATAATTTTATACAGTGTGTCCCAACTAAAAGTAGGCACCTAAATAACTTTGGAGATAATTTTTTTTTTAAATTAGTGAAACACGTCGACCTTGTTTCAAGGGGGACATATTTTAATGTAATACTTGTATACCTATCATCATCCCTCTACCCTACACGGCCACCCCCTCAAAAAATTCAAATGGCAAAGGGGGGTTGAGTGATAATTCTTTTGAAAGGTCTTTCAATTCTCTACATAACTGTGTATTTTTTAAACTTTTATAGATTAGTTCCTGAGAAATAATTGTTTCATTATTTTAGGTTCGGGAAATAAAAATAAAAGAAGCAGTTTAAATTATCGTATGTATTGTTCAAAATGACCCTCACCGACTTCCATAGAGTAGTATAATCTGACATTCTGTACGAACATTTTTGAACACATCTGGAGTCAATAAATGGCATTCTCAAAGAATTCTTTCACGTAACTCCTCAAGAGATGGGGGGTTTTGTTGCAAATACCTTCGATTTCAAATGTCCCCACGGAAAGAAATCAAGGGAGTTAAATCGGGTGACTTAGCGGGCCACTCCACAGGACCTCTTCTTCCAATCCATCGCTCAGGAAACCGATTATTCCAATACCTACAATTGTGCCTGTTTACCTCCCCATTTAACTGAAATGTCGATTCATCAGAAAAACACGTATTGTACAGTAGATGGGCATTACCGTTTAATTGTTCACTAAAAATCTCACAGATCGGAATCATCTTCGTTTAATTCGTGTACCAATTTAAGTTAAAATTTGTGGGCCTTTACAATTCGATGAACACTACTTCGTGACACACCGGAAGCCTCTTGCTACTTTCCTGATCGATTGAGTATTATCCATCTGCAAATGACCCAGAACTGCCACCTCGACTGCTTCATTCCTAACCGGTCCTTGAGGTTCATGCTTTTTGTTTCCTACAGAACCTGTTTCCATAAATTTTGTCAATAATTGTAAAACACACTGAGAACCAATCCTTCTATCTGGGTGATTTTTATTGAATATGCGCTCCGTAGCTCTAGCACAATTATCGTATTTAAAATAAATGCTGACAATTTCTATTCTCTCCTGAAAGGTATAAACCATTTTGAGAACTCACTCTTAATGTTCAAGGACTATCAAATTCTTATGAGTCTTTTATTATTCTAAAACTAAACGGACAAGGAAAGTGTTTTTTGTCGAAAAAACTTGTGTTGATTTGAGAGAATTAAAAAATGTAGTTTTTTTATAAATTCCAATACCCAGTGCTGTGTATTTTAGATTTTTTAAACGATTTCGGTTGTGTGTAATCATCAAAAATAAAATTTATTTTCCTTAAGAACAAATCGATAAAAGTTTTAAAAAATACACAGTTATGTAGGGAATTGAAAGACCTTTCAAATGATGTATCACTCGATCACCCTTGCCATTTGAATTTCTTGAGGGGTGGCCGTGTAGGGTAGAGGGATGATGATAGGTATACAAGTATTACATTAAAATATGTCCCCCTAAGAAACAAGGTCGACTTGTTTCACCAATTTAAAAAAAAATTTTATCTCCAAAGTAATTCAGGATACCTCCTTTTAGTTGGGACACCCTGTATACACACTATGTGTATGTACTTTTAGAAAAAAATATTTGTGAATGTCACTTTATTCTTTTCAAATAAGAAGTGTGAGTTTGCAATTCAAATCTATTTAAATAATAATATTTGCTAAAAATGAGTTTCGCCCAAAAATGGGATAATTGACAACTTTGTGTCTGATGATTTTCAGTAGCACCCAGTAGGCTTACACAAAGTCCACGATGAAGAATATCGTCGTTAGTGCCCCAAAATAATATAAAAAATGAGAGAAATCGTTTAAAACCCAGGATCCCTGTTATTACCGTGCCATATATACGCTACACGTATTATTTTTTATTGCCTTTGTATATTTATTTTTAATATTATTATTTTTTTAATTACTCACATCAAAAAGATCCACGCATGCAAAACGCAACTTGTTTTCGAAAACTCCTTTGGATTCCACCTTTAACTACACTTTTCTACATTTTTCCGTTTCTTGGAACTTGGACAACAATTTTTTCTGGCGTTTTTATTGAAGTATTTTCACATATCGGTATGATGCACCAGTAATATGATGTTAAGTTAGAAGAATTGATTATTATAATTACTTCACTTAAGATTTCATAACACAAATCATAAATAACACGACTTGTTTACGTTTAACAACGTACTTTTGCCTGCTTTCTGCACTAGCAGCACTCGAGTCCTGTGACGTCACCGCATCGACTTGCCTGACCGGCCGTGGTTGCGCGTGAAATAGACTAAATCAAACTTTAATGTTGATTAACTTTTGTAAAGAGAAAATAAGAAAAATCCTTTACACACTGTATTTTGTATTAAGTAAAGGTTCCCAAAAATGCCAAATTGTATTTTGTGCATGGGGCCTATTATCTTACCTTGTGATTATTTTAGCGAGTTCGATAACAATCAAATTTAATACCAAAATCTGCTAATATTAACATGTTCACTGCGGTACCGTTTTTTATCAACTATTTGGCGAAATGAATCATATGTGTCTCGTTAAGAACTTTCCTATTTGGCGGAATGAGTCATACATGTATTGTTGTCAATGTTGTCATGAGTTATGATTTATGACATTATTTAACGTCAGGGACTCTATAGGGGGCAACAATCTTAGCGTGAACTCCCTCTCCTGTGGTAACTAAAAATTGGTCTGTGACAGTTGGTTGATCCACTCAATAGTGTGGAAAATATACAACTTCTAACAAAAAAAAAATAGAAATTATCGTATCCGTACAAAATTTTATTTGCGTGAAATTATACACTACGTAGAGACAGCGCGACACGAGAAAAAATATGACTTGTAACACAGTTAACATGTTAATGCACCTACTAAAACATTTGCCACCTTCCAGTCGCAAACACTGGTAGTTTCATCCACGCTAATTCAAGACGTATTTATTTGTCTTTCAGTTCAGAATATTTGTTTTGTTTAATACTGTCACATCTCTGTGATAAATATTTTTTCTTATTGCCATTTCTGTTGACACCTGAACTCCTGACCATTGCTATACTGCCCTGTGATATACTTTTGCAAAAATTGAACGAGACATGTTAAAAAGTTATCTTCGAATGTCTTTAATTTCGCATTGTTTACATATGTCCGTGTTATTCACATAGACGATTTATAAATACTACGTATTTAGAGTGTGTTCTAATGACTTCGAAGTCATTGGTATATTCACTTTCAACATGGGGCAGTGGGCGTAAACGTGAGCCAAAAACCGCGATCCGCGTATATCTGTTTATGAATTGCTATTAGACACTCGACAATAACCAGCCCAGTCGGTCAGTAAGTAATTGTTGTTGATAGCTGCAAGCTGTCCGGTTATCTGATAAAAGCCGTTAATATTTTGTTGTCATTTCTATAAAGGAAACATATCCGGTGCATATTACATAAGAATATTTCATCATTTCATATTGTTTGAGAGTGTTTCATTAGGTGTTGACAATATAATTATATTTACGTAAAGTCGTTTCTGGAATTTGTCGCTACCTGCCACTCTCTAATAATATAATATATTAAAGTGAAAGAGAAGTGAATATGTTTAACATTGCTATCTCCATTCATTTTATATAAGTACATAAAAAATTCTAGCATATGCGGGCGGTATTATATAAATACATTTTTTGTGTGATATACAATGCACCGCACGCCTATGCCAGGGAACTATGCACGACTGAAGAACAACAAAAGGTCGCTCTGCGAGCCCAGGTAAACAATTTTTATTTGCTCATATGAAATGAATGGAATATGGATTAGAAAATCTTTTATCAAAGAAAATTTCTTTTAGTTTTGAGAAAGGAATCGGAGAGTATTCCGAAACGTCAACTTTTAATTATATAAAATATTTGACATTTGAGTTTTATTTTAAGATTAAAATTTTTTTATCTGTGATGCATTTTGATAGGAAAAAAACATTTTTCAAAAACCAACCTGTGACTAATCCTTTTGGCGCAGAGATGAGAAGACATTATAGGAAGCCACGAATAAATAACTAAAGACAATATCAGAGTGCTATTCAATGGGAAATAATTTGAAAAAAAATGTTTAAAAGTCTTTTTGTTTGTAGAACTTATATTTCTGGAGAAAGACCAGTACGAAACATTTCGAGAACCTTGTGTATAAAAATATCACCTAATGCTTTAAATTAAAGTAAAATCTTTCCCAGTTCTGTTGAAATGGAACATTGAAGAAAGTAAGTACAGTTTAACTTAATTTTTAATTATTTAGAAAGCTCTTTTCATTTTACAAGTAATAATTTTAGTTAATACAGCATAGTGTTTGTACCAAAAGGAGCTGAAACTTGCTTGAGGTAATGTGTATCTTATTTCAAACAGAATAATAATTACTTTCCACGTCTGTGAAAATGGAAATAAATTTAAAGTAGAAACGCTTTACTTTTTTTAACATTTCTGAAATAACAGTAAAAGAATTTAATAAGACATTACATCACTGCATCCTGAGAGATTACATTACCTGAATAATAAAATTGTTGCTTGTTGCAACTTTCGAGAAGTTATAGTTTAACTTTCTGTATTTGCTTCTAATAAATATTTCACAAGCTAATCGACGTAAATGTTTCGAGTTCGTGTAGACTATGAAAACTGGGAATTGCAGATGCATTCTGTTTAAAAACTAATTAGATATTTGGGTGTTGAGAGAGTTGGTTTTTAAGATGAAAATAATTGCTTTTCAATGTACAATTTTGGTTGGTTCTTAAAAAAACAAATAAACTTCAATGACTAGTAAACTGGTGTTCAGTTTATAAAAATATGTTGTGTTAGTGGATTTTATCTTTTTTTTAACATATGATTTATCGCTTCATATAAAAATTGAGGTGTAGCTGCTATACAACTTTCTTTTACTAGTTTTCGACAAAATATTTTCACTTCAAGAATATGTTACAAATATTATATAAATGTTTTTTTCTTCACATTTTCTATAAAACCGTTAAAATTTTTGAAAATATGAAAAACGTATAAAACATTACTTTTGGTTGAATCGGTTTCAACCCAAATCTAATCTAATCAGTTTTGGTTAATGTTGAAAGGCTAAATTATTACGAAATTTCAGACGGTAGCCTAAATAATTCGGCGATAGAGTGCAAGTCGACAATGCACAAAATAAAAGACCGACATTAATGCATCTTCTGGCATCAGAGGACACAAAACACGTAACTTCATTAACATCTTGAAAACAAAATTTTCGTGATTTTTTCGATATCAATTATTTAATGTCATCTTACAGAAAACAGAAATGGTCAATAATTTTAAAACCGCAGTATACAGTTATGCCTTTTCCTAAGCGGAATAGCAAAGTTCTCTTATTTTAATTTTTCATTCATGCAGCCTTATATCTGCTCTTTTATTCTTTACACTTCTTTTGCTTCACTCATGTCCATATAGAGTTATACATTTTTTATTTTTAAGCTTATTAATTCACTCTTCCCTATCGTATAAATTAGTTTTGTGAATCGACCCACGTTCATTATTTCCACATTATCAAGCCAAATGCAACGTTTCCCTATTAAACTGATCTATACTCTCATTTGTTTCACACTCATTCATCATCCAACCGATCCTACTATCGTTGTATATAAATCCATTCACTCACTCTAAATGTTAGTCATGTATATTATAGTCTCATTATTTTCTCTATGAAACAAGAAATTGCGAAAAACCAAGAAACAAACCCACACAATTCTTAACGATGTGTTCATTTACAGCTGAAAATATTGAAAACTGGTGTGAACTTTACATTTTATGGTTAAAATCAAACACTACTCAGTTTTGTAAAAATAATTTGTAAAAACTACACCAGTTTTTCAAGTAAATATTGCCATTTTTTAGATTAGAAACATTCTTAAATACCAGATTCTCGTATAGTAGGAGAAATCGCTTTAGTGACGGGACGTGCGGGGTAGGACGCTACAGAACGCAGAGCCGGATTTATCTGTATTGCTTGCTCGTTTACTTTTCCAATTGTAGGTTTTTGTGCTCAGTATAGCTAGCAACAATTTACCAATTGTAGAAAAAAATATTAACTTGAAATAAAAGTATTGAATTCAAAGTATTGACTACACATACAGTAGTTACAGTATTCAAATACGCTTAATATAATCGTTACTACTTAGCAAGATCCGCGAGAAGGTATGAGTATTTCTTGCCAGGAAAGGATGGGGTATGGAATATTAGTATAGAATAAAGAAATTATTTAAAAAGTAACAAGAAATCTTTAAAAACAAAATAAGAACAAAAAAATATACTCTCAAAATAGTAACACAAACAAATATTTTTCTCAATGAATAAACTAAAAATAACTTCTAATACTAAAGTTACTACTATAATAATTAAAACAGAAAAACGTATTTTTGTCAAAATGAAAGAAAATAATATTAATAAATAATAACATCCTGGAAAAGAATATTTCTCAAGCACTGAACTATGAAAGCACAAAAACGGAAATAAATAATACAGTTGATATCACAAAATTCACTTCTTCACTTCACATCACTTCAGTTTACCTCACCTCATATCGCTTCTTCCTCTGGATCCTCGCCCTTCTAACCCTCTTCTTAATTTTTAGATGAACTACTGTCCCTCATTCAAATTTATAATACATTTATTTCCACCATTTATATGACATTCAGCAAATTTTAAACAATCATCCTCAATTGTAATTACTTTCCTAATTCTTTTTTTTCCAAATCTTCATTGTTAATTTTCGACACTTAATTTTGAATAAACTCTACGATTTTGTTTATGAAATTTCGGAAAAGTATTTCATTTTCTGACGTTTTTCTTCAATTTACACCTAAGTTAAATATTTACTAGTAAGCTCCATTTCAATCAATTTATGGATGATAATATTGCATCAAATGAAGATATATTTAAATCGGTCAGGCACTATTATACTAGTAGTAGTAGTAGTAGCTACTTATTTTACTAGGCAAGTAGGCCACAATGGGCCCTTTTACCTAAGCACCTACAGTTTAGCGTGGACTCCGAACCACGGTCCTCGACTGTCAACTAATCCACCGCCTGGGCCTGCCCGCCTGCACCGCTAGCAGAGTGGCAAACCTCCTGGGTAGGTCTCTTCGACCCTCCACCCAGGCCTGCCTCTCCGCATGCATCATGCTAGCGGCCTTCCCGGGATTGTCTGTTGACAGCCTACCGACTGTTAGACGAGCTATCGTTCATCCATCTAATTGCACTATTATACTATATTATTTAGTTACCTCTTGACTAGGTTTAATATTTAATGTCTTGGTTTTACAGCCACATCTTACTTATAAAGATTCCTTATTTTATCTGTTTTTACTTTATCATAGTGACTAAATTAAGATCTTATTGTACACATACACTTAATCATTGTGATTGTCATATATACATTTATATGTAACATTTTATTTTATTTTATACATTTTACATATTTTTGACATGTCAAAGCACTACGGTGCATTTCATGACTAATAAAATCTATCTATCTATCTACCTTTCTTTCTGTCTGTCTGTCTAGCTCTGCCTGACTGTCTGTCTGTCTGCGTATCTATACATTTAACTGAGAACCTTCATAAATATTTACATGGCTAATAACATTTCTGAATGTGTTTAAATAATTCAAACGTTATCTTTTCATTAATTAAAGTAGGCCTATATCCGCTACCAAAGCCAATCACTGACACCAGGAGAAGAGCTGCCTCCAAAATTTTACCGAACCTCTTCTCTATCGAAGCATAGGGATTTTCTACTTGCCTAACATCTAATAAACAAGAGACCGACTGCTTTACATCCCCTCCGAAGGATGGTATGTCACCTACACAATCCTCGCCTAAGATTGCATAGCTTGTGCGTATACGCTGATATCGGATCAGTGGAGTAGTACTGGCTCGAAGGAGTAGTACCGGCTCGATGGAATAGTACCGGGTCGATGGAGTAGTTGACTGCAGCGCGCAATGGCTAGTGTGACTAGATAATCTCTTCATCGTAGCTGTGGGTTCGAATCCCGCAACCGGCACTGGTAATGTCGGTAGGAACGGTTGTGTGTCCGCGTTTTTTCATAAGTGTAGCCCTCGCCCATGCAGCTTCGGATTTGGATTCGCGGGTTGTCTAATTTCTGTGGTATTTATTGATTTATTTATATATAAACCGAGAGAAGACGGGACGAGATCGCTGAGATTTACTTGGGATATAATCCAAATTACTGACTGCGACTACAGTTGCTTAACGATTTGTATACGACTATGTTAAGTTTAATCTACATTCGTTTCTCAAACGTTGTTCCCATATAAAAAAATACGACATATGAGTAGATTACCTCTCTAACCATACGCCTCTCACACCATTTATAGCTAGCTAAAATCTACTAGTTAATTTTAAAAATTTAGATTCTTTTCAAAATAAAGATTCATTTAATCCGAATCTATTACATCAATTATTTATCCTTGCAACTAATAGTATCAGACTTAACGTGACTTCTGATGTCCCGCAAGGTTTAGTCCATCGACCAGTTCGCTTTTTAAATTAAATTAACGATCTACCCCTTTCAGCAAATGGTACTGCTTCAAACATTCTATTTGATAATGACACAATTCCTATTTAACTTAATATCAATTTAAGACTAAGAAATGGTTTTTAGCCCTAATATATAAGTATCGTCTATATAAATAATCTAGAATTTAGTAATTTCCTCGATGTTTCTTTATACTACAAAAGTCTGTGAAAAATGTACATAGAAACATTTTATTTTTGACATCAAATTTCAATAGTATAATTATTGCATTAATGTAATGCTATTGTGTTTTCTATACAAAGAGAATAATATGAGTAACTGCATGTCTGATATTTTGAGATGGTTGGAAATTCAAATATATCAAGTTAAAAACCTTAATAGTCATATTTTACTCTAATATTAAAATAATATAGGGTGTTTCAAAAAAGCTTGTGCCATCGGTTAAGCGGAGATTTCTCACTCAAAAATAAGACAAATTGTTGCTCTCAACATAGGTCAAGAAACGATTCGTCATTGAGATACAGGGTGTTAAAATTTTCTTAGTTTTTCAATTTTCTCAAAATATCCTCGAAACGATTTTTGAATGATAAAATGTGAAAAGTACTTAAAAGAGGTACTACATATTTTAGTATTAAAATTGTGTGGACAGCTTCATCAGAGTTCTGCGTACGGGCTTGCAATTTAATACTTTTGTTAAAATAATATATATTATACGCCACTGATTTTTTTACTTTTTGATTTGCACCGTTATGTAGACAGGTAGATGCCTAAAAAAGTTACCATTTGATATTTTTTCGTTTTCGATTTCGATTTTATTTAAAATGTTATTAAGTACCCTACATACTTAATAACATTGCAATTATCTCTAAAACGAATGTTTTTTTTGAAACACCCTGATAGACATGTCACTAAATGTTATGCAATTCACTCATACTAAACAGGAAACCGAACAATTTGGATATCAGATATTTAAAATTCACTGCTTTGTGCTATATCAATTTTGATAACGCTCCACCTCAAGAGATTTAATTTCTTACAAAAATATTTTTTAAACCTAGAATTAAAAAGTTTCTTAATATTCTAAATCTGAATCTTCGTTTTGTTATTATATTATTCTAGTTTGTGTAAAAATTTTTTGTATATACTCGTATATATAGGTAGCACCAATAAATAATCGTGCCTAATATTCGGATTCATATCATCCAATTGTAACAGTCACATGAGTAGGTATCACCCTCGAAAATACATAAAAAAAGGAATTGTTAAAAAGTATGTGTATTTTAAAATTTTCTAACCTCTAATATCTTGCACACTGAATAATGTTAGAGCTGATTATTCTTGTGTATTTGGCTATTAATTTTTTAAATTTGCACATATTATTCATAACAAATATAATGTAAGCCTTAACTACATGAAACTTGTCAAGGGGGAAGAACTGTACATGATGCTGCAATTTACGATTAATAAAAGTAATTAGCACCGATCCGCCCCTACAATTTAGAAGTAGGCTCACCCTAATGTTTTATTTTCTGTGTACAGCTCAAATATTTTTAGTCTAATGCAAACGTAAAGGATGCACAAATGGCGTACCTTTATTAAATATTTTCAGTAAATATTTACACACCTTCAAGATATGTTTCATAAATGTCATTTTTACTCGAATGACTGGCATGATAATACAGTCCAGTCGGCGAAAGAAGGCCCGCGCGACTAGGACAGCATAAGTTGCCAACTTTCTGCGAAACTATATATTAAGTATATAATCCTAATGAGTAGGTGCGGATACAATCGCAAAAATTTGCCATGCACTAATTAATTTATTTCATTTACGCTTAATTGTGAATGGAATGCAGAAATCACATTTTTTCCGCGGGTGTTCTTCCCGACCAGACAGTAGTAAGTATGTACGTATATTAAAGGACAACTATCCTTTATATAAAATCAAGCCCGGCATACTTCTTTGGCCGGCGCCAATTCTCAGTCAATTTTTTTACAGCAATAATTGATACAAATAAATACATATATATATTTATATATATAGGTATATCTATGAGGCGCCGTTTAAGACAATATTGTTAGAAATTTATATAATATTTTCTGATATATATATATAAATATATATATATATATATATATATATATATATATATATATATATATATATATATATATATATATATATGTATATATATATATTTGCAAATCTTTATAAATAGTTTTAAAGAATACATACATTTATCGATGAAAAATATATATTTCAGTAAAAACAATAATTATGTCTTAAACGGCGCCTCATATATATCAATGATGTAACGCACACATGTAGAAATGAGTTTTTTGGGCAAAAATGACAAATACACTAAATAATTGTTGCAAGTGTTTGCACTTGTTTAGTGTATTTAACTCATTTTTGCCAATAAATGCACTTACCTAATGTGTGCGCTATACCATCGATATTTGGTATGTGATATTAAATAATATTAAATAAAAACATTTTCTTTCATAAGCAGAAATTCTTGAAATATTATATTGGTGAAGGCAGACCACCAAACTGCCCGATTTATATATATTCGTCTTTTGTATCAAATTAACAACAATATTTCGATACATATTTTAGGGTTAGGCAAGACTGCAAATTTTTAGCTTTGAAACATTTTCTGAGAATGTTTCCGGAAACATTCCCTGAAGTTCTTTTTTAAGAGACTTTTCATCAAATTAAAGGTCTGTATACGAATTTATCGAAATCCACTTTTTCAGAGTTCCAGGAAACGGGAAGTTTTTAAAAATATACCCAAATACCAAAAAGTTTCCAGCTTTGCCCACCCTGCGTTGATCAAAAAATAAAATCGAAACTTTTTAATTCAAGTTATTGAGAACGCCCAAATTCAAGATTTCTTATGACCCTGGTACGCAGCAGGCATCAAGGTACCTATTAAAAAAGAAGAGTGTAAAGTTTAATATAAATATTGTTCCCTGGAAAGTTGGAGAGTTTTCTATATTTCATGAGCTCAGAGGGCAGACGGAAAAATTTTCACTATGATTTACTTTTAGATGCTGTCAATCGGCACTTACATCATATCTCTACGCGCCTCTTTTGTAAGATATGGGCAAATTTTTAAATCTCTGACAAGAAACTGTTAACAACATTAATAGTTTTGATAGCAATATGTTACTATTCTCAAGATCAAGAATAAACAAATATCATTGTTTCATTGCTGAAAAGAGGAAGGAACATGCTTGAAAAGTACAATCAATCAATTAATATGTATGTGTATGAAGGAAGTAGCGTTCAATCAACAACTCCTATGGTTCAGCCCAAATAGCATAAGCAGAAGTTCAAACAGAATCGTCATCTTGAAGATCCAGTTGTATTTCGATTGGTAATAATAATGCTGTTCTTGTGGTAGTAATTTCTTCTACCGATGCGTCATAAGCAATTGCCGAAATCTGACATATTGAAGATCTATTGCGATTCTCGATATATTGTTTAAGGCTACATATCAAGCACGAATATTGTCAAATTAGTCCAGAAATGCTGCACAGCGTTCGACAACATTTTGAATCAAGTATTTATTATTGTATGGAAGATTGTGGGGTACATTTCGAACATTTAATCAACTGTATTCTACTTTATTAAGTACTAAATCTTAAGAACGAAATTTTTAGGGAACTAATTATGTATTCCCCGTTTAGGGGTTAAATTTAAGCATAAGGTCCTATTACTTCCTCTCCCCTCAAAGTGAGGAAGTTATGTATTCGTGAACAAAATTTTCAAAAATTTGTATTGCATTTATGGACGAATCTCGGTGAATTATGACGATACACAAAATATCAGACAGAAAAAAATTTCTGTCTGGTTTGCGATAACAGCTACAGTTTTTGAGATAAAGCCTTCAAATTTGGTACACACATTCTAGAGGTCAAGGAAGAGATTGAGTTCGTTGATGAGCAAAATCGGTCCCTATATCTAAAAAAAAATATTAGTGACATTCCACCAATGTGACTTTTTTTGAAACGTCAAAATGTGACTTTTTTGAAACATCAAAGATACTTTTTTTGAAACGTCAAAATGTGACTCTTTTGAAACGTCACAAAATGTGACTTTTTTGAAACGTCAAAAATTACTTTTATTATAAACTCCACCACACGTCGAGTTTTAGTATGGTGAGGAAGTTCTCATCCCCAAGTAATTGGCAGCGGTTTTTTCAATGCAATACGTATTTATAAATGAATGTTCGATAGTCAAATGCAGTTTTCTTCTACTTGTGTATACTACTTTTCTCATTACATATTATGGGTAGATCTCAAGACACTTGAGCATGTATAGTGTGCGAAACCGATATAGTGACGTGACGTGCGGGTTAAGGCGCGACATGAGTGCGGGAAATATATAACACATCACATCTTCTGTCTTTTATACCGCTTACATTAAAGCGAGAACGATGATTGTTGTTTTTGTTGGCACGCGACCGAGGCGAAGTTTAACTTACATGCTTTGATACTTCAGGGCCGCACTTAATTTTGTTACCGATTCGTTCTAGCAGTGTTGATATATTGTAAGTATAATATTATAAGAAATATAATAATTATTTAGTATCTGTTTATTTGCGGCGTGTTTTTGAAAATAATTTAAGAAGGTTATCGTGTTGCAGTGAGTTGTGTAATAGTGTAATATAAGTAATAATTATTTTATGTCTGTTTATTTGCTGGTGGATTTTTGAAAATAGTTTATGAAGGTATTTAATGTAAAAATGTTTTAACTGTGGGAGGCCTCTACATCTACATTTTATTGTGTTTGTGAAAATGAAAGTGATAGTGATTACAGTGTTAAAGAAAATCAAAGTTCATTAGTGTTTTCGGTAAGAAAAAATCGGCTACATTTGACGAGCAAGCGAAACAAATTTGCCTTAATGTTTACAATAATCTTTTGAAGCGACGCGACGCGCTAATGACCCTAATTTGTATGATTTAGATGTACTAGGTGAAACAGCGTCTTGACTAACATTGCCCGTTTCACAATACACAAACTGGTGAAAGAAGGTGCCCTCCCAAGAAAACAATGATCCGACGCCCGTCAATCGAAAGCTCTGCACCCATCGTTAGCAAAACTTTTATGAACTTTAGTTTACGACGCATATCAGAAAAATTAAATCCCAAATATTGACGTGGTAGACAGAAAATTAAAAGAAATGGATTATACCAAATGAACTTTAGGAACTTGGCTGAGACAAATTGGATTTAAATATCAAACTATTAATAAACGCATGTCGATTATGGAAAGGAGACGAATAGTGGATTGGCGAAATTAATATCTAGAAGGGAAAACATACCAATTTATTATCTAGATGAAATTTGGTATGATACTCATGACACCGTAAAACAAGGATGGACTGATGGATCAACTAATCTCATTGCCCCCTAATAAAGGGACTCGGTTCACAGGCCAACATTTAGTTTGAAAAGAAAACCGGACTCTACCTAGGTACCCAGGGGTTTTTGGGATCGTTGATTCCGATGCCGAGGTCGGTTCAGCTCTATTACGTCAGGTTCACGGTCATTTGAAGGTCAAGCTAAAAAAAGTGGTTGAAAAAATGTGAAAAACTTCGTACATAAGTTTTTTGGGGTCGCTGACTCCGAATCCGATGTCGGTTGACTTCTATCATCTCATGTTCAAGTTCGTTTGAGGGTTAAAGTAAGAATAGGAGGTGAAAAATATATATCCCTCTTCAACCCCAACCCACTTGCGGTGCGCATGCGTCATCTATCGAATACTCAAGGTACTCTACTTTCATGTTCGCCCTGCTTCTGCAACTATACCTAAAGGCTATTCTTTGCGTTCCACAGGATTTATGTGGTGAATAAAGCTCATCATCTTTCACAGAAAAAATAAGTAGGTGATTCATTGAGTTAAATATATTTGCACCGAGATAGTCGAAGAATCTTCACGTGCAGCAAAAGCTGACGGACGAATGAAGGCTAAAATCAAAGACGGTCGTGTATTGTAACTTGAAGGTGCGGATCTGATAAAAAGGTCATCAAAAAACTGATATTTGGACTTAGAATCCCGAAAAACGTTCAGATTTTTCAAGTGTATCAATTCATCCTCATGATGACCTTAAAATGACGTCTGAGCGACCTTAATGGACCATCTCCGGATTCAGACTCAGCGACCCCAAAAACCCGTGTATGAATTTTTTCAGATTTCTTGACAGTTTCTCCACAGTTTTTCTCAAATTAACCTTGAAATTACCTCATAATGACCTTGAAATAACTCTGAATGCCTTCTAAGGATAGGCGAACACCGGATTCGGACTCAGCGACACCAAAAACTTATGTATGAATGTTTTTAGATTTTTCAACCACCTTTTCTTAGTTTGACTTTCAATTGACCTTGAACCTGACGTGATAGAGCTAAACCGACCACGGCATCGGAATCAGCGACCCCAAAGATCCCTGGGTACCTAGGTAGAGTCTGCTGTTTTTTTTTCAAACTACTGTAGATCAGTTGATGGATGGGTTGATAATTCATTGAAACTGTGCGGAAAAAACATGGAAGACTGTAACGTGGATTACCACAAGAACGTGGGAGAGAGAAATATTTGAGGAATGGTTTGAAAATGCACTAATTCCAAAATTAAAACCGAATAGCATTATTGTTCTTGATAATGCGAAGTACCATTCGAGACAACTATATAAAATTCTTACAAGAGTTCTACTAAGCTGGAGTTACAAATTTTTTTAATGGAACATGGTCTCTATTATGAGGAAAATTATAATAAAGCACAACTGTTGGAAATCCTGCAAACGAAAAATTATGAGAATTATATTATAGATAATGTAGCGGAGAGACGTGGCCACAATGTGTTGAGATTACCGCCATATTTCTGTATTTTCAACCCAATTGAATTCATTTGGTGTAAATTGAAGAAAATTTATAGAAAAGGAAATATTTTTCCGAGATTACAACAGAGGATGATTATTTAAAAATTGCCAAATTTCATATAAATAGTGGAAATAAATTTATTATAAATTTGAACGAGGATATTAGTTCATCTGAAAATGAAGAAGAGGGTGAGAATAGCGAGGATTCAGAGGAAGAGACAATGTGAGGTGAGGTAAAGTGAAGTTATGTGAAGTGAAGAAGTGAATTTTGTGATATCAACTACATTATTTAAGTCTGTGTTTGTACTTTTGTAGTTCAGTGCTTGAGAAACATTCTTTTTCAAGATGTTCTTATTTATTAATGTTATTATTTTTTTATTTTGACAAAAATTTATCTTTCTGCTTTTATTATAGTAATAACTTTACTATTAGAATTTATTTTTAATTTATTAATTGAGAAAAGTATTTGTTTCTGTAACTATTTTGAGAGCATATTTTTTGTTCTTATTTTGTTTTTAAAGGTTTCTTGTTACTTTTTAAATAATTTCTTTATTCAAATACTAATATTCCATACCCATCCTTTCTTGGCAAGAAGTGCTCATACCTCCTCGCAGTTCTTGCTGGGTAGTAACAATTTATATTAAGCGAACTTGAATACTATAACTGCTGTATGCGTAGCCAATACTTTAAATTCAATCAAGGCTGGGAATCGAATACGAATAATTCGAGTATTCGAATATTCGAGTAATCGAATACGAATTATTCTAATGGGAAATTATTCGAATATTCGAATACTCGAATATTCGAATACTCGAATATTCGAATACTCGAATATTCGAATACTCGAATATTCGAATACTCGAATACTTGAATGTATTCGAGTATTTGAATATTCGATTATATCTGAGTAAATTTGAATATTAAAATATATTATTAAATTATGTACGAATAGGTATGCAGTATGTATCCAACCAAAGTAGGTAGATAGTAGGTATAGGTAGGTACCTATTCTAAAATCCAAATATATAAATAGACCATATTAGTGGCACGTGTTACTCCCAGTCAAACTATTCCATCTCTTTCTCGCCTCGACCTTATTCTTATTGTACTAAGGCAGGGGTTAAAATTAAATTTTAAATTTTAGAAAACCTGGAAATATTTAACTATTGACTTTTTATGTATTTGTTTTACCTTCACAATATGCGTCTTTTTTAAAAACATTCTAATTTTAGAGCACTTTTATTTTCTTCGAAAAGGAAAAATAGTTATGACACAGAAGTATAATAAACTAGCTCTATTTTCATTTTATTTAAGCTTCAATAGTTAAATGTGAACAATAGCGCCTCAATCCTAAAATAAAATACTAACTAAGTCATTCTGACCCTTAAAGCACATGTACAGGAGACATACCCTATTGTGGGTATGGAAAGCAAATCAAATTGCCTGCTTAGTGGTTTACGTCACGACTATTATTGTGGTCTATCCAACCAAATACTCAAATAGAGTATTCACTATTCACTAGTATTCAGTGCTATACCTATTAATAATGAATAATCGAGGATCCGGATTATTCGGATACCTATTCGAATAAATCGTATTATTCGAGTATTTGAATATTGGAATAGGTATTCGAATAATTCGAATTATTCGAATAGTTCGAATATTCGAATATTTTTTTGAACGAATATTCGAATACTAAAATCTGGAAAATTCCCAGCCTTAAATTCAGTGCTTTTATTTCAAGTTAGTACTATTTTGTACAATTGTTAAATTGTTGATAGCTAAACTGAGCACAAAAACCTACATTGGAAAAGTAAACGAGCGAACAATACAGTTAAATCCGGCTCTGCGTTCCGTAGCGTCTTACTCCGCACGTCCCGTCACTATATTGCTTTCGCATCCTATACTTTCACCTATTAGATTCAACTCAGGATTCATTTATTTATGTACAATATAAGCTGATTGGCATTAAGGTGTAAAATATATAAAAATTAATATCAATTAAAATAATATTGTTTCTTATTGCTGTGTAAATATAGGGACATCGTTTATGGAAGTAAAGTAATTAGGGTTCTATAAAATTTAATATATAACTTTGAGTGTGAAACTTGTTTAAAATGAAATGAAATGAATTTCTAGTGAAAAATCCAATGGCTTAGGGATTTGGAACCCTAGGAAATTGTTCAGAAAGCAATTTTTCAGTTGAAACGTCACCTGGGCCCTGTGGAAAATGCGAAAGAAAATTGAAAATATATTATGCGTAAGTTTAATATAATCGAAGTCACGATAGCATGGAATTAAAATTTGGCGTAAATGTACAAGTAGAATCATTTTCTTTCCATTATCAATATACGATGAAATTTAATTAACAAATTTAAATAAAGTTTACATACTTGTTTAATAAACATATGAAAAGGATCATTTAATAAACATATAAAAAGGACCATCTTGTTGAAAGTAAAGTTTCAAAACTGAGCTGATGGTAGTTCCGCAACTTCATCCCATATCTCATTTTGTCGAAACTCGAGGTATCTTTCACCCTTTTATGTTACTTGAAATAAAATAGGCCCAACTATGTGATGTCCATAAATTCCAGCCCATACATTTATGCCAAAACGTTCTTAAAAATTATTGGTTCTGACTAATTGCTGATTTTCTTGACACCAGTATCTAGTGTTCTGTCGATTAAACATTCCATTATTCGGGAATCTAGATTCATCTAAAAATAACGCATTTTCTAAAAATCTGTTATCTTGTTCACATTTATTGCTTAACCACTCACAGTATTGTACCCTTCGATCATTATCACCTTCATAATGATGCTGGTGTAAGTTGTATTTGAAAGAATGATAATTGTGTTTTTTTAATATGCGTCTTACAGTTTCCTTATTTGAACCAAACTCCTCTGCGATTTGTCTCGTAGAAGCAGTTTGATCATAGTTTACTATGGCTATCATATTAATTTTCATTTCCTCACTTACTCTGACCCTTGGGTTGTGCACCCTTGGTTCCCGCCGCATTGTCCTTTCCAGCTTCTTAAAATAATGTCGGGATGGAAGTATTCTTTCCAGAAATCTTGCACTATAAATTTCGTGTGCACGCTTTTCATTTTTACGAGATTTTCCGTAAATAAGAAGCATGTCAATTTTTTCATTATTTGTGTACACCATTGTAACAATTTGAGAACTGTCGTATCAATTTTTTTTTTGTTTTATAAAATGCAAAGGTAACTTGATACGAAATTTTTTGTTAGCCATATAACAATAATTGTAGATGTAAAATACTACAAGTACAATCTGTTTTTACAGTTTTTTTTTTTTTTTTAATAAATGTCCACAAAAATCTAAGCATAAGGGTATTAATGGATTCGTAAAAAAAATGCAATTTAATGGACACAAGAAGCCACCACCATCCTATTAGAAAAAAAAAATATTTCAAAAAAAAACTAAATTACTTGTATTAAAACGCATACAAAATGGTTAATAATAGTAGCTATGCATAATGATTTTTTCCGTAGAATCTGAAATGACAAGGTACGTTTTTTTTTATTTCATAGCGGTCTACATCAAAATTTATAATTGCATATAAAAAATAACAACTGGTCAGAAATTTATAAAAACCATGTAACGAAATTGCAAGCTATTTCATTCCAGTTTGTTGTGTTTCGTGAGGAATTAAGTTTCTGCTAGTCTAGTCCAGATGGCGCCACTGATTTCTACTGGAACAGTCGGTTTTGCAGATTTTTGCACTAAATATCTATCTATCTTTATTGTTCATACTCTACTCTCAAATGTCTGTCTCTTTCCAAACTATAACCGAGTTTAGGTGGGAGGACAGAACGTGGCTTCTTTCTTCTTACTAGTGCAGCGTTCAGATTGAAACCATCTATAATTCTGCGGTCTGGTAAAATTTATATGTTTTCTGGTATTATCTTGTGATTTAATGCTAATCATTATTTAAAATGTTGCTATATTGATTTAAAGTACCTTTGAGGTAATTTTCATAATAATATTGTACCGTAATTATCTTAATTTACGCCTTGGGCGAATTTGCTTTTTGGTGATCAGTTCACCTTGCTTGTTCTTTTGGAACAGCCATTATTAATCTTGATTAGTATCAATTTATCGTGCCTTGCTGGCAATTTATCTAATATTACTTTGATATTGTAATAATTTCAGGTGTTAATTTAAACTAACTTTCGGTTATTGTAAATTTTAGATTTACTTGGCTACGTATGTCGCCATTTTGTATCGTAGTTAGTTGTTTTCTGTCTTTGCCTGTTGATGTTTTACGTCACTTAGCCACGTTGGTAGCACTCTGAAAGTGGTGACTGGTGACATTTGAAGATTGCTACACCTGGTTGGACTAAACCTATTTGTTTATAACCTTTGTGAAAATTATCTAATTTAGTGCATTTGTTTTGTGGTGGATTATTTTATACCAGTGCATATATTTATCAACCAGATCTCAGAAACGTAAGGTTTTTCTAAATTTAAAATATCGAATGCTTACTTGAACGTTCCTTAGTATTTCTTCAGGAACGCTACTCTAGTGGAACCTTGCCTAATTCTCTGGCAAAGATACCTGCCTAGTTATCTGGCACTTGATTAACTTTTAATTATCTAAAGTAAACATATAGTCAAGTATATAGCTTTACTTAACTTTTATCTGCAATTCCTTAGAACCTCTCTCGGAGGAACTAATAAATAATTTAATTTAACGTTACCTTCAAGTTGAAAACTATCATATTGTTTTATATTTAGCAAATATTTATTTACGTTATCTTTCTAGTTGTCTGTCTGTATACAGACATTCTAAATTCTATTTTCTGGAAGCTTAACTTCTTTTTAGTACAAAAATATCTTAACATTTAGTGAATACCTATTTCACTTGTTTATTATCATAGCTACACCTAGTTTATTTGCTGGACTAGTATTTTTTCCATTTAACGTAACTTTTATCAATACTTAAGTTAGTTGAAGTCTTCAACTTCTAACATATTGTAGGATACCGATCCTAGTTTGTTTAGTTTGCAATTTACTCTGTAAATTTGTGTTTAACTCATATTTTGTCTACGTAGCTGGACGGTTCAAACGTCATAGCTTTTAATTTTGTTTTGCCTATAATACTGATCTCATAAAACTCTCCCCCTTTTTATGTAAATACCTGGACCAAGAGAAGAGGATAACTGGTGGATCGAACTGATCATTATATACAGGGTGAAACAGAAAAACTATATTTTACACAACTGGCATTTTTCTCAAGGGTAACTGCAGTACGGACAGTGGTGAGTCAAATTGACCCCGAACCCATTAAAAGCTAAGCCGTTGGTGGATTCTTCGCTGGACTAACCCCTTGGAAGTTAAGTAAGATCTTCGTCCCCAGTAAAGTTTTATTTGGTCAGAAGAGATTTGTGTTGTGAGGGATCAGTAACTCTTAATTTTTTTGTATTCTCAATAACATCATTTTTCATTTCATATCATTTTTTTTGGTTTTTGATCTTCAACCACAATTAATTTTAATCTATTGTAGATATTGTACACATCACATAATATACTAGTCTTGATTATACTTTTTATAAAACTAATATCTTTTTATTCCACTTCCTTACGAACCGAATTCAAGTTCTAACGTTAACTTTACCTTTTAAAATAAAATTTTTAATCCTTTGGTACTTGCAAAAGTCCTGGCGCCCAGCCTAGATTTTGGTGATAACTCAAATCAATCGAAGCCCTAATTCACGACCTGCTCACTGAGCTACCGGTCAATAAGTACAACCCCCAGCTTATTGTGTTATGCCAACAATTGGACGGGGGTGTTGCAAAACCACCACACATGTTCAATGATTCACCCTGAATCCAAAAATGTAATAATATACGGGGTGTTTCGTTTGAAAATCAAAAGTTAGGGTCATTTCCGGCGAGGCCAGAAGTGGTGTAAAATTACTTCATATGTCAAAAATGCAGTTATCTGAATGGCTCTAGATTAAGGCTGGGAATTTTCCAGATTTTTAGTATTCGAATGTTCATTCGAAAAAATATTCGAATATTCGAACTATTCGAATATTCGGATATTCGAATTATCGAATACCTATTCGAATAATCCGAATTATTCGAATCGGTATCCGAATAATCCGGATCCTCGAATATTCATTATTAATAGGTATAACACTGAATACTAGTGAATAGTGAATATTCTATTTGAGTATTTGGTTGCCTTAGTACAGTAAGAATAAGGTCGAGGCGAGAAAGAGATGGAATAGTTTCACTGGGAGTAAAACTGCCACTAATGTAGTCTATTTATATATTTGGATTTTAGAATAGGTACCTACCTATACTTACTATCTACTACCTACTTTGGTTGGATGCACACTGCATACCTATTCGTACATAATTTAATAATATATTTTATTATTCAAATTTACTCAAATATGATCGAATATTCGAATACTCGAATATATTCGAGTATTCGAAAATATTCGAGTATTCCAATATTCGAATATATTCGAATATTTCGAATATTCGAATAATTCCCCATTAGAATAATTCGTATTCGAATACTCGAATATTCGAATACTCGAATTATTCGTATTCGATTCCCAGCCTTACTCTAGACCCCTTAGTTTCATTTCGATATGTTCAAAAATAAAAAAATTATAGGGGTGAGCTACTACTTTGTGGCACCCGGTATGATTTGACGCTTGGGCAAGTAAGTCCCTGAACGTTCTGAGAAGTATTCCAAGTAATACATACTTATTTCAAAAATTTCTAA